>CM051029.1:63161077-63196077 GCA_027627225.1 Congeria kusceri | reverse complement strand
ATTTCGCATTGTGGTTTCGCACTTTCGACCTTTGGATTGCAAGCGCGACAACTAGTAGTAGTAGTAGTAGTAGTACTAGTAGTAGTAGTAATATCATCATCAAAATCAGCAGCTGTCTAAAACAGTGTAGTAAATTAAAACAAGAGGCCACGGCTAAACTAACAACACCTGTATTAAGAACCAGGTGTGCTTATGAGCCTCACCCATGTCCGCCATGTTCACAATTTTTAAAGGGCCACCCAAAGAGCATCTGTGGGAAACGACATTTAAATAAGTCCAAAAATTTCAGATTTTTTAAAGTTTCTCCTAACAAAACAAACATAATTAAAGTAAGCCCCGTCCCTGTGCAGCCATGCTTTTCACTGATCCCTATGTTTCCACGATATATATATAGAGGCTCACACAATGAACATTTGTGAAACATACTTTTTCAAAGTGGACCTGCAATTTCTATAATGATTTAAAAAAAAAAAAGTTTCCCACCAGGACATAGAGGAAAAATAAGCCCCGTCCCCCATGCAGACATGTTTTTTCACGGATTGCAATAATTTTCATAATTTATATAGAGGGTTGCCCAAGGAACATTTGTGCCAAGTTATTTTTAAATTAGACGAGGGATTTCCGAGAAAAGCATTATGAAGGTTTTCCTTTCGGTTGCCTTGTCGCTGTTGAAGTTTAAAGCAATTCGAAATTACAGTAATATTTTTCACAAGCAAGCTTTTTTCAGAGATATAACGAAGATAATGTTAATTTAATCATAAACTTATCAAACATTTAGATGGATGCTGTATATCAGATTGTACTTGAATAAATACTCGAATTATAGTCCGTTTATATCAAACACATGCTGTTGTTTTAAACATTCACTGAACTTTTATTACATCATGTCGAAATTCATGAACAAAGACTTATTGTCTTCAGAACAGAACTATTATAACTTAAGATTTCATCTCAGTACGGAAGCCTATACTGACACTATGTGAATTATGTGCGTGTATTATTTGAATTTAAAGTCTAAAAGAGAATACCAAGAGATGAAAGCGACAGTAGATTCACAATAACCAGATATATAGTTTGGATATATACCAGTTTGGTTTGATATATTGTTCGATAATTATATAGTCGATTCATCAACTAAGCCCCGATCCCACTAGAAGATTGATAGCGAAAAACGGTACAAAGCATCGAAGTAATAGATTACGACATAAATGTTGATTATGTGTTATTAATTTATTAAGACGGTTAAAACGCTATGATGGATGCAAAGAGATACGATCGTACGATGATAAAATTGCAATAATAAGAATACTCGTTTTGATGAACCCATTCCATTATCGCAAATATATAAATGTCTTATTATATACTTCGCAATACCGCCTCCGCTTCCGACGTTCACAACTACATCACTACAAACATCACATATATTGCCCATCAGATCAGAGGGTATTTATTCGGGGAAATGCGGTGGACATGGCGGACTACCATACGCACTAAACCTTTTCCATTTCTCACACTATTTGTTATCTAATGATTATCAAAATTATGCGATATCAGATACGACATGGACGAAAGTCACGAAATAAGAGCGAAATAATTCTAGTGGATGGTTTTCGACCGTTATTGAATATGGCGGAGCAATGCAGCCAGCTAAAATGGATATGCAGGGACATTGGGAATTAATTACGTATAATTACGCGTGGGAAAAATGTCTGTTTACTGATGTATCCTATGTATTTGCCTTAAAGGGACAGTTTCACAGTTTTGACTGTTAGAAATAATTTTATAAAACTGACTTTCATGTTATACAATACAAGTATTGTTAATATTTCGAGGTTTGGAAAGCACATGTTTTGTGCAAATGTAAACGTTTGACAAATATATGTTATTTTTGTGAAAAAATTGCTACCTGGCAGACATACCCTATTTTTTTTTTTAATACAAAAAAGAAATAATAAATATCAAAAAATAATTATGTTTTGCAACCAAAACAGCATAATAGGCAAAAAGTTTTGATAGATTCTACAAATTTCACTTTTAAAATTCCATTTTTAGAGAAATATTGTCCAACCCCCAATTGGTAAACTGTCCCCTTAAATAAAATATAAAAGAAAATATTAGAATATACGAGTAAAATACAGAAAGTATGTTCATATGTTTCGTTTTGAAGATACATATTTAGAAATTGACGCTGAAAGTAAAATTGTTGTTATCTTTTCGAACAACTCAGAGATAAATATATACAATTTAGTCAATCGCCGATCCGTGGTGCAAACAATATAAACATATAAAATATGCTAATACATAACTATTGACTTCCATTTTGGTGACAGTGCGTCTTGTCAACCCGAGGCAACACTGTCATCCGAGGCTTTAGCTCTCTGTAAATTATGAGAACTTTTAGAAAAAAGCAACTACACAAACATAAAGAGTAAACCCAAAGTGGCTTTTCAGGAGCGATTCGAGGATTTGGGTTGGGGGGGGGGGCGTAAACGTTTGCTCGTGCTGTTATGACCCCTTTATATTGTCTGCGGTCTGCAGTGATCAGCTACAGATCCGTATCAAAGATACATTTTGGCACATTATCATCATCATTTTCATCATTATCATCATCATCGTCGTCGTCGACGTTGTGTCATCAAATGCTATTTGCATCAAAGAATATAATGAGACTTCACCGTATTGTGTTCGAAAAACGTGTTAATTCATCTGTATGTCATGCACCTGTTATGGCAATAAATTGCCATGGTTTGATGTGCCTATCCACTAAATACGTATTTGACATTCAATGTTATACATCAGGAACATCTTTAAATATGTAAAATCCGAAGCTGACTACATTCAAACACACACGCATCAAGATGTTTGTTGTATTAGTCAATTACAGACGTTTAATTGTGTCTTTTCGAAATGAATGTCATTAAATAACTCACACGTTCACAGCTATGTTCATCAATTGTCTTATTTGATTTTTTTTTTATCGAATCGAACTAACGAACAGACAGACGAACATGTGTTACACGAAATATTGTGAAAGATACTCGTTGTGTACTATTAAGGCAAGTGAAGCCGACTTTGTATCAATTTCGCTGACATATGGTGCCGGGAAAAATATGAAATCGCCAGAAATTGGAGCCAACGTTGTGGACACCCCTCTACTTTATCAAGTTAATTCTTTCTTATGAATGCAACAAGATGTGGTGTGATTGCTTAGGGAACATTAAATAAAGTGTGTGGGTTTAGATTTACTTTTTGTGAATTAAACTACTTATTGAGACAAAATTGTTTAACCTCGAAAGTAGTCATTGATTTGACTTAAATTATCATTTTTATTCAAAAAGTATATATATGGTGGTCTTAAAAACATTTCCGATTCTGTGGCCTATATTGAACACATGCAGGACGAAATGCAAACCAAATTGGATAACGCAATAAACATTGCGATGATAACTATGTCCGATGCTGTATCAGATCTGTCACAAAACGCGTCAATGACTGTTTTACAGACGAAGAAGGCAACCGAAATCTTGAAAGGTACTCATTAAATACAACTACGCACATTAAAATAATGTCACTTTGAATATATTTGAAAACATATAAACAGACTAGTGTTCATTTTGTAATAAATATGACACTTTTACACCTGAAAACCTCTCAAGGTTGTCAGTTCCCCGAGTCCTCTGTATGACTTTGAAATGTTAAAGAGCTAATGATGTATGTGGGAAACTATTAATTTTATTAACAAAGGTATTCATACAACACGACAGATACAGTGGTATATCCTAAAAAGTGTACTCAGTCCTACTACTAATGCAAGATCTCTAACTCTTAAATATAAAAAGTGTATAAGTTAGTAATTCATTTTCGTAAGAAGGCACCTTCTCACCTGTTCTATATAGCAGTCTTCGGCTGACTTACTGGCATTGTAGCTTTTCAGATGCCTAGCTATCTTACGTAACTTAAAGTATATTGTCGGAATTATAAAATTGATAAGTAATGTTGCCAACTTGTAATCAAACAAAGCGCAATTTCTCAATTTGTTGACAGTACTATGGTGAAAATAAATCGTGTTCTACCTGTTTTAAATTCTGTTGTAAATTAAAATGTTATTCATTATTTCAGATTATATGAATGTACATTGGTTTTATTTCAACATGGTAAGCTTTGTACGTATTAAAACGTTATGACGTAGCCTATCGATCTCATGCACATACGCAACAAAACACCTTCAGTGAGAAAATATGCATGATTCGAAGTATGTATGTTATTGAATTTCCCAAATATGTACATACATAACACACAGTCCATTTAATACCGCAAACAAATTTAAAGTGGTTAATCTCGTGATCAAATCAGTTTATTCCATCTCAATAAGGAAAGAGTTAGTTAAAATAATTTGGTTTTAATATCAAATGATGTGAAGCCTAGTGGTTTACACAAACAAAGTCAAAGCCCAACTATTACATATATGGATTAATATTTTAAAACATGTGTTCATTTAATAATAATTTGCGTTTTAAAATGAATTAAGCCTATATTCAATGTTATACATTACCGACAACGAAACATGCCTTCCGCAGTGGATGTACATGTGCGCTGTTTGTTATTATTATTCAGTAGCTTCTCATATGTATTGTTTTATTTCAGACCAGTTGTCTATCCCTTCGATTTATTTCCTTGCACATACACCAGCAAACTACACTCCTACTAGCGGTCCAGACGTTGTATACACACAACGGTAGGAGCAAACAAAGTCAATGCTATGACCCGGTAACCGGCAGGTACACTGTGTCAGTCCCTGTACGCATTCAAAGTTCAGTATTATATTAGTTCTATAACGCATGCTAGCCTCACAACCGTCCGTCAAAACAGGCAAATACAGGTATCATACATTCCGCCAGTGAGCGGCCCGTACGCGAGTGTTTCAATGCAAGGTATCATACATTTCCGTCAGTGAGCGGCCCGTACGCGAGTGTTTCAATGCAAGGTATCATACATTCCGTCAGTGAGCGGCCCGTACGCGAGTGTTTCAATGCAAGGTATCATACATTCCGTCAGTGAGCGGCCCGTACGCGAGTGTTTCAATGCGAGCCTTGATCAGGGCCGCCACCTCCGACCAGATCGGGGTAGAATCATTGTCGAGCTCAAGCCATTTATATGGTGACAATCACAATTCGTTTTCTGGTGCACTGATTTTTCTGTAAAATATGCAAAGGATATTCTTACAAAACCTGCACGTTTATAGTATTTGTAATGCTTTCTGTACAGAGCTGTACCGAGTCCGTAGAAGTTGTGACGTCAGAGATATATGTAATGTTAGATATGTGTGCAATATAAAATATATGACACATCGGAACAACATTTTAATAAATGTAATATTGTTTTTTTATGTTGTTGTAAATAATTTTATGATTGCAAATGCAAATAAAACCTAAACCATTAAACCAAAACAGTGCTGTGTATGTAATGTATGTATACTTTTGTGCTGGTTTTAGTATAAAGATTTTTTATTTTTAATTAAATAACATGCATATGATAATTATATAATTATTATATATTTATATTTATATTATTATATATATTTTATTTGCCTTTTGTGTTAAATAAGATGTGTTTGTTTTACTTACTTTATATTAAAGCCTGGCGTCAAGCCATAGTGAGTGATGTACTGGTTGTCGAGTAGTATCTGTGATTTTTAGTAGTTTTACCAATTTTCAATCGCATACAGTACGTGCCACGCGAAACCCGCAAAGTTCGCAAAATGCGACGAGCCGATTTGATCGCGAAGCGCAGATCGCTCGCTCGCGATGTCACGAAATTTCGCTAATTCTCGCGACGAAAATTCGCGCTTGTTCGCGAACTTTCGTGGCGAATAATTTTGTCCCGCCACGAATCGTGGCGAGAAATTAATTAGTAAAATGCACACCTGTACGCAATATTTTCACCTAGCGGTGAATAAATCATTCGTATCAGAAAAATTTGTGGAATTGATATTTGAATGTATTCCTTTGAATTTATATTAGCTACAAAATAATTCAAATTAAGATGTGATATTTGTTGCAGAAGATTTAAAATATAAAAGAAATACACTTTCTATTGTATTATACATAGAAAACCAGCATTCAAAATGAACCTAATATTGTTCGTTTGAAATGGGCATGTGATAGAGTGTGTTTGTTGTTTGTAAATATGTTCAGTTTATTTTTTTCACGCTATTTATTAGATTGTTCTTAATAGGTTTCTGAGTAAAACTTCGTGTTCATTATTTTATATGTGCTTCGTTTATTTATATGTTGTTTCTGTTTGAAACCCTTACTGTTTTATTACTTCAAGTACACGATCAGTCTTGGAATTTGTCTTGTATTTTGTTGTGGTTCAAAATGTACATGTATAAAACATTCAACATGTTATACGTGTTGTGTTTATATATGAAAATGAGCTACATGTACATGTATGTACATTTACATGTATGTCGAATATTATTGCTCTTGCGTTGGTTGTCCCATCTTCGTTGATAACAACATAAACGCTTACATTGATGAACAAGAAATAACAATTATAAATTAAAATCGAAAAAGCGACTTTTTATGGAAAGTTATTGGTAAGAATAATTAAGTTATATCTCAATGTATCGGGTCATAATTTACAAATATTATAAAACGATACAGTAATAAAAAGTAAAATAATACTGCAATATATATTTTAGTTAGTTGATAAAAGGCGTTAAATGGATGCTCGTTTTCCGTGCCTACATTATATCAACAACAACAACAACAACATTTATAGTTTAGTTTACTATCAAGATGAATGAAAGCGCAAATATAATTATGTGCTAATTGACAAGACTATGTTCTAACGCACAGTTTCACTGTTTTTTTTTTACCCAAGTTAATTAGAATCAATACAGTGTTTATTGTCAAACAAAAACAGATAGTTGCGAGAGATGCTTGCTCCCTTTAGGCTTTCACGACCCCTGCCATTTTAAACAATTAAGAACCGCTATCGCAGATCAGTCCACTGTCGCACAACATGTGCCCCCGGGTCGGTAATTGACACTGATTAGCGTTAAGATAATGCTGATAAGCGACACAGGAAGACTTTTTTAATCTATCTTTTGTTCAACAAACATCCGCGTTGTGAACGCAAATAATCGAATATGCAATGCATTACCAGTTAACCGCCTTAATAATCGGAGAACTTTTTATTAGTTGACATTAAAAAAAACTTATAGTATTATGATATAAAGACTGAATAAACCATTGCTATGTACTTCTATCTTATGTAGGCTATATGTAGCTTAAATATCATTCGGGATGTGAACTGGAATTTTAAATGACTATTAGAAAAAACAGATAAATCCCAAAATACATAAACATGAATAAAAACAATTAAGATAACACGATCAGTTTGTTTGTTATATTGACATGTCAGTTAACAGAACCGGTAGTCTGCAGAACAAATTATGTTTTCTTTAGCTTACACCAATTTTAGAAGAGGCTACAATAACCGTTATGATGGTTTTCGTTTGATACACATTTGTATTTACATTTATTTTCTTTACCGATGAGTAAACAGTAAGTAAAATTTTATAAATACACGTTACAATGAAACCATACTTTACAAATAATTATATACGCTTACGTGTATATAACCACCTTTAATAAACTGCAGTACATGATTATTATAAAGTATCGTGTCAAAACGTCGGTGATTTGCATCTTAGTGATGATTATAAATACGATAAAATTGAATATGCTGGTGCACGGGTGATGATAACATATATGTACATCTTAACAAATAATCTGAATGCATATTCTAAAAGTAGTAATGTTTGAAATAACCACGCCCATGAAGAATAAGATAATAATGCGTTTTTATAATCATCACGAGAAGCTCAGTAGTGAAATGTGACATATACGTAAAAGGGGTGATTATTTGTAGTGAACAAAAGAACAATCAGTGATTTATAAGTTTAAGTTGATTTTAATGATTATTGTCCGAATTGTAAATGTAAACTTAAACGTGTAAACACACTGTATAAATTCATTGTGACTTTTATATGCGTTTTCACTGTTTTCTTTGATTAATACTGTCAAATAATAGTACTTGATTATATAATTATTTAATAATTAACCGTAATATGAAGGATACAAAATTAATATCTCTACATTTAACATACACTGTGCGACACACAATGTAGAATGTTGCGATAAGATCGTAAAAACTGTTCATCTCTTAATTTTTAAAGAGCAGATGCACAAATACCTGTAAAATCGCCGCTAATCGCGACAAAATTTCGTGACATTTTCGTCGCGAAATTTCGCGCTGGGGCCGCCCGCTATATTTCGTGAATCGTCGCGAACTTTCGTGACGTCGCTTCGCGAATATTGATCGAAGGCTCGTCACGACAGCGCGAATTCTGCGGGTTTCGCGTGGCACGTACTGTAAGTAATACTTAAAAAAGCTTGTTACAGTACAAAGTGGGGCTCCTTTTGTTTACGAGGATGGAAAATCTAATCATGACGTCATATGCTTTATCCATATAAGGGGCGCCAAAGGGGTAACCAATAAGTACTTTTTGAAGCAGTAAAACTAGTAGTCTCCGTGATTTTTCCTTTCATCTGATAATGCGATTTTGTTTGCTAAAACACCAAGATTTTAATTATCCAATACTTTTCTACATTCCATTAAATACACCGTAATGATGAAATATTACCGGAATTACATTATATGCCAGATTACATTATATGCGGTAATAATGCGACTCTACTAACTTAAGCGTACGTTTAATGACCCCTTTGGCAGCCCTAATCTATTTGCTGATGGTCAAGGAGATTACCATGTTACTGTTATTGTACTAGTAGCCTCCTCTAAATGGACATTTCATCAAAATCTCCCCGAAACTAACACATAAATAGGTAAACATTTTTAAATTGCAATTCTTTAGTTTTCTTTTTCTTGAATAAACATTTTACGATTGCAATTCTTGATTATTTTTTAGGTTCAGGTTTAAACATATTTATTGTACATACATATATATTTATGTACATATTATACAAAATTAGATTTGCATGTATACAAATGGATTGGGCCTAGAGTTATACCAACATCACCGAAGGGCCCTTTCCATTATGACAGTTTATTGTAAAGGTTAACAAGATGCCAATGTCAACATTCTTATACTGAGAAAGTAGTTACTACGTTACTTATGTTAACTTCATAGGAAAAGATAGCAACAAGAAAAAAAAAAAACATGGAAAAAATAACAGAAAAACACACACAAAACGAAAGTTACTATCCCCTGACTAGCTCGACCGTATTCGTTTGTTTCGACACTAATGCAACAATGTTAATGGATAGCGGGATGTTCATACGCGTATACAATGATCCGATTATACATTAGATCGTTTTGTACGTTTAATAAATAGCTGAACTTCATTAAAAAGCTGAGAGTTATTTTCATAATTAAGATTGTGTATACCATACAAGAGTTTCGTAGCACTTATTGGATGGAATGTACGAGTGTTTCTAAACATTTGTAACCGGTCGTCATGATAAAGAGGACAATTAAAGAAATAGTGATCTGCATCTTCAGTGTGGTAACCACAACAACAATTAGGTGAGTCGATTAAGTTATTTTCGAGAAGGTGTGCTTCCAGGTCACTACATTTGTTCCTTATTCTAGCATGCATTACCTGATATTTTCTTTCTCCATGTAGATAATATATAGGCACCATTGGTGCTTTAAATTTTTCTTTAAGTTTTGATTTAAATTCCCGTAACGTATCGGAGTTGCGTGTGTTAGAATCAAGTTCATTCCATAATTTGATCGCTGATGGAATAACAGAGTTGGAGTATATTTCAAGACGCCTAGGTAGAGTAAGTAGATTATCGCCATTTCGTAAGTTATAAGAAACATTTTCGTTTGCAGTTGTAGGAAACAGATCAAAAAGATACTCTGGGAGGATACCATGAATATGTTTGTACACTAGTATAAGCTTTTGAATGTTACGTCTTTGTTCCAATGGTACCCAGCCAATTTCAGTAAGTAAATTGTTGATTGAGGAAGATCTGGTTAAACCACTAATTATTCTAGCTGCGTCATACTGAACTTTTTCTAAAAGATCTTTTTCGTATCGTGTACAATTGTCCCAGACGATCGACGAATATTCTACTACAGGGCGTAAGTATGATATGTAAATTTGATTTAATATTCGGCGTTGTAACTTAAACTTCAACATTCTCATGGATCCTAATATTTTGGATGCTCTCTTGAGAATACAGTCAATGTGATTATGCCATCGGCCATCTTGGCTAAACGAAATACCTAGGTGTTTGTGGGTTTCAACGAACGACAACTGGTTTCCGTAAAATAGCAAATGTGGTTTAGGAATGTCTGATAATGAGAAAAAGACAACTTCAGTTTTGGATGGGTTAAAGGTAACCAGCCATTGTTTGGACCAGTTGTTGAAATGCATTAGATCATTGTTTAGAGTGCTTTCAATAAAAGTGCGATCATTTGACGTGACTGAGAGTGAACTGTCGTCGGCAAAAAGTCTTAAGTTACTAAGTAATTTATCAGAGATATCGTTAACATATACAAGAAATAGGAGAGGGCCTGGGGTACATCAGCTTTTAAAGATTTGTCGTGAGAAAATGTCGTATTGACAAAAACCCGTTGGGTGCGGTCCGATAAGTAGTTTGAAAGACAATTCAAAATATTTCCGGATATACCATACTGGTGAAGTTTGAAAATAAGCATTTTATGCCAGACTCGATCGAATGCCTTTGAAATGTCGCAAAAGACCATGAACGTGCTTTGTTTGTCATCAAACGCTTTGCATATTTGATTGTAGATATCAATTAGTTGATAGGTAGTTGAGTGCCCCGGCAGAAAGCCAGACTGATATTTATAAATAAGTTTGTTTGAGTGTTAATAATTATACAAATATTTAAAAACAACTCGTTCCAAAACCTTTCCTACGCAACTTACTAAAGAGATGGGTCTGTAATTTGATGTATGTTCTTTATTTCCATTTTTGAACAGAGGCATTACGTTTGCTTTTTTCCAAGAGATAGGAAATATATTTTCTTTAACAGATCTGTTAAATAAAATGCAAAGCGGTTTACATATTGTATGCGATGTCTGCTTCAACATTCGATGACTGATTTCGTAAGGGCCGCTTGCGATATTGATAATAAGATTATTTAATACGTCCTTAAAGTCTTGTTCAGAAATGTTAATATCGCTTAAAATCAAATCCGTGTTAACGTCAAAAGTTGGCAGTTTTATGTCTCTCTCCTCAACATTTGAAACGGATACAAAATAGTCATTGAGTGTAGTTGCTTTTTCGAAATCTGTAAGTGAATAATTATGTTTGATCATAGTTGATCAACGGTGGTATTTGGTCACAATTAGGACATTGTCTTTCATGAGGCATTTTATAAGCTTCCAATATTTCTTTGGATTTGTTGACGAAACATCGTTTACATAAACTTCAATTGAGTTAAAAAATATCTCCTTTGCATACTTTTTCATATAGTTAACTTTGTTTCTGACGTGTTTATATGTGTTCCAGTCGGATGTTTTTCCGGTGCGTATTGCTGTGCGTTTATTTCGATCACGAGCACGAGTAGTTTTTCGAATTTCGGAGTAATACCAAGATTTGTCATTTGGGCGAATAGTTACAAATTTGATCGGAATACACGACTTAACAAGAGAAAATACGTATTCATAAATTCATCAGTGGCGGTATCAACAGGACCCGATTCTATAAATGACCAATCAGTAGATTCTATGAGTTCATTTAATAACGTAAAATTCGCGTTTTTATATTCCCATAACCGTCGCTTATATGGCTCCTTTACTTTGAAATTGGTTTTAACATGCACATAGGTTCCATAGTGATCGGTGATAGTTCGGTTTCGAAAATACCGGCATCAAAGCAATGTACACTACTTGATAGTACAGTAATATCTATTAGAGTACTGGAGTTACTTGTTACACGTGTGGGTTGCGTAATTATGTTACGTAAATTGTTTAGTGTCATTATATCTTTTAGTTTATGGTTTGTCGGATTCAATTGATCTTCGTTAATATCACCAACTAGGATAATATGTGGAGATATTTCCATGGCTTTTTCAATACAGATATTTAATTTATTCCAGAATTCGACAGTGGAACTAGGTTGCCTGTACAATGTGCATATTAAGAAAGTGTGTGCATGATCTTTAACTTGCACCTAAATGGATTCTGGTAGTATAAGTTCTAGTTCTGGAATTCGTTGTGGTCGCAAAAGAGACGAAGTATAGACTATAAAACCCCCAGAATGTGCGCTGTTGTCCTTTCTAAATGTTGTGTCATACCCCTCAATTTTTAATAAACATCTTCAATGTCAGTTGACAGGTGGGTTCCGGTGAAGCATAAAACACTATGTTTATATTCGGCGAAAGTGTCGCGGATATAATTAATCTTATTTCTTATGCTTCGAATGTTGAGATGAAAGACATTCTAAGTTCATGTGACCTGGATTACGTTCAATATCACCGGAAAGCAACAAGAGAAAACGTAAAGAGATAACGTAGACAGTTGATAGACATGAGAATATAATATCTTGAGACAAGTACGTTTGCATTAGTGACATATTGCTAGCAAGTACATAGAGGGAGATGCACATTGCTAAGTTCAATATACCTACGTAGTTAATAATATTGTAAAGCACGTGCATGGTATGAAGCATAAGTAGCGCCATAAACCTGTTAAGGCATTTGAGATTTAATATGGAAGTACGACATATTTGTTGCAAGTAAACACCCCGGTTCCTGCAATAATATAGACCGATGACCTGTCGCCACTGCGTTATATCGTTACCCATTGGGTAGTAAGATGACAAGGGAACGTGGCTGGTAAAGGCGACAGAGCATGCGGTCTATAGCATCTTTGCAATCAAAACGGTTGTTGCAAAAAGATCGGGAAATATAAATCTTGCACGGTCGGGCTAGCCAAAGGGATGAAACCAATACAATAAAAACATCAAAATAATTTCGTGCATAATGCACGAGCACAAAGGATGTCCCTTTTGTTAGTGAAATATACTTAATCTATAGAACATAATAATATGAATATACGAAGGATGTAACAATAAACTGGTGATTATTTTTATAATAAAAGATTCTTTAAAACAAACAACAACACAAAACAGCTTTTATCTTAATGTACGATGGTTGTAACATCTAAACTGATAATTATTTTTAGTCATTATTAAAGCGTTCTGAAAGGCATGCATTTAGAATATTTAATAGGCTATACACGGCCATTTTAAATTTGTAGTATTACCTGATTTGCTTTATAGTTATTTGATTTTAATTCTAAACAATTATTCAGGTTAAAAAAAAAACCTATCTAGTTTATAATATGAACACTGATTAAGAGCAAATTTCGCACAACACATTTGGCGATAATGTTACTTGCAGTAATACTTTTGGTTACTCTATAACATCTATGGTTAATATATATGTTCTAACTATAAAATCTCAAAATTAACAAAGGTGGTATGTATTTGTCTTCGTTAAACACGGAAACAATCTCCAGCTTGAAATAATGTCAATTAGTTGTTAAAGTACTTTTGTTTATACCATCTATGGTTAGTATTATTGTACTCACTTTAAAATCACAAAAATTAACAAAAGTGATGTGTGTATATGTTCGTTAAAACATTTGTTATCAACAGTTCGTCAACGTATTTAAATAATTAATTATTTAATACTAGCAGTGTTATGTACAAGACTGTTACAGTAAAACATTTTTAATAGGAGGTAATCGTAACAGGATTGCTTCCCCTTTGCAAGGTCAAAATATATATGTATACCTGTGTCATCAAGAAGGTATATTTCGAACAAATTGACCTGGCACCCGTGATATTTACCGGCATAGATTAGCCTTTGGATTATGCTCGGTTGAGTTTGTGCACGAGTTTCATGTGTACAATTAGTACTATAATTGTAGTATGAAATAATAACCGAATCAATATAAAGCTATCCCAAATACGGAGACAAATATACTCAACGTAAATCGGTTAAAAAATCAGTGTCAGGTTAGTTTACCGAGATACACGCACGTAGTGGGTTACTAATATATGATTTCAGTAATCACAAATCACAAGATAGATAATAAAATTAACTAGTGTCAATTGAATGTAATCGATTTACGTTTACGTGAATTTTACATAATTAGTCGTTCACTAGTATATTTTACCGAAAGTTGTATTTGTGTAGTAAAAATATATAATTTTATGCTTTTCAGTGTATTGCTGTACTGTTTTAAGTTACAAAATGTTTGACAATTATAAACAACATTAGAGGAACATGTCATATACTTAGCTAATGACATTTATTCACAGTTTTCTCGGGTTCACCTTGCAAGTTATGACTAACCTCTAAAACCAATACTATGGTTTACACACATATCTAAATAGTCAAGGCATATCGTTATCGCATGTTAACTAAGGCGTGTTATACATACGACAGGTACAGTTATACACAGATCGAGTTATATATTTTTATGCAGGTTAATAATAATCTGCCAACACGCATTTTTTTTTACTGAGTAACAAGTAGTTTAAATACATAACTATGACAGGTCTGCATTTTACGTTACACATTTATACATGACTTTTGCATATATGAGATGGTATGTAAACACGTGACCTGAAAACATGATGTTAATTTTTGTGTCGATCACGTGCAAAACGTGTATAACATTTATTGTGCAGGATGAATAAAACGTGTTTGATGTATATTGTGTTTTGTTTTCAACAACGGATTTGGACTTATAATATATTATTAATGTTGAGAGTTATTTACCAAGAAAAAAAAAACAATTTGGGCATTAAGATACTGTCAAGAAAGAGTCGATAAGTTTAATAAATAGAAGGTGGCAAAACATGTGACATGAGTTTGTCGCCTTAAGCTGCGTTTAGTAATTGGAACAAAATGATATTATCATGTGTATGTATTAACTGACGCGTTATGTTTCGTGGACTCGAGAAGGCGAACTAGGAAACGGATTACATCGTGTCAGTTTGTAAAAACGGTGAAGTGGGAGTAAATGAGTTTTATTAGGATAAGGAAGTATACTACTCAATATGTTCTGGGTACCATTGAGGATAATATTTATCCACAAATGGTATCGACTAGATATTATAGTGAAACTACAGATGGACTCTTCAACTGAAAGTACTTAAGTAGGGTATGTACATAACTTAAAAATGTTACATCTGTTTGCATTATTTGATAACATACATACAATCGTTTTCGAAGACATTTTTACTGTTTATGTTTGTAAAGCCAGTCCATATGTTCAGCCTGCAGTGGCTTACCATCTCGGATTGATGCGACTGTTGTACTGTCGCGAACGTGTATGCGTCTTGCCCCATTGCCCGAGTGGTCAGGAAGCATTCCAAACACTTTGCATCCAGCGATCCAACTTTTGGTTAACAGTTTGCTACGAACTAGCTGTCGAGCTTCATATGCCAGCTCTTCTCGAAATTTGGTCAGATTTTCCTGTATGAAAACACGATTTTTAAGGTTTTTTCCTGGCTTCATATAACCTTTGGCGAGCACCACTATTGGTAAATTTCACTACAACTTTCCGTTGTATACCCTCCTTCGTCTTACCGACTCTGTGGCACCTGTCAATGTCAGATTTACTGAGGTTGATGCCATTGGTAGCGGCGATTTGGAGTACTTTTTCCTCCACCCGATCGGACTGAGGATCGCCTGTGTCGCCAGAGATGTTGGTAAAGTTGAGGTACATACGCCGTCCATACTGTTCAAGTTTATCAATCTCTAGATGTTAAGCTTCAAGACTTGTACGTAATCGTTCATGTTCGTGTTTCAATGTTGATATTTCCTCATTCAGATAGCCAGTTTGGCGTTTCACTTCAAGGTCAATAAGTGACTTCACTTTTGTTGAGATTTCATTTAGTAAATCTGGCTTTATTTGTTGCACGATCAGGTTGCTAAGCTGTACAATGTCTTCACTGGTAAATTTTGACGCCATTATAGGATCGTGCCGTTGACTCAGAAAAAAAAAGAGTCACTTTCGTATTCGTACTCACTTTCGGACTGGTGTTTTTTGTGAAATAAGTTCTGTAAAGGAGAGGACGAGTTGCGTTTTCTGTTTTATTTAGATTTAGTTTTCTGTTTTCTCTGTACGTTCGTTTTCAGCATTGACTACGATGACTTTTATGTGCGCCAAATTGCTCCAAAGTTACAAATTGGAAAAATATTGTCAAATTCAGAACGTCACCGAGAAAACACTAAATGGTTACCACTGGCGATAAAGCATACCTTAGTATATCACTTTCTCGTGTAAATATTCCACTACATTGGGGACAAAAAAGGTTATTTTACATTCTCAGTCTATTACAGAAAAAAACAACGTCCATCTTGCTAACCGGAAACGGAAAAACCTATTATTTTTTAGAAAATGCATTTCACGAAAAATGCGCGTTGAATATATATAGGTTGTGTTTGATGACTAAAATTGCAGCTTTATGTGAATAACACTGTTCTAAATACACTGTTCTATGTACATGTATAATGATTTTTTCTAGCTATCAACAGTTGAATAGGTGAAACAATGATAAGATAGTTACAGCTTACATCGTAATTTTATACGATTCTGCCCAGTTAGAGTAAATAACATGTGTGTGATGATAACAAGTCTTCTGAAAATTGTTAAAAATATCTCAAGATCTGAAAGGGGTTTCAGTAAATGATTTCCTGTAAAATAACTATACAATAAACAAAGGATGCCTAGTCTTGGATATGTTTCTATGTTTCACATATTAAATTCTCACGTTTATTAACAATGAGAGTATTGTTGCATGATCAGAATGTCGTGTATTAAACGCAAATGAAATCACGACTACACCTGTTGTATATCGCTGTTCAAGTTCAAAGCGATTCGAAAGCGTACACATTAATATTCTTTCAAAAGGAAGTTGTATCAGAGATGTAACGAACATTATGCTGTTAATTTAATCAAAAACTTATCAAGCATTTTAATTCCTGTTATACACTCGATTACGTAGATATAAACTATAACTACCGTCCTGTTACCTCACACTTATGCTGGTACTAATATATACTATATATATTTATTAAAATTATTTAATTTTCGTACATGATTTTGACATTACTGATTAATAGCTTTCTTTAGTTACAATTGTAATTGATACACATATAGCAAACACTATTTATTGTACTCACTACAGAAGATACGTGACTGAA
The DNA here is from genome assembly GCA_027627225.1 of Congeria kusceri. Classification (NCBI taxonomy): domain Eukaryota; kingdom Metazoa; phylum Mollusca; class Bivalvia; order Myida; family Dreissenidae; genus Congeria; species Congeria kusceri. The sequence continues at coordinate 63,178,785 of CM051029.1, read as the reverse complement.
GTTGTTTGTATCTCTGTACAGAATCCTATACAGAACATTTCGGTATTACATGCTTGTATATTAATTGAAGACACATTCTAAAGCGATATCAATAGTTAAACTAGATAGCAGATCCACAATTACTGAATAATTAACCTATAATCCAGTTTTTTTATATACATTTTTCGATAATTATATAGCGCCAACTGACGCTTAATAAATATACCTCGTTAAAGGGACTTGTTCACAGATTTTTGCATTTTTTGAAGTTGGCGATTTAATGACTTAACGTGACAGATTTAAGAAACGGAACTAAAAAGCTAAAGTATAATAACAAGAAAAGCTTTTAGAAAAAAAAAGAAAAGGAACAAAAATGGTCCCACTGGGGTTCGAATCCGGGACCTCCGGAAAAAAAGGCTATTGCCTTAAACACTCAGCCATTCCGACTTTGTTATTTCACCCTGCATTATTTACTTTATGCAAGTGTTCCACTTGATGTCAACAGTTTCAACGAAAACAACAGTTCTAAACACTCCAGATTATTCCATCGTTTAGCGATACGCTTTATACTGTTATCATTTTCAACTGATAATTACTGATAAACGAAACGGGTTTTACGGTTAGTTTCTAGGTCCGTAGTGATATTTTGCTCCCTTGTATACACTGTTATTTTATTTTTGTAATCGGTGACAAAAAATTAAAAAATTGTCAATTCATCAATCTGTGAACGGTTCCCTTTAAAAGATTTTTAACGTACTTAGGTACAAAACACTGTTCTTCGATGAATACGACATGATTATATGTTGTAGATTATAATGACGGTTAACTCGCGGCGATGGTTGTAAACAGTAATATGTTTGTACATTTAAAAAAATCCCGTATTAAGAAAACTTTTTTTTATGAACCCGTGATATTATCGCAGATGTATCAAAGTCTAACGATACTATTCAAAATCCCGCCTTGCTTCGGATGGTCACTACTAAATCACAACACACATTACTTGTATCACCCATCGGCTCTGAGGGTGTTCACTACTAAATCACAACACACATTACTTGTATCACCCATCGGCTCTGAGGGTGTTCACTACTAAATCACAACACACATTACTTGTATCACCCATCGGCTCTGAGGGTGTTCATTTCGGGAAATGGGATGGGAAATATGAAGCACCATACACATAAACTTTCATTTTCCAAAATATTTGTTTTCTAATGATCATTGCAATGTATGTGATAACAGATTCAGCATCAAGGAATTTCTCAAAATAAGAGCAAATTAGATCCAATTGATGGTGTTCGACTGTTGTTGAATATGACTGAACAATGCAACCAGCTAACATGGATGTATATGACCATTTCGGAAACATTGCGTACAGAGTTTGCCACTTGGTAATAATAATAAGAAATGTCTGCTAATCCACGAATATTATGTTTTTGCCTTAAAATGTATACATGACATATTAGAATATACTACACTTATTATCGTACTTTACATTCTTATGTTAATTTATCGATATTTTCGGCTGTTTCCTTCAAAGAAAATGTCATGTTTAAGGAGAACATATAATTTTATGAACAAATATAACAAGAAGAAAAATATTTCGAAATTGCCGCTGCAATTGAAATTGTGTAAAATTTAAAGCAACTATTAGATAAATGTATACTGTTTGAACAGTCGCGCATCTGTTTGGCAAACAATATAAATACAAATATGCATGGAATGATAATATTTGTTTTATTTCTAACGACATGCATGAACACGTATTTGTAAGGAAATTGTAATATGATTACTTAACTTCAAGAAGTTGGTTGTGGTACAGTTAATTTTTACAGTTAAAATGCCACTTTTCTTTCGTTACAACTGGTTATTTCTTATAGATACATACGTGTCATGTTCTGTAAAAACACCAACCGTTTTTTTGTTTGGCCTATGAATCGTTATATATACCCGTTCAAAAGCAGGCAAGACTCATTTCGAATGATTACCTAGGGAAACGGTCGTTTTGTGCATTTTTGTTCCAAGCTACGTTTGCTACGACATAATTTAATATGATGCTGCATAGAGAATGTATGTTTCTGTTTATGAACATCATTCTGGCTACAATGGCCAGAAAGCCATCGTGTCCGGCATGTTCCAGATACGATTATGAGGAAAGATTGCTAGAAAGAGTTCTAAGGAACGAACTGGCCATCGAAAATATGCTGAAGGAAATCCGAGAAACTAATGTCAGGGTAGAATCTTCCTTAAAGCTGATGCAAGATGACAGAAACAAACTGGAAATAACCCTTGGCGGTTTGGAAAAATCGAAAGCGGAAATGAACACATAATTGAAGGACGCGTTACATGGTGGTCTTAAAACATTTCCGATTCTATGGCTTATATGGAATACACACAAGGAGAAATGGAAACCAACTTAAATAACGCAATAAATACTGCGATGATTAATATATCCAATGCTGTTTCAGACCTGATACAAAATGCGTCAATGACTGCTTTACAGATGAAAAGGGAAAACGAAATCTTGAAAGGTATGTATTAAATACAACTATGCTGATAGTGAAAATAACGCATTACTATTTAGTATAAAAAGGTTATTTCTACTACGCAGCAAATACATGGACCATAGTAAATGACCACCGTTTCATAACTTACTACTAATGCATTTTATTATATGCTTTTCAGTGAAATATCAAAAGTTATTGGTGAAATAAAATTGTATATTGTCACTGTTGGAGCAGTGAAAAAAATAAGATTTTATATTTTCACTGCAGTGAAAATTTAACATAAAACGGACTATTTTTCCATAAATAGCATCGATTTACAAGTAGTGGTTTACAACCCTTTGTAAATTTATGTACATGTACAGTATGTACATGCATGTGTTTACATAAAACACCATATTAACGAGTAACAGTTTTGGAATCAGTTATGACATCATTTTTATGACGTCTGAATACACGAACATGTGACGTTTAAGCTTATCTCTTAATGTTATTTATTTTTGTCCAAAAGCATAAAATAAAAAGAGAATTTGTTGATTTCGGTGTAAGATCGTATTTTATTTCACTCATGATCATAAAAATATATATTTTCACTCGCGGCTGCGCCACTCGTGAAAATATCATTTTCTTTGAACACTCGTAAAATAAAATATGATCTTACACCGAAATCAACAAATATCCTCTATATCTCTTATTATGTAATAGTACAACTGACGAATTTAGTGATATGTTTTCGTTCAAAAATCACCTTCTCACATGTGTCATATAGAAGTCTTTGATAAACTTTCTGGCCTTGTAGCTGTTCAGATTCCTAGCTGCCATACTATATATGACATGGAATATGTGTGCATAAATTATACACAGTCCATTTTAAAACGCAATTATATTTAAAGTGGTCTATCTCGTGCACAAAATAGTTTATAACATTGCAATATAGATAACAATATGTTCAAATTATTTAATAATAAATGGCAAAATTTTGTGACGGATAAAGACGAAGATCAAATAGTACATAAACGCAATATTATTTTGAAACGTTTGTTTAATTGATGTCAAAATTATGTGCGTTTTAATTGTACTAATCACATATAGAATGCAATGCTCTACCAGAAACTTAACATGATTTGTGCTGTGAATATTTAGAGGATATTTGTTGAATTCGGTGAATGATCGAATTTTATTTAACAAGTGGTCATAGAAAAAATATGTTCACGAGTGGCGTAGCCATGAGTGAAAATATATTTTTTTTATTACCATGAGAGGAATTAATATTCGATCATTCTCTGAAATCAAGACATTTTTTATTGTATGGTTTTGGACAATAAATAAATAAAATTGCGCGAGTTAAGCCTACACGTCACACGTTTGTGTATTCTGACGTTATAAAATGACATCATACACGATTCCAAAATTGTTTATCATAAGTATGGTGGGAAAAAAGTGTCATACTTTGTGGGTAGTTTTCGCTTAAGCATATGTTTGTTAAATTGTATTATGTGTTTTCTGAAAACAAATGTATGTAAATACTATAAATGTATATACATTTGCCAATGGAGGTAAACCTATACTGGTAGATCGATGCAATTAATAGAAAAATAGTGCTTGTTATGTTATATTTTCACTGCAGTGAAAATATAAAATTCGATATTTCACTGCAAAGCATATAATAAAAACAATTTCTTTCTGAAATCAATACCTTCTCATGTTTCCTGTGTTTTATTTCAAACCAGTTGTCTATTCCTTTGAGTTATTTATTTATACATTTGATTTAAAAACGTTCCTGACACATATAAAGACTTGTCTCAAATATGACATATTTGCATTATTATTTTTAAACATATGTTGAATCGATGTTAAAATTATGTGCATATATTCAATGTTATGTAATACCAATAACGATACATGCTTTATGCAGCGAATGTACGCTATTTGGTATTCGAATCAAGACCTGCCCATATTTATTGTGTTCTATTTCAGACCAGCTCTCTATCCCTTCGATTCATTTCCATGCACATACACCAGCAGATAACTCTCTTGATTATGGACAGTATGTTGTCTATACAAGTGTGCGGGTCAACGAAGGTCAAGGCTATGACCCGACAACCGGCAGGTTTACTGTGTCACTCCCTGGGCTGTATGCATTCACAGTTCAGTATGGTGTTGGCCCTTCAATGTATGCTCAACTCGCAGCCGTCCATCAAGGCACACAAATACAGCCATCAGTATTTCAATCAGTGAGCGGCAAACTCGAGAGTGTTTCTATGCAGGCCTTCATCCGGGCCGCCATCTCCGACCAGATCTGGGTAGAATCATTTTCGAGCTCAACTACGTTATATGGTATTGGTTCTTACAATTCGTTTTCTGGTGCATTGATTCACCTGTAATATATACAAAGTAGAGAACACTGTACGTTTCGAATAAAATACGTAATGATTTCTGTATAGAACATTTTCGAGAATATAACAGTTATGACCTTAGTCAGATGTGTGGTGGTAGATAGTGGCATTTGATCGTGTTTAATTTGCATGTTGTACTGACATTTATTGAGGTATGTAAGTTATGTAAATGCAACACAACAAACGTGTATCTTAAACTAGATGACACGTCGTAGTAGACTAATAATTTTGATGTTTTTATGGTGTGCAGTGATTTGAAAATAAAGGCAAAACCGTTGGTCCAAAAACCGGGCGCATTTCATTAATGAAAGCTCTGTATGTAATGTATGTATAATTTTGTGCTGTCAAGCCATAACCAGTAATGTAGCATTACCAATATATTTAACTGAATAAAATGTTCTCTCCAGAATTCTAAGAATGTTGAGTCCAATCGTTATTATAATCGATGTATTAACAACCACTTGTGAATATGGATTTTGGATTGAGGGCACAAGCACAATTTGTCGCTATTTAATACTACATCGAAAGACCAGCGTCGAGTTCGCAGAAGAACATGTTGGGGCATGTCTATCATATACTCTATTAGATATTAACCGTACAGTACTGCTTTTTGAACACAGATTTCACACTACTAGACAATCAATTGGCTAGAAACTAGTGGAAACAGTTGTCAAATTGGTCTGAATTTTATAACAACGGTTAGTGTTTTCTACTACAATGCACTTTGATTCATTAAAATGTAATGTTATGAGTTTCACTTCGTACTTAAATGATTCACGTGTTTATGTTCTTCCTAAACAAAATAAGAAACATAATGGTTAACAACCTATAAACATAGGCGATGGTTCAGAACACTAAGGGCTACCCGTAACCTCTCCGTAGGAGGACGTGGTAGCCTCTCCGTGTATATGACACAGCTGTTCTTGTTTCTTTACAAATAAAACGTTATTACCACTGCAGTATTCATACTAAAATCAACTGTAAATATGTGGCATCGATCCCATTTTAAAAATGCTTATTTCATACGATAAAACGCTTACATCAGTTATTTATTTCACCGCCTGTTTCGCCGCATATGCACATCGCCGCATTAACGCGACTGGTTTCTTTTTTGCGGTATTTCCAACACGCCAGAATGTATATCTTTCGATTCAATGTTCTCTACTATGTATTATTTTCAAAAAGAAGTAAATTAAACGAACTTTTCAAACCTTTGGCGGTAGCAAATAAGATTTAGAAGCATTATCGTAAAAACTGTAACATGGGAACTACTAGTACACATGTATTTCGTTTATGTGCAGGCCATGAATAATTAAATCATGTTATCTTAACCTTTTTAATTGTCATATATTTAATTATGTTGAATACTTAATTATGATTAAAACGACGTGTATTCTAAGGTTATTAATTAATAAATTACAATAATTGTTCCTAAAATCTCCGTTAATTAGAATTTATGAATAAAAATCAATTGTTCAAAACAGATTAAAACATATTCTGTAACATTTAGAATTTATTTCGAATTTAGAACTTATTTACCCACAATATGCACCTGCATATCCTGCAATAATATTTTGCTGAATAGTAAGTTTTCATATATGTTACACACGTGTCTGGGACTTGTAATGACAGTGCAAACTGTGTTATTTATTTTAGTTATTATTGTAAACGCAGCCTCGATGGTATCACATATATTTTGTATGTTAATAAACATGTAAATGCTGCCTCAATTGTATCACATATGTTTTGTATGTTAATAAACATAACAAATACAATTTTTATGGAAGCGTCTTTATATGAAACGAATGTAAATTCTTCTTCGAATGCACAAAATTATTAGATCTATTTTTTTACATTAGCGACCAAACCTTACATGATAAATGTACATGATTGGTATATTTTTCTATTGCATACTATTTCCTTTTTCGTAAAATGAAATTTGATAATTTTCACTCCAAATAATCATATTAAAGGGACTTGTTAACAGATGTACCCATGTTTTTTTATGTATGCCATTAAATGTCTTAATTTGACAGATTTAAGCATCTGAACTAAAAAGCTCAAGTATAATATCAAGAAAAGTATTTAAAGAAGAAAGAAAAGAAAAACCGGGGTTCGAACCCGATAGCCTATTAATCCGGAGGTCTCGGGTTCGAATGTTTTTTTTAAATCGGAAATATAGTAGTCGGAATGGCGGAGTGGTTAAGGCGATAGCCTATTAATCCGGAGGTATCGGGTTCGAACCCCGGTTTGACCTTTTTCTTCTGTTCTTTCTTCTTTAAATACTTTTCTTGTTATTATACGTGACCTTGTGCTTCTCTCCTGCTGCTGCAGCTGGAGTTTCACTTTGTAAATTTTTATTTTTTAATGTTTATTTATGCAAACGATAGGTTGTTTTTGCAACAGTTATGTAAAAGCAAAGTCTTTTAAAACAGTCATCAAAGGGTATCAGGCCCAGATCGACGTCAAAATAGTATGACGTTACTCCACTAACAACGTCACTCTTTCTAAAAGTATTCCGCGCGCTTCTCGTTTCTACGTACCCATGAGGGGAACACATCTTGGAGCCACTGTTTAATATAAGAAGCAATCTTCTCTAGTAGTTATTCTACGATCAGCGTCCAACAATTCCTTCACTAACGGCAATTTTCGACTTCTGATCTTTGGCTGGCCAGATCTCGGGATCATGGTCTGTTGATTCTCTGCCACCATGAAATCGTTTATACCATGTGTAAACAGTTGCTCACTTAACCGAGGATTCCCCTTAATACTTGCCTAAACGATTTATCGATTGCAATGGCGTATGTCCAGTACTTTCACAAAACTATATTAAAACCCGTTGTTTTTCAATTATCTCAGAATTCATGGCAAATAAAAAAAATAAAAAAATATACAAACCCGCACATTGACACTGAAGAATATGCAAGTGCAAAAGTGATGTGTGAATGACGTAAGTGTTTGCAAGTAAGGACGTCGATGTATTATGTAACGCCACTTTCAACTGAACGTTTATACAACCGAATAAAAAGAGTGAAATGAAATTGCACTTGTACGTCATTGTTTTAGCACAATAAGGGTAACAATTACACACTTATTTCAGAACAGAGTCTCGTGCCTATTGTGACGTTTAATGCGAAGAGTCAATCTGCTACTAGTTTAACCCTTCACCAGGACCTCGTGTTCAGATAGTCATTCTCAACGTAGGTGGAGACTATGACCCTGAGACTGGACAGTTTATGGCGTCCGTAGCTGGAGTGTGCATGTTCACGTTACAGTATTGCCGTAAATGTTCAAATATGAACGTTTCTTGAAATTGTCCAGGAAGGCACAGTATTATAGAGATTACTACACACTGAGCGCTTACATGCGACCTGTGTCAGCATGCAGCCATTCTCTTCAATTACCATGGGAGAAAAAGTCTGGGTACGGTGCCCTTATACTACAAGTGGGATATATGAAAATGAACACGGTTGGAACAGCTTTTTTGGGTAACTGATTCACGTATATATTAGCGCTTGCCATCTTTAACTAGATTTAATGACAAATAATATGAGTGTTAGAAGTACAGTTATTCATGGAAATCATGGAACTTATGCAATGTACTACTGTGTTTACATAAATTATGCGAACTGATAAAATCTGTATAAATGGGCATGAAAATAGTTCCAATAATAGGAATTGTTTTAAAATCCTATTTATGATAATTTAAAAACCATTATTCTTTATTTCCATGCTTGTGGTCCTTAAATCAACTTTAATGTGCGTTAAATACATATTTCCGTTTTGACAAGATTCTTGTCATTGAACCGTTGCAGAGGTGTATGCTGAGAGCAACGAACGACAACTCTGCTAGGAGATTGCAAACCTAGACGTCGTAGTTAACATTTCCTGCGTAGCTTTATGCAAGTTTCTTTAATACCGTTTGACATATTAAACCTACACATATTCTTTTCCAAACGATGTATGCACACATTTTATCGAGCAAATAATCGAGTGCAGTGTATTGCGGCCTATTTTATGTTTTGTGATGTGGTGTGTGTACTGTACTATGTTGTATAGGCATTTTGTCACTTGCCGCAAATAAAGGATCTGAGGACATTGGATAACAGTGTAAATCAATGGGTGTATCAACATCATTTCAATGTATTGTAATTAAGGTGCATAAAGTACAACCATTTTTTAAATCAAAGTGCTGAAGGTACAACAGTTGTTCGCTATTGCGTAATACTGGGTACTACTCAGTTTTCAAATGTTTGATAGCAAAAGAAACTCAAATTAAACAGAGCAGTTTTGAAAGATATATTAATGTCACCTTAGATTCGTTGGATTTAAATGTTTTTATAGGAAAAGTACGGTAGTTACGCTCGTTTAGTGTTCTTATGTGAAAAAAAACACCAAATCCCTGAATTAAATTCTTGTGAATTAGCCAGAGACATCAAACACGATGTATTATACATACTAATGGGTTTTGTTTCTTCCTAACATGTCAAACATTTAACGAAAACATTTTCAGACATGATTACTGATATGATAACCGACCACTATAAAATTGATTATATCTGTGATGCGTAATTCCCGGCAAACTGCGATTTCCATTTTGTTATGTATTATTATCATGCCACACTAAAAAAAATAACCTTGACAAGAGTCGTTGATAACTCGATAAATTATTCGGTTATAGATAATAATGACTATGTTTCTTCTCGGCTCGCCTCGTGACTCATTTAATTAAGGGTCATCAACGACGCATAAGGAATGACTTTATTTTCTTGCGCGTATCATATGTCATAATTTGATCACACATTGAAAGTTGTCATGTCAAATTCATTATCATAATGATTGCCATTTGACAAATTAAACGATACTCAAAACGGCACTGCTTACTTTCGCGCAGTCGAATCTGACTGGCCTAAAGCCGTTAGGATTATAGTTCTTTGACTGGTCGGCTTTGAAATAGCGGTACCTTTATTTGTTCTGCGAACAACTAAAGTGTTATTTTCTATCCTACACACTATATATGTACAATGTTATCAGAACTATAGTCGTGACAATTAAGACAACTGTGGGTATTTGTTATGTTACAATACGCCTATAATCATATAGTGTTGTTACGCTCACATGTCGCTATAATAAACAATCACTTCTACGTCTATTCGATACAGTACAAATAAGACATGCATTCAAAACAAGGTGTTAAAGGTTATTTAATGTCTAGAATTAGAATACCTATAAACATTCACCTGACGAGTGAACGTGTGACATGGCGGTGATAAACAAGATGGCAGTCTCCACTCCGTCGTTCATGATTTCCCTTTTCTCCTCCAAGATAGGACTTCGACGGCTTGACCTTGGACGTTGCTTTGGAAACGATATCAACTTTATCTTCAAGCTAGAAATAACATGCACACACTTGTTCTCTTTTGGTGATGTACTTGTTGTTGCGACAGTTACAACAGCTATGTGACGAATACAATTTTCATCGGAGATGGTACCAGTTCAAGATACGGAGAACTTACGGGTACCTTCGTATCGTGAACCGTAGTTAATGCTTATGGCATTAACACCATTTTTTCTTCCTATTTTGTTGTACGCAACAACGTTCACACGTGAATCATTTTAATACTAAGCCAAACTCATAACATTAATTTTTATTAAAACACTGGACATTATGGTCGACAAACCTAAAAACGTTATAGACAAGTGTCAGCCACAGCTGTAAACTGTTTTCACTCACTATTTCTAGCCAACTGACTGTCCACTAGTGTTAAATCTATGTTCTAATAGCAGTAGTAGGTCTTTGATGTTCGGTGGAATCACAAATGACTTTGATTTTAGCGACAATACGTTACTTATTCGACGTTAAAGTGACATACACAAAGTGCACCGGGATATTTCTAATGGAGAGGGACAGGTACCGTAACGCAGAATTTGTGTTTGTTTGTTCTATTTGATTGAGATGTTACCTTTCGTATTAATATGGCGAGCATGCCATTGGGTAGTTCTATAAATACAACCTTGTACACGATGGACATTCTTTTTTGAATGGAAACATTTAGCTAGATGCAATAATTCCATAAATGAATGCCATGTTTACTATCATTTAGTACGTATCTTCTATTCTTATATTGGTTCATATTAAATAGCATGTTCATTACTACGCCCTCTATGTACTGCTGCGTGTTCGACACTGGTCTTACGATGTAGACTTGAAAAGCCACCAATCGGATCTCTGCTTTTAATTGCTATGGTCGTTAATACCTCTGTTATAATAACAACTACAATCAAAGTAGTAAGAGTTATGATGAATCTACTTTATTCAGTTGAATATAATCACACAGTGTTTATATAACATTACTAGTTATGATTTGATAACAAACTCTGATATATTGCTAATAAAAACATAAATGTTATATAGTACAAAACAAACCAAATAAGTGAGGTCTTTATAGCACAAAAGTTGATACATACATTACATATACAGCTTTCATTTATAAAAGACGCACTGTTTTAGTTTAATGGTTTAGCCTTTATTTTAAATCACTTCAGTTGCGTTTAAAAATTCACACCATAAAGTAAATTATATGGGAGTTACGACAAAAAACGACGTGGCATCTTTTTTTTATAAAGCATGTATGTTTAGTTGAATTCACATAACTCTAACGGAATACATGTCAGTAAACAAATATGCAAATTAAACATCATAAATAAGCGCTTCTACCATGACATATCTGTTATATTCTCAGCAAAGTTCTGTATAGAAACGTAAAAGGTGATTGGCAGATTTTACAGATGAATCAGTGCACCAGAAAACGAATTGTAAGAACCAACACCATATAACGTAGTTGAGCTCGGAAATGATTCTACCCAGATCTGGTCGGAGATGGCGGCACTGATGAAGGCCTGCATAGAAACACACGCGACAGTGCCGCTCGCTGACGGAGAGAATGATGACTGTATTAGTGTGTCTTGATGGGAGATTACGAGGGAACCAGACGTTGAAATACGAACACAATACTGAACTGTGAATGCATACAGCCCAGGTACTGACACAGTAAACCTGCCGGTTGCTGGGTTATAGCCTTGACCTTCGTTGACCCGCACACTTGTATAGACAACATCCTGTCCAGAATCAAGAGAGTAATCTGCTGGTGAATGTGCATGGAAATGAATCGAAGGGATAGACAGCTGGTCTGAAATAAAACACAATAAATATGGGCAGGTTTTGATTCCAATACCTAACAACGTACATTCACCGCAGAAAACATTTATCGCTATTGGTAGTACATAACATTGAATATATGCTCAGTACAAAAAGGGAATAATTTTAACATCGATTCAACATATGTTTCAAAATAATAATGCATATATGTAATATTTGTCTTTATATGCACCACTTTGTTTCAAATCATTTGATATTTTATTACGAAATAAATTTAAATTACTGTTGTCTTAATTGCAATAATGGCAATGGTATAAACTATTTTGTTTGCGAGATTAACCACTTTGAATATATTTGCGTTTTTAAATAGGTTGTGTTTATATTTCAGGCGAAAGAGTGTTCTATAATCATGGAAAACTAGTATGTTTATAAGTTTTCAAGTGGCATTATTTTATGATGTGCGTAGTTGTATATAATGCATACCTTTCAAGATTTCGTTTTCCTTCTTGATCTGTATAACAGTCATTGATGCATTTTGTGTCAGGTCTGATACTGCATCGGATATATTTATCATCGCATTGATTATTGCGTTATCCAATTTCGTTTCCATTTCATCTCGTTCCTTTCCCATATAGGCCATGGAATCGGAAATGTTTTTCAGAGTTCCGTGTAACGCGTCTTTTAATTCTGTGTCCATTGTCGTTTTCGATTTTTCCAAACCGCCCAGGGTGGTTTCCAGTTTGTTTCTGTCATCTTGCATTAGCTTTAACGCAGCTTCCACCATAACATTAGTATCACGGATTTCCTTCAGCACATTTTCCATGGCCAGTTCATTCCTTAGGACTCTCTCAAGTAATCTCTCCTCATAATCGTATTTGGAACACGCCGGACACGATAGTTCTCTGGCTACTGTAGCCGATATGATTTTCATAAACAGAAATATACATTTTCTGTGCAGCATCATATTGAATCTCGTAGCAAATGTAACTTGGAACGTCAACAAGACACACAACGACCGTGCACCCTACGTAATGAGTCGAAATGAGCCTTGCCTGCAAGCTGAAGAGGTATATTAAACAATTCATAGGCCAAACAAAAAGAGGTTGGTGTTTTTACAGCACGTTTAAAGAAACAAATTACGGAAGCCTATTACTGCCCTTTTGACTTACGTGTTTTAAGTTATGTCTTATGTCTGAGGTGTAATGTCTTATGTATCCGGTATTACGTCTTCTGTATGAGTTGTCTGAAACGCGGTAAGTTATATTTTGAAACTTAAAGGGACTATGCCTGCGAAGAAAAGATCCCTTTCCGCAATTTTAATAATAAGCCAAGCAACGCGACCCGTATTATAAATGGATTTTTATCACAGAATGCGAAAAAGTTTTTCCCATGATATAAGCATATTTCAGCTCTTTTAAATTCCATAATGAACATCTTTATTTCAATAAATTTTAAGAAATTACCCCTCCCCCCCCCTCCCCCCCCTCCCCCCCCCCCCTCCGAGGACCTTTCTTTGACATAGTCCCTTTAAAAGTCAGGATAGCGCAGTTGGTTAGAACGCTGTCAATTATCATATTTTCTTCCGTCGTCATAAGTTCGATAGCCACTAGCGGATCCAGGATTGGGGGGTGGGGACGTAAAAATATACATAATAACTTCAGTAAAACATACTTACGTACATCGTAGTAACGGCGCCAAAGTTCAGCGAACACTATAAACTATAGACAATGGGTATATATATACATTTATGTGTGGATGATATTGTTTTATTTTATACGTTTATATATAATATAGAAATGTCAGATGCAAAACACCAAAGGCACAGGATACCTCCTAAAAGAAATATATACTTTTCGAATATATATGATAATTTAAGTCAAATCAATGACTACATTCGAGGTTAAACAATTTTGTCTCAATAGGTAGTTAAATTCACAAAAATGTAAATCTAAATCCACAAATTTTGTTCAATGTTCCCTCAGCAATCACACTACATTTTTTTTGTATTCATAAGAAAGAATTAACTTGATAAAGTAGAGGGGTGTCCACAACGTTGTCCCCAATTTCTGGCGATTTCATAATTTTCCCGGCACCACACGTCAGCGAAACTGACACAAAGTCGGCATCAATTGCCTTAATAGCTCACACCGCAATTATACGAGTATCTTTCACAATATTTCGTGTAAGACATGTTCGTCTGTCTGTTCGTTAGTTCGTTTCGATAAAAAAAAAAATCAAAAAAGACAATTGATGAACATGGCTGTGAACGTGTGAGTTATTTAATGACATTCATTCGAAACGACACAATTAAACGTCAGTAATTGAATAATGCAACAAAAATCTTGATGCGTATGTGTTTGAATTTAGTCAGCTACGGATTTTACATGTTTAAAGATGTTCCTGATATATAACATTGAATGCCAAATACGTTTTTAGTGGATAGGCACATAAAACCATGGCAAAAATATTGCCAAAACAGTGCATAACATACAGATGAATTAGCACGTTTTTCGCACACAATACGGTGAAGTGTCATTATATTATGTGATACAAATAGCATTTGACGACACAACGACGACGACGACGATGATGATGATTATGATAATGATGAAAATGATGATGATAATGTGCAAACATGTATTATATATCTTTGATACGGATCTGTAGCTGATCACTGCAGACCCGTAGACAATATAAAGAGGTCATAACAGCATGATGTCCTCGACCGCCCCTGAAAAGCCACTCTGGGTTTACTCTTTAATTTTGTGTAGTTGCTTTTTTCTAAAAGTTATCATAATTTGCAGAGAGTCCATTATTCATACGTTATTTATTGTATACGCATTTTCATTGCTCATTTCTGTAACATTAAACTTGCTGAAGGGGTTCCCTTTTTCGCAGGCATTGTCCCTTTAAGTTTCAATATATAACTTATCGCGTTTCAAAAACACCTGAGACATAAGACATAACTTAAAACACGTAAGTCAAAAGGGCATTAATAGGATTGCGTAAAAGAAATAGGGTATCATATTTGTTTCACTAAATTTAATGGAACGGATTTGATATATTTTAAATAATACACAAAGTGCTCGATGTACCATTATCAGCACAAAAAGAGTGAAATAGTAAGAAGTTAAAAAACAAAACAAATATTAAATACACCAAAACTGTTTCCTGAAAAATAAACACATGTTAAGTCAGCATCTTACCATTTTCTTCCAAATACGTGTTCGTGCGTATAGATATAAATAACTAAATTATTGTCAATCAGAGCATATTTGTATTTAGCATATTTTATGTTTATATTGTTTGCACCATAGATCGGCGATTGACTAAATAATATATATTTATCTCTGAGTTATTCGAAAAGGTGACAACAATTTCACTGTCAATGTCAATTTCGAAACATTTGTCTTCAAAACGAAAAACTTCTTTAAGTTGGTATATTTGTGTTCATAAAATTATTTGTCGTACTCAATATAAAACATGTCATTTTCGTTCAACAAAAAAATACAATGGAAATATACGTTTGCGATTAACGTTTTCTAAGGTATTCTTGTTTACACCTTTTTACCGGAATATTTGCTTTTCTTTTAAATATTGAAAAAGGGAAATACATATGACATACTTATGAACATACTTTCTTTATTTTACTAGTATATTCTAATATTTTCTTTTATATTTCATTTAAGGGGACAGATTACCAATTTGGGTAAAACAGGAGTTTGTAGAATCTATCAAAACCTTTTGGCTGTTATGCTGTTTTGGTTGCAAAACATAATTATTTTGAAACTTATGATGCTTTTTGTAAAAAAAAAAATATCCTTGAAATATTAACAATAATTGTATTATAGAAAATGAGTCAGTTTTAGAAAATTATTTCTCACAGCCAAAACTGTAAAACTGTCCCTTTAAGGGAAATACATAGGATACACCAATTTACATAAATTATTTCCCAAATGTCCCTGTATATCCATTTTAGCTGGCTGCATTGTTCCGCCATATTCAATAACGATCGAAAACCATCCACTATAATTATTTCGCTCTTATTTTGAGACTATTTGTTATGCCGTATCTGATGTCGTGTAAATTGTGATAACCGTTAGATAACAAATAGTGTGGGAAAGAGAAAAGGTTTTGTGTGTAGGGTGGACCGTAATGTCCACCGCATTTCCCCTAATAAATACCCTCTGAGCTGATGGGCAATATATGATATGTTTGCTGTGATGTAGTTGTGAACATCGGAAGCGACGGCGATATTGCGAAGTATATAATAAGACTTTGATATATTTGCGATAAAGAAATGGGTTCATCACAACGAGTTTTCTTAATATAGCAAATTTATAATCGTATGTGTTTGCATCCGTCGAAGCGTTAAACCGTCTTAATAAATTAAATAACATGTACTCTACATTTATGTCGTAATCTACCGATACGTATTACAATGCTTTGTACCTTTTTACGCTTTCAATCTTCTAGTGGGATTGTGGATTAGTTAATGCACCGACTATATAATTAAAGAACAATATATCAAACCAAAGCTGCTATATATGCAAACTATATATCTAGTTATTGTGAATCTACTGTCGCGTTCATCTCTTGGTATTCTCTTTTATACTTTATATTCAAATAATACACGCACATAATTCACATAGTGTCGGTATAGGCTTCCGTACTCAGATGAAATCTAAAGTTATAATAGTTCTGTTCTGAAGACAATAAGTCTTTGTTCATGAATTTCGACATGATCTAACAAAAATTCAGTGAATGTTTAAACCAACAGCATGTGTTTGATATAAACGGACTATAATTTGAGTATGTATTCAAGTACAATCTGATATACAGCATCCATCTAAATGTTTGATAAGTTTAGTAATAAATTAACATTATCTTCGTTATATCTCTGAAAATAGCTTGTGTTTAAAGAATATTACTGTACTTTGCTTTAAACTTCAACAGCGTCTATGTTTCCGACAAACAGCAGGTGCGCTCCTAAATTAATGTACGTTTATCACAGACATGCTGATCATCTAACTATACTGATCATTGCTAATAATAAACTATCGTGAGAATTCTCAATGTGAAATACAAAACCATCCTTCGTTTATTAACGGTCTGTATTCTGATAATGTTGGCTCCGAAGGCAATGCATGCTCAGAAAATAATGCAGTCTTCAGTTGAGGATGAGAGAGTGGGGTACGTAAGTTTATGTACGAATGTCCTTTTACCCTTACCCCATGAATCATCCTCCTTGCGATAGATATGAATTAAGCAACGAGCAGTACTCCGCTGATGTCAGAAAAAAACTGCACCGACATACCCAGGTGCACAAGTTCATATGATGATGAATATGTTTATAAAGTTGGAGTTATCCTTTTCGAGTTACACACGACTTAAGTCCAAAGATGTCAATATAAAGGGATATAACTCCGTTAATATATGACAAATCACCACCAAAATACCCAGGTGCAAAAGTTCACATGCAGATGAATATGTTTGTGAAGATTCATCACTTTAGCAGTTATAATTTTTGAGTTACATGCGACACAAATTCAAAAATGTCTGTTCTTGTTAAAATAGGGCCATTACTCCGATCACGCGTATCACGCGGAACTACTTCTTTTCTTTGCAATCTACGAGTCAGTAAATCGAAACCTGAAAGGGTCCTTCTTC
>CM051029.1:62813577-63158577 GCA_027627225.1 Congeria kusceri | reverse complement strand
TGAAGCTCTACATTTGTAATGCTATATTGTCAATAGAGTGTCTGAGTACATCAACTAAAGCAGTTATGCTATATTGTCAATAGAGTGTCTGAGTACATCAACTAAGGCAGTTATGCTATATTGTCAATAGAGTGTCTGAGTACATCAACTAAGGCATTTATGCTATATTGTCAATAGAGTGTCTGAGTACATCAACTAAGGCAGTTATGCTATATTGTCAACAGAGTGTCTGAGTACATCAACTAAGGCAGTTATGCTATATTGTCAATAGAGTGTCTGAGTACATCAACTAAGGCAGTTATGCTATATTGTCAATAGAGTGTCTGAGTACATCGACTAAGTCAGTTAATGCGTTTTCAGTGCATGTTGTCGCTTAAAAATAATAGAGAACCCTCGAATCACAAGATGCAGAAGGATCAGTGATAGTTAAATTCGTTTCAAATTAAAGCAGCAGTTCAGAAATATTATTTTTTTTTTGCTGAAATCGTCTCTAATGGACACTTTACCAATCAAAATACAAAAAACGACATTGAAATCGGTAAAATATTAACGTTTTGGTAATTTGTATCGTACAATTATCTGTATGCGATAGCTGGTGATGCCTCTGGAGTAAATCAGCATGTACATAAGTGTATATTCCGTTCGTACCAAGCGTTTTAGAACATAGACCTTATAAAATGCCTTTCGTAAATAAGAAAACGGTTTTCAGTCGAATAAACGTCATTAACGTTCATTAGAACTAATGTCAATTCTAGATGTATTGAATTATATTCTATGGACTGTGGCTATTCCTGTCAAACACCACAAAGCTACACCGTGCAGAGTAGATACACAGTAGCAGTTAATAGAATCATATGGAGTTAACTGAGATCATGGATTTTAGTGTTCATGTATTTCAGTAATCGCTTAAAATCAATCTCAGTCATTATTATTATTATTATTATTATTATTATCATTCTTATTATTATTATTTGTATTTGTATTTTTTGTATAATTTGTATTATTTGCATTAATATTTGTATTAATATTTGTTTTAATATTAAAAATGCCATTGTCCGTGACCCATTTCCATAGGGCGAGAGTTTTTTCATTTCTTGGTTCTCGGATCCGCCGACCCGAATTTGTAGAATGTAACCGATATCGTAAAAACAACCTTGTGAAAGGGTTTCAACCAGTTACACAGAATGTAAACAAAAAAGCTGAAGAAACGACTAAATTTTATGTGACATGCATTGTGACTGTATATCGCTGTATGATTCATATCATCTGTTCTCTGATATTGTATATGCAACACTTAAAGTCAGAAGAAATACTCAGTAAAAACAATGAAGATCGTAGAATCATTTTATTAAATACCTACCTATAATTTGATATCAGTATTATAATTAACCAATTTCATTGGTGTATATTGATTTATTTATAAGATTTATTCAGTTAATTTTCACTTTATTAAACATGCTGTTATACATTTAATATGGCCACTGTCCAGCGATATCTGACGTACTGTGTTTAAGTTTTAATATATCTTCACAGTAGTTTTTATATGATAAACACTGCCTTTGAATGTTACTATTATTGGTATTAATGTCATGGTTATCGTGCAGTTATTAAGTTAATGTTGTACAATATGATTTTTGTAAGTAATAATGCAAAATGATTTTAATATCACTGCCCAATTCCATTTGTAAAATTCTAGTCATTAATTTACTTAATTCTGTGTTGTTGTTTTTTAAATTTTATTTTCATTTGTTTCCCTCCTCCAACCGGACACTTTTCCAAAAATGTCAGCGAACCAAGAAATAAACAAACTCTGGCCTAGTCTTATATCGAGTCGACTTAGATCTAGCCTATTCCTCCTGGAAAAAGATACAAGTATTTCATACATACTATATATGAGTACAACACCTATGCAATTCAAGTTAATCTCGGAAACAGCGTTACATTCGACAAAGACTTCCGTCCAAATGAAGCGCTTAAATTGTAATGCAATATTCTCAATAGGATGTTTAAATGTACTGAATAAAGCAGTAATGTGTTTAAGATGTTGGGTCTTATGTCTTATAGGAAACACTTGAATAACAAGCTTCACGCGGGAAAAGAGCTTTAGTTTGACTTTAGAATTTTTGTTTTAGAATATTGATCTGTGAAAAAGCATTCATTGTGCAGAAACTACTCAGAAACAACGTTGCAATTCAGCTACTAGTATGTGAAGCATACTCGCGTCAATGATAGCAGTGATTATGTTGTGGTCATCATTTGCTTTGGAGCCCTTGTGTCCTGTATGTTCTAAATATGACTAAGAGGAAAAAATGCTGGAAAGAGGGATCGCAAATGAAATGGCAATGAAAGATACATGAAACAAAATAACTGAAACAAACGCAAAAGTTGATTACACACTGAAGCAAATACGGGAAGAAAAGATAGAGCACAACGACGCCATACAAGTACTCGAATTAAAGAAACAAGATATTGATCATAAAGTTGACGCCTTCGTCGAAGCTGGGGTCCAGAACGTCCCAGAGGCTGTTTAAGAAATGAAAACATCAATCCAGTCACTCGTAGGACCGACGTCGAAGGAATTGCATATTATGAAAGGTAGCGGATTATGTTAGCCCATTTTAATGTAATATGTTTTAATCTATTTTTGGTTCCTTTCCTTTGTTTTTATAGGAAAATAGGAAAAATATATGAAATTGAACATACAAGCAATTATGTCATAAAACCGTGTCTAGCTCGTAGTAGTCGAGAATCTAGTAGACTCTTGTTACCTACTCTAAGTTTAAAAATCTGCTATATTTCGGATTAACTATTATGTTCTGTCGCCACTAAAGGTATCGTTTCGTGTTTTAAAACAACAACTCAATGACTGAACATACAAAATTGTTGCTGGTAATAAATTCCAATTCTTTGTAACCCTCAATGTTAAGAAAAATGAACTTACATCTTCGCTACATGTGTTGAGTTTCAGTATGTTTACTATTTGATCTGGTGGTCTGAGTATTGAGTTAAAATGTATAAATTCCAATTCCTCTTTTTTGAGTTGTAATGTTCAATCATGTCATCCGTAAATATTTTATATGCAAGAGTTGTCAGTTTTCAAGAATGTTAAGCTCTTCGATGTAAGGCAGTTGTTATGTGTTACTTACATATTTTGTTGCTCTTCACTGAATTTTCTCCAGTGCTTCAATATCTTTTTTATATCTTGAGTACCAAATGATGTGTTTAATATTGAAGACGAAGTCGTAAGAATACACTAGAATACACGAACTTTATATCAATCAAATATTTTTAAGACATTAACAAAATCTAGGCCTACTTGGTCTTGTTTTCAGAACAGAGTGTCGCACCCATGGTTATGTCGTACCCATGGTTATGTTCCAGGCTCGACTCCCGTCTGAGGGCGCTTATCGTTCTACACATAACCAAGACATCGTGTTCAAGACAGTTGTTGTCAATGAGGGTGAGGGCTATGACCCTGAAACTGGACACTTCCGGATCGTACCTGTTCACTTCGCAGTTCTGTCCACATACCGACAGATGGGCTATCTATGAAATTGTCTAGAACGGTACTCCGTTGCAGAGATCAACGCACACGGATGTAAACTACGACATTTGCGCCACCATGCAAAGCGTCGTGAAGGCTGCCACGGGCGACAAGGTCTGGGTTCGCTGTGCATTTACTTATAGCCAGATCATAGAAGAAACATACTGTTGGAACAGCTTTTCTGGGGTTTTGATTCATGTGTTAAAAGATCGTGCGCAATTTCTTTCTTTACAACTTATACATGTATTATACATTATATGAACTCTGACATTGTATTAAATATTGTAGTAGTAATTTATATCACATTATTTTTATATCGAATATGGCACAGCATTCAAGTGACTTGTTTGCATTTAAAATATCATTTAACAGACTGTTAATAACGCTATCTTAAAATCGATATGCATACATCCTCAATCTATCTGCATGGTTGCATTTGTTATAATGATAAATGCTTGTACGTTGTATTTAGAACAAGTGTATCTTAATACTTCAAATAGCTATTTTATCTAAGAAACCGTAAAATAGTGTTGTTCTTGTATTCTCATTTAGGTTCTTGTAGTTAGTAACCCTTGTAATATTGATTTGGAAACATTTCAACATTGAACAAGTGTTTTATAGCAATTTTTATCGTGGCATTGCGTTAAGGCATAGAAGTGTTTTTTCTCAATTGTTGCATACTAATAAACAAAACAAGAAACTACATGTATGTCAATTTTGATGTACCCACCTACATCAGTTGCTGCCTTTAATAACTTCACGCAAGTTAAAAGCCAACGCTAAATTCTACCTTGAATACAATAAACAAGACTTATTATACAGAAGTTATTGTAAAATTATGTGTTCATTTTTTTAAATGTGATTTTGTGACAAAACACTTTGGTGAGCGGTCGTAAGATCAAAAATTGGTATGCGACAAGTCGAAGACGAACGAAAACCTTATTACGACCTGTTTGGTCGGGAAAACGTCTTCAGTGCAACATCGAAGACCATCTGCGACTAAAAAGGGTCTAACGACCAGTCGACGACCATCGACAACCTGCTGCAGACCTCTCAAACACCATCAGCAACCACTGGTTGTCGTCGGTCGGGCGTTTATATGATAACATGTTGGAGAGTGGTAGTATAGGTTGTTTTTCATATGAATTTTTATTTATCTTAACAATGACTCAATACGTGTCCAAATATTATTATTTTGAATCTTAAAATGGATTGGAGTACGATGATTAACATGTATATAAATCTAGCAATGAACTAGAATGCAAATATGAAATTATCGTAAATTACATTAGTTTGCTGTCGATGTTATATTAAGGTTTGCATGAAAATTAAGTAAAAAGTGCAGATATAAATACACATATTTCAATATATGTTCAACAATACATTGCTTAATATTAGAATTGCAGTAAAAGAATAACGTCATCCCAATGGTATCTGACTTCATGAAATCCAATTGATTTACGTTTTGTGCAACGAGCAACTGGACATTCGTGTTTATTTATGCAACAGTTACGTAAACATTCTGGATCCTGGAGTTGATTAATTCGTCAATTTCTTCGTCAAGTTTCTGTTTTTCTAATTCCAGTCTGTTTGTAGCCTCGCTTTTCCCTTATAGTCATATTTGGTACATGCAGGACACATTAGCTCCAAATGATGTCCCCAACATTACCACTTATATATTATATCCCAGTTAACTACGGAGGACATATATTATGCCAAAAACACATGAAGCTTCGACATTCCAACTTCCACATTATACATTGCAGCTTCCCATGTGATTACTCTCAACTCTCTACTTTGTAAAAAAACAACACAATTCTTGGTTTCAGTTGCTTCCTTATCGAGTGTAGCTTGACTATCCTTTTTTTTGAAGTGCCTTAGGGTACGTTGAAACTACTTATGTATGAACTACAAGCTGACATCTTGTACATCGCTTGCTTACTCCCGTCTGTAATTACATGGTCAGCATCGCATCTGTAAAGACATTAGTTCCATCTTTTCACATCCTAATTTTTTATGAACTATTGAGCATTTATTATTAAAAGTTTGAATATTTTTAAAAAAAAAACCCGTATAATTTAAGATTCATACAAATCAGTCAATAAAAGAACGGAAAGGGGGTTAGAATTTGAAATTTAAGTTGGACAATTTCTGCGGGACCGCCCTGCCAAAAATATTGTATAGGTGGCGCCTTTTCCGTAATTAATCGGAAATGCTCGCCATTTTATGTCGATCTCCGTGCAGAAAACAATACACGATGCTTTCCCTTAGATGTTTTTCGGGTGTGTAGAAATACCAAAATGTCCGTGTTTACCGAAATTTCCATATATCTGGGCTACTAATTTAATCATAATAGGTGAGTTGTTGAAATAATGGTATTTACAGTTTCTAAATGAAATGATATGTGATTATTTGTCAAGCCATCATGTATGACTTTCGTTTATTTACGGTGACTTCGGTAATTACTGTACAGAGTTTAGCATACTTGTTACTATAATTAGCCTTATATGATGTAAATATTTTCCCTTATGTTACGTATCTTCAACGCTTATGCTTGGATAGAAGTGTTAATAAAGCATTATTCTTTTAATCATATTGTTTGAAAAATAAGTTATGTTTACCATCATCGTGAAGCGCAATGATGTGACGTGTAAGGGATTCGGTAAAATGCACTTAATATAATTACTTTTAACAAACATTATAAGGGGTTTCGGTAACTGGATGCTGAAAACTTGAGTAAGCAATCACAAATAACTCCCCTCGAACTTACCGAAATCCCTGTTAATTCAACGATTTAAACGTTAAATAAATGAAATGTATGCATATATATTTATATCATATAAAGGCTTGCACCTTGAAGTAAAAACGCAACTGCAGTAATTCCTGGTTACGACAGACCGAAATCCCGTGAAAGTTGAAAGACTTAATATATAATTTTACAGAAAACTCCGCTCCGCTTGTAAAAACCGAAATCCTTTTAATTAAATAATGTACAACATCATTTTTACTTATGAAGTTATGCACAATATAAAATGCATTTTATATAATACTTTAAACCATATTAAGAAAGGGATTTCGATAACTGCAAACTGAAAACATCGTTATTTCCGAAATTCCTTTATGTGATTAACGTACGCGCCTGTA
The DNA here is from genome assembly GCA_027627225.1 of Congeria kusceri. Lineage (NCBI taxonomy): Eukaryota > Metazoa > Mollusca > Bivalvia > Myida > Dreissenidae > Congeria > Congeria kusceri. The sequence continues at coordinate 63,151,889 of CM051029.1, read as the reverse complement.
GCTCAATATTTCCAATAAATAAATAAAAGATATGCATTAATTTCACTTAAAAGTGACTTGTATCGCTTTAAAAATGCATTTAATAGTTAACACTGCTAAAATTTAACGAAAATAAAAAGGGACTTATGTAATTCTACGCATCGATTGAATAAAGTTTTGTTGCGAAGATGTCTGAGTGTTACGGAAATCGCGCCATCTATGAAAGATATTTGACAGGATGAAAGAGCATATAATTTTACAATTAAAACTTCAAATTCTATCTATGTTTCCGTATTAAATCGTGAATGAATTGTATAAATTTCTAAACAATATAATTTTTTTAAAGTTAAATACATGCAAATGATACTATATTTGACAACAAAATATTCATTGATACTATTGTTCTATTTATATTTCTGTTTTTGTATATTTTCCTTCTATTTTTGTATTAAAACTGACCAAAGCGAAGAACGATAAACTACAATTTAAAAACTGTAGCACATGGATAGGTAATGTTTTCAAGTATGATTTTTTTTTAAATATTATATTATTACGTCGCGTAGATTATTTTCACATCAGGACGTTTTTCATGAAGACTGATTTTGTAGATGTTGTTTGAAGGTAAAAACACATGAACAAGTAAAAACTATTAATTAATCAATAACTGAGTACAGTGTAATTTCATTCGAGTTTTACCAATCAATAAGTTTAAATAACAAGTGCGTGTTGTTGATAAAAAGTATTCTGTTAATTGTACAAATACGATTAAAGTGAAAGTGATCTGAGAGGGATTTTGAGAATGCTCGGCGGAGTTTATTATAGGCAATGAACAGTAGTGTTGCACGATCATCATATTGTCTGATATACGCACGTGGGACACATCGTCGCGTCAATTCTAATACTAAGCAATGTATTGTTGAAAATATATTAAAATATTTACATCGATATCTGAAGTTTTTCTCAATTTTCATTCAAATCTTAATATAACATGAACAACAAATCATAAAAAACACTATATTTTCACTCGTGGCTACGCCATTCGTGAACATATTTTTACTATGACCACTCGTTAAGTAAAATTCAATCATTCACCAAATTCAACAAATATCCTCTAAATATTCACTGCATAAATCATGTTAAGTTTCTGGTAGAGCATTGCATTCTATATGTGCTTAGTACAATTAAAACGCACATAATTTTGACATTAATTAAACAAAAGTTTCAAAATAATATTGCGTTTATGTAATATTTGATCTTCGTCTTTATCCGTCACAAAATATGGCCATTTATTATTAAATAATTTGAACATATTGTTATCTATATTGCAACGTTATAAACTATTTTGTTCACGAGATAGACCACTTTAAATATATTTGCGTTTTAAAATAGACTGCGTATAATTTATGCACACATATTCCATGTCATATATAGTATGGCAGCTAGGAATCTAAACAACTAAAAGGCCAGAAGGTTTATCAAAGACTTCGATATGGCACATGTGAGAAGGTGAGTTCTGAACGAAAACATATCACTAACTTCGTCAGTTATACTATTACATAATAAGAGATAATGCATTAGTAGTAAGTTATGAAGCGGTTGTCATTTACTATGGTTCATGTATGTGTTGCGTTGTAGAAATAACCTTTTTAAACTAAATAGTAGTGCGATATTTTCACTATCAGCATAGTTGCATTTAATACATACCTTTCAAGATTTCGTTTTCTTTTTTCATCTGCAAAGCAGTCATTGACGCATTTTGTGTCAGGTCTGAAACAGCATTGGATATATTAATCATCGCAGTATTTATTGCGTTATCTAATTTGGTTTCCATTTCTCATTGTGTGTATTCCATATAAGCAATAGAATCGGAAATGTTTTTAAGACCACCATGTAACGCGTCCTTCAATTCTGTGTTCATTTCCGCTTTCGATTTTTCCAAACCGCCCAGGGTTATTTCCAGTTTGTTTCTGTCATCTTGCAACAGCTTTAACGAAGATAATACCCTGACATTAGTTTCTCGGATTTCCTTCAGCATATTTTCGATGGCCAGTTCGTTCCTGAGAACTCTCTCTAACATTCTTTCCTCATAATCGTATCTGGAACATGCCGGACATGATGGCTCTCTGGCCATTGTAGCCAGGATGATGTTCATAAACAAAAACATACCTTTTCTATGCAGCATCATATTGAATTATGTCGTAGCAAACGAAGCTTAAAACAAAAATGCACAAAACGACAGTTTCCCTACGTAATCAGACGAACTGAGCCTTGCCTGCTTTTGAAGGGGTATATATTACGATCCATAGGCCAAACAAAAAAACGGTCGGTGTTTTCACAGAACATGACTCGTATCTATAAGAAGTAACCAGTTATAACGAAAGAAACGTGGCATTTTGTTTTCGGTGTTCATTTCGATTGTTACCATTAAGGTGAAGAGTCAATTATCACAGATAAACAGACACAAGTTGATATTAACTAATATGATTCCTCGCACAAAAATGCACAATAAACAAGTTGAACTGACAATCGTTTTAATATACACCCTACTATTTGTTTACTTCGAAGTTATAGAAATTACCAGTACTACTGGTAAGTGAAACACATTTTGATTGACTCATTGACTCATTGTTAGGATTGCTAATATACATGAAATGCTAAATGTAAATAGTATAAAGACATATTGATGAAGAGTAGGTAAGAAAACCAAAAAAAAAATAACTGTACCAAAACCAACTCATTTGACCGAGCAATATTTTAATATTGAAAAAGTTAAGTAATCATATTACAATTTTCTTACAAATACGTGTTCATGCATGTCGTTAGAAATTACTCAAATATTATCATTCCATGCATATTTGTATTTATATTCTTTGCCAAACATTTTTTCTTATTATTACCACGTGGCAAACTCTGTACGCAATGTTTCCGAAATGGTTATATACATCCATGTTAGCTGGTTGCATTGTTCAGTCATATTCAACAACGGTCGAAAACCATCAATTGAAACTAATTTGCTCTTATTTTGAGACATTCCTTGATGCTGAATCTGTTATCACATACATTGCAATGATAATTAGATACAAATATTTTGGGAAATGACAGTTTGTGTGTATGGTGCTCCATATTTCACATCACATTTCCCCAAATTAATACCCTCAGCGCCGATGGGTAATACAAGTAATGTTTGTTGTGTTTAGTGGTGACCATCCGAAGCAAAGGCGGGATTGCGAAGTATATCATTAGACTTTGATACATCTGCGAAAATATCACGGGTTCATAAAAAAGCAAGTTGTCTTTATACGGGAATTGTTTTCAATGTACCAACGTATTACTCTATAACCATCGCCGCGAGTAAACCGCCATTATAATCTACAACATATAATGATGTCGTAGTCATCGTATAACAGTGTTTTGTACCTACTTACGTTAAAAATCTTTTAACGAGGTGTATTAATTAAGCGTAAATTGATGCTATACAATTTTCGAACATAGGCTAACTATTCAGTAATTGTGGATCAGCTATCTAGTTTAACTATTGATATCTCTTTAGAATTATTATTCAATTAATATACTAGCATATAATACCGAAATTTTCTGTATAGGATTCTGTACAGAGATACAAACTTCAGTTACGTATCTTCTGTAGTGAGTACAATAAATCTTGTTTGCTATATGTGATATGTGTATCAATTACAATTGTAACCAGTGTTTTTTTTCACCTTTGGGGGAAAGGTGGCGGGACCCTTCAGACGGGGAATTTTACAGCAAAAGAGGAATTGTTTCTGTATAAAAGCATTATAACATTTTATATTCTACTTTGTTATAAAACATTAATCAGTTGTTTTGCTGGTTACTAAAGAAAGCTATTAATCAATAATGTTGAAATCGTGTAATAAAATTAAATATATATATGTAACAGGACGGTAGTTATAGTTTATATTCAAATAATCTGGTGTATAACAGGAATTTAAATGCTTGACACGTTTTTGATTATATTAACAGCATAATGTTCGTTATATCTCTGATACAACTTCCTTTTGAAAGAATATTAATGTTTACGCTTTCGAATCGCTTTAAACTTGAACAGCGATATACAACAGGTGTAATCGTGATTTCGTGTGCGTTTAATACACGACATGCTGATCATGCAAAAATACTCAATTGTTAATAAGCGTGAGAATGTTCTATGTGAAACATAGAAACATATCCAAGATAAGGCATCGTTTGTTTATTGTTGAGTTGTTTAGCAGACTTCATTTAACGAAACCCCGTTGAGGTCTTGAGATATTTTTTTACAATTTTCAGAAGACTTATTATCAAAATCGCACACATGTTATTTTCTAGACAGACTCGTATAAAATTACGATGTTCGCTGTTATTAATTACTTAGTGTTTAACATTTAACAAGTATTGATTTCACAAACATTTAAAAATAATATAATTATTTCTTACATATTTGTCAGCAATATTTACCTTGCCCTTTCATTTAGCCAAGGAAGAAGACATTTTTTCTACCATTCTACTTGTGACAGTGGAAAACATTGTTAATCAGTGGGTATGCCTGCATTGTGTGTTACCTCATTTTGAATAAGATTTTTAAGATGTAAGATGCCGTGTCTCAGACACTTCTGGTACTCTGTTGTACAGAGGTTATAGAAAACCAGTAAGACATCAACTGAATTACATTGTGACGCATTTTCATGCTTTAATACTTAAGTCATTGTCTTGTGTTGGTACGCGAAATGTAATAAACAATTGCTACAATACATTATCGTAACAACAACATATAAAGGTATAAAGCAAATTGTCTCGGATAAAAATATCGGCAAAAAGTCAAATTCAAGCGACAGTTTTATTCATATTTGTTTTTTTTTCTTGTGTGTTAATGCTTTGTATTGCCTTGACTTTGTTCTGCTAATAAGAGTTCTGTCCTGCTGCTGCTGCTGGAGTTTCGCTTTGGAAAATTTTAATTTTTTAAATGTTTATTTATGCAAACGATTGGTTATTTTTTCAACAGTTATGTTACAGCATGTCTTTTTAAAACAGTCATCAAAGGATATCAGGCCCAGGTCGATGTCAAAATATTATGACGTTACTCCACTCACAACGTCACTCTTTCTAAAAGAATCGGCCAGACGCCGCCACGCGCTTCTTGTTTCTACGTACCCATAAGGGGAACACATCATGGAGCCACTGTTTTATATAAGAAGCAATATTTCTCTAGTAGTAAGATCAACGTCCAACAATTCCTTCACTAACGGCAATTTTCGACTTCTAATCTCTGGCTGGCAAGGTCTCGGGATCATGGTCTGTTGATTCTCTGCCGCCATGAAATCGTTTATACCATGTGTAAACAGTTGTTCGCTTAACCGAGGATTCCCCAAAATACTTCCCTAAACGATTTATCGATTGCAATGGCGTATGTCCAGTACTTTCACAAAACTATATTAAAACCCGTAGTTTTTCAATTATTTCAGAATATATGGCAAATAAGAAAAATATATACAAACCCGCACATTGACACTGAAGACTATGCACGTACAACAGTGATGTGTGAATGACGTCAGTGTTTTGCAAGTAAGGACGTCGATGTATTGTGTAACGCCATCAGACGTTTTCCCGCTTAAAACTGACAAAATTCCAGATTTCTTAAGGAGTAAACATGTTACAGTTGACTAAAAAAAAATTAGCGTGGGCCGGTTAGGCCGTCGATGGGTTACTATAGTAACCATAATTTCTTATCACTTGCGTGGATATATTCCATCTTGTGTCAATCAATACACTAAACACGTAAGACAATATATACCAAATTTTATTTAAATTGGATTGTTATCAAAAGTTATAGAGGTCATCCAGTAATTAAGTGAACAGCCCTCGTAGATGCTACAAGAAACTTTTGCGTTTTCCTCTTATATCATAATCTGATTAATACCACAATGTAGCGAATGAGCACACGGTGTTCTCTCAAAATTTTCACAATTCCGAATGAAAAAGAACCCGAATTACCACATGATCATTCAACGTGTCCAACACCGGTGAAGAGCAGAAAGAAGCTCACTTGAACTCAGTAACAAAGTTTCAATAGAAACATGAGGTGTTTACTGGCATATTGGTAAACAGTGATCATGTTGGGGATATCATTTGCGTTAGAGACCCCCAGTCCCGTATGATGCATAAATGAGAGCAACTGCTCGAAACAGTGAGACGCAATGAAATGTGACTGAAAGAAACATTAACGGAAACGCACGTTAAAGTACAAGATGCGTACAAGAAGAACATATGAAACTTTACGAAGTTATGCAGACACTGGATGTACATAAAACAGAAATTTTCAGATTAAGTTGACGCCTTTATCAACTACAGTATCCGGAAGGTTTCCGTAAATGTTGAAGAAAGGAGAGCAACTGTCCAGTTGTTCGTTGTACAGACGCAAAGGAATTTTTAGATCTCATGATAGGTAGCGCCTTTTGCCATTTTGTATAATGACTCCATTTCTTTCTGATTTCAATGTTCTTTGTAAACGGTGAAATATTGCCTAACACTGATTCAGATACTAGCATTTACAGAAATAAACTATAAAGATAACATATGATATATATTATTAACAAGTTTTAAATGTTATACATATCACGTGTGGTTGTCCTTTAGTGAATATAATAATTAAATATCTTACATTTACTAAACATCTGTTTTGTAGTCTCTGGTATTATAAATTTTGTGTGTAAAATATTATGTTTATAATGAAGTATGCAACGAAAATAAACATACTGTCTGCCGGATGGTGGTTACTTTCAACTGAACGTTTATACAACCGAATAAAAAGAGTGAAATGACATTGCACTTGTACGTCATTGTTTTAGCACAATAAGAGTAACACTTACACACTTATTTCAGAACAGAGTCTCGTGCCTATTGTGACGTTTGATGCGAAGAGTCAATCTGCTACAGTTGAACCCTTCACCAGGACCTCGTGTTCAGACAGTCATTCTCAACGAAGGTTTAGTCTATGACCCTGAGACTGGACACTTTATGGCGTCCGTAGCTGGAGTGTACATGTTCACGTTACAGTATTGTCCTAATGTTCAAATATGAACGTTTCTTGAAATCGTCCAGGAAGGCCCAGTATTATACAGAACACTTCACACTGAGCACTTATATGCGACCATTGTCAGCATGCAGGCATTATCTCCAATTGCCATGGGAGACGAAGTCTGGGTACGGCGCGCTTATACTACAAGTGGGATCTATGAAAATGAACACGGTTGGAACAGCTTTGTTTGGTAACTGATTCACGTATATATTAACGCATGCCATCTATAACTAGATTTATTGACAAATGATAATGAGTGTTAGAAGTACAGTTATGCATGAAAATCATGGAACTTACTATTAACTACTGTGTTAACATAAATTATGCGAACTGATTAAATCTGTATAAATGGGCATGAAAATAGTTATAATAATAATAATAATTGTTTAAAAAATCCTATTTACGATAATTTAAAAACCGTTATTCTTTATTTCCATGCTTGTGGTCCTTAAATCAACTTTAATGTGCGTTAAATACATTTTTCCGTTTTGACAAAATTCTTGTCATTGAGCCCGTTGCAGAGGTGTATGGTGAGAGCAATGAACGACAACTCTGCTAGGAGATTGCAAACCTAGACGTCGTATGTATGTATCGAGCAAATAATCGATTGCAGTGTATTGCGGCCTATTTTATGTTTTGTGATGTGGTGTGTGTACTGTACTGTACTGTGTTGTATAGGCAATGTGTCACTTGCCGCAAATAAAGGATCTGAGGACAGTGGATAACAGTGTAAATCAATGGGTGTATCAACATCATTTCAATGTATTGTAATTGAGGTGCATGAAGAACAACCTTTTTTTAATCAAAGTGCTGAAGGCACAGAGTTGTTCGCTATTGCGTAATACTGGGCACTACTCAGTCTTCAAATGTTGATAGCAACAGAAACTTAAATTAAACACAGCAGTTTTGAAAGATATTAATGTCACCTAAGATACATTGGATGTAAATGTTTTTATTGGAAAAGTATGGTAGTTACGCTCGTTCAGTGTTCTTATGTGAAGAAAAACGAAATCACTGAATTAAATTCTTGTGAACTAGCAAAACATCAAACACGACGTATTATACATAATAATTTGTTTGTTTCTTCCTCAAACAGTTTACGAAAACAGTTTCAGACATGATTACTGATATGATAACCGACCACTATAAAATTGATTATATCTGTGCTACGTAATTCCCGGCAAACTGCAATTTCCATTTGATTCTTTATTATTATCACGCCACATTCAAAAAAAAACATTGACAAGGGTCGTTGATAACTAGATAAATTATACGGTTAAAGATATTAATGACTATGTTTCTTCTCGGCTCGCCTCGTGACTCATTTAATAAAGGTTCATCAACCACGCATAAGGAATTACTTCATTTTCTTCCGCGTATCATAAGTCATAATTTGATCATACATTGAAAGTTGTCAACTTAAGTTTTCAAAACATGTCATGTCAAATTCATTATCATAATGATTACCATTTGACAAATTAAACAATATTCAAAATGACACTGCTTACTTTCGCGCAGTCGAACCTGACTGGCCTACAGCAGTTAGGATCATTGTCATCTGACTGGTCGGCTCTAAAATAGCGGTACCTTTATTTGTTCTGCGAACAGCTAAAGTTTTATGTTCTATCCTACACACTATATATGTACATTGTTATCAGAACTATAGTCATGACAATTAAGACAACTGTGGGTATTTGTTATGTTACAATACGCCTAAAATCATATAGTGTTGTTACGTTCACATGTCGCTATAATAAACAATTACTTCTACGTCTATTCGATATAGTACAAATAAGACATGCATTCAAAACAAGGTGTTAAAGGTTATTTAATGTCTAGAATTAGAATACCTATAAACATTCACCTGACGAGTGAACGTGTGACATGGCGGTGATAAACAAGATGGCAGTCTCCACTCCGTCGTCCATGATTTCCCTTTTCTCCTCCAAGATAGGACTTGGACGGCTTGACTTTGGACGTTGCCTTGGAAACGATATAAACTTTATCTTCAAGCTAGAAATAACATGCACACACGTGTTCTCTTTTTGGTGACCTGTTAACCGTTGACAATAGTTTTGAATAATGCGAGGCTTCGAACATTGCATTGCATTACTGAGTACCGGTATGTAGTCGAGAAAGAAAATCAAATCGAGCGATTAATAACAACGCTGCTTAAGGGAACGGCGCATTTCATAAACCTATAAACTTTACTTATATTATCATTTGTTTGGCGCTGTTTTATTACCAGAATGCTAGTATAGAGATATATTATTCAGAAAATATCATTGAACATACATGGGCTATCACAGTCAGTCGACTGTCATTGGCATTGATTGCAAACATCATCAGAATGCAACTTTAGAATGTAACAATCATTGTTTGCAAGTCAGTTTTGAAGTATGTTTAAATATTTAAAAAAAAAAATAAACAGGTGTGAACATTTGCTGTTTTGAAGAAAAATTCTGGAAAATTTCATTTTATGCAACTGATAATGCTTTAAGAACGGAAGGAAAATTGTACCCAAAACATACAAGCTGACGGGCGTACATATGGACGAACAAAGAGACAGGCTATTTCCGGTATTTACCCCCACTGAACTTTGTTGAAGGGGTGTATAATAATAGTGACACGCTATCTTATGTATCTTGGTAATATTTATGTAGCGCAAATCCACATTTTGCGACAAAACAGAGGTTTTTACGTTAATGTGTCGAATGTGTTGAAATTTATTCCATATTTTCCTAATAAACTTTCTGTTTTGCTCTGTTCGGTTCTGTTGAAAACTGATGTAAGTCTTTTATCTACAGAAATAAGCATTCCTAAATTGTCTTCAATATCTCATTATTCGGGTCTATTTTAGTATGAATAATGCAAAGGTACTTGTGATGTACTTATTGTTGCCACAGTTACAAAAACAGCTATGTGACGAATACAATTTTCATCGGAGATGGTACCATTTCAACATACAGAAGGCTTACGGGTCCCTTCGTATTGTGGACCGTAGTAATGTTTATGGCCTTTACACAATTTTTCTTCTTATTTTGTTGTAGGCAACAACGTTCCCACGTGAATCATTTTAATACTAAGCCAAACCCATAACATTAAATTTTAATAAAACACTGGGCATTATGGTGGACAAACCTAAAAACTAAGAGCTGACAACTGTTTTCACTGACTATTTCTAGCCAACTGACTGTCTATTAGTGTTAAATCTATGTTCTAATAGCAGAACTATGTCTTTGATGTTCGGTGGAATCACAAATGACTCTGATTTTAGCGACAGTACGTTACTTTTTCGACGTTAAAGTGACATACATGTAGTGCACCGGGATATTTCTAATGGAGAGGGACAGGTACCGTAACGAAGAGTTTTTGTTTATTTATTCTATTTGATTGAGATGTTACCTTTCATATTAATATGGCGAGCATGCCATTTGGGTAGTTCTATAAAGAAAACCTTGTACAAGATAGGCATAATTTTAGGAATGGAAATATTTAGCCAGATGCAATAATTCCATACATGAATGTCATGTTTACTATCTTCTATTCTTATATTGGTTAATATTCAATAGCGTGTATCATGACTACGCCCTCTATGTAGTGCTGCGTGTTCGACACTGGTCTTACGACGTGATGTAGTATTGAATAGCCAACGTTCGTATTTGTGTCCTTAATTGATATTATTATGTATCATATAGAATTAATGACCATATCGATTAAGGACACAAATATTATCTATGTTATAATAACAACTGCAATCAAAGTAATAAGAATTATGGTGAATATACTTTATTCGTTGAATAGAATCAGAATGTGTTTATATTACATTACTGTATGGTATTACAGTATGGCTTAAAAACAAACTTTGATATATTGCTTATAAAAACATAAATGTGCAATAGTACAAAACAAAAGAGATAAATGAGGTCTTTATAGCACAAATTATACATACATTATATACACAGCTTTCATTTATAAAAGACGCACTGTTTTTTGTTAAATGGTTTAGCCATTATTTTCAATCACTTCAGTTGCTTTAAAAAATATATATCGTAAAATTAATTGTATGGGCGTAACGACAGCCCGCACATGCTAATCCAGGACAGCACTTTCTGCCGACAGTGGATTTATGTTTAAAAGAGACTACATTGAAACAGAAAATACCATAACAGCGGAAAGTGCTGTCCTGGATTGGCCTGTGCGAACAGAACAGGCTAATCCGGGACGACACTTTACCCACATGCATTAAGGCTTTTCCTACGACACGCCTCTATAATAGAACTGTATACGTCAAATACCGTGGGCCCTTTGGTTTTCTTCATTGCAAGACATTCAAGACGATTCATTATTACATGATTTATAAATAAAACGTTTACGATTGGTCCTTTAACCGTTTTCTGCAGGTCAATATATTGCCATATTGACGATTTGAATATATTGACCTATCTGTAAATTGATTGAGGAAATTCCTCCGTTTGTTTTTTGCACAACACCTGGTAAAGAGCATTGTCGGATATGTAAACAGAGGAATTAAAATTTCAGTTATGGATTGCGAAACATTCTGTTGATATTAACCGCTATCGCCTAAGTCAAAAATTACGTTTAGGTCCATATCACAGCATATTTCACAGTCACAAGGAAAATAAATTTGTAAAATGGCCACGAGATACATGTCAACAAGTTGAAAACAATGATTACGTTGTTAGGTACTTACTTATATAAATGTAACATATAACGCTAGTATGCCCTAGGGCACGTTGGAGTATTCACTGTTGCAAAACGTCGTGATATAGTGTTCTCGGTCCACCAAGGTGACATCATATAGGTTAAACGCAAGTATCAATAAATTCACGTCCGTTCAAAAGTAGTTTATCACAAAACGTTACATACCCGTTGTTCCAAATAGGTTTGAATTTCTTTTAATGCTTACATGTCTACTAATAAAACGTCTGTTGATATAATACATCCGAACGCTCCGAATGCAGTAAGCGTATCTTGAAAATCGAAATTTTAACTAAAACAATTATACACAACTTACAATGTCGTAAATCCATTGCGTTAGTGATGGGAATCAGTCCAAAAAAGATTCGTCAATTAATCAGAACTAAACGTCGCAGATTAATCAATTAATTATGACTAAATACATGGATACAGCCTTTTCACAGAACAACATTTGTTGATGAAAAGATTGTCTGATCATAGTTGTCGCCGATTTTAAGGAAGGCTGATTTATCATGAACTTAAAATTGAAAACTATATAATATACAAGAAATAACTTAAACTTACTTTTTATTAGTTTCAGGCTGATAAAAAAGTTTGTTTCACTATAACGTTTTTAATAACGTTTGATAAGCAAAATATATAGAGCCAGACTCAACCAGTTAAATGTACACAATTTTCGTTGATTGATATATTCAATCGTCATCGGCACCTCATGGCACCGATCGTCATAATTAGTTGTCGAAATGAAACTACTTTGCGATGTATATCCGATTCAGGTAAATGCCGGTAGACAGGAAAATAACTATACAGTATATATATATATATATATATATATATATATACATAACATTGTAATTTCAGTTATAACGTCAACACAAATATCGCAATAATAAAAATGACTTAATCAAACTAAATGGCCAGATTGCGTATATGAATTATCCCCATTTGCCGTCTATATAGTGGATAAAAGAAGTCATCTTGATTTAACATTCATTATAATGCGTTTACTAGTGAGAAAAGGAAACCCGGTGTTTTTTTCTTCTTCTACAAAGCATATTTACCAAAAGAACCAGGTACCTATGTCCAATGTCAAGGTCACATTAAACGGTCCAAGGTAAAATTTAAGAATGAGATTTCAAGTTGGAACTACGGGTTTTTGCTAGATTAGTCACCATCGTGAGAAAAATATGTTTAGTGGAAAACCTTAACAGTTACTGACTTGTAAAGTTTGATGTTTGTTTTGCTGTATTGTTTTTTATTGTTCAAGGCAAACTTCACAAATTTTATAGATGTGGATACTTAACGTTTGATTTACAGAAACCAATACTTAGTAACGCTCAAATCGCAATAGTATATACAAGTAATTTTACATTTAAACGTCACATTTCCTTTATGTTTTGTATAGTTTAAGTGCTTGATGCAATAATGCACTAACAATATAACAATTGTATGTTGGTAGTTATCGGCCGCCACATGCGGTAGTTGTCCACTTGATAGGTTTATAAAAAAATAATCAAAATCTTTTAATGAAATTCTTATTTATTCTGTCAATGTCATTTTGGACTAATCGATTACTGAATGAATTTTGATGACAATAAAATCACACTTAGGATAAATCAAATCACACTTTTAGTCTAACATGTTTGAGTTTAAAGCATGTTACACGCAGCTTTCACGGTAGACGGTGCTCTGCTGGAAGCTTAAAGAGCATCGCGTCCGCTGTGCAGGTAACATGCAATCCGTTTCACATGAACTACAATGGATCCACTCGCCAGCGTCTCCCTCGTTTGACCGAAAGTAGTTCATCCAAACTGTCCTCGAAATCCATGTAGCGAATTTTTACCTGCCTGTCCTCCACCCTGGGGAATCATTGCGAACACAACGCTTGCGTTATGTGTAGAAAATGTCGCAATGCAGCTTCCGTTGTGGTGTCAATACATAGAAATGGATATCAGCGGTTAGTACGACTCTGTATTTTGTCTTATTGGACACTTGTGAGTGAAAATTTATCAAATCGGAGAATGCTATTCGACACAAATATGTATATGCTTTACTGTAGTAACAAAACCCTAGAGAAAATTAAAATATCATATGCTGTAGAACTTTCGAAACGTTGACTGCTTCAATGTTGACAAGGAAAACTTGGACATTTCTACAAATTTCTTAGCGTTTGGATCATTTGACCAAGTTTTTGACTTATTAACATCATTGTTGTTAAAATTGTCTTTGCTACATGAAAACTGGTGCCTTCGGTAAGGATCGATGTTAAATGTTTTAAAAAGCAGTGCTATGGTCGCGCGTCACATGTTGTGGTGTCAATCCATAGTTGTGGTGCTGATGTCGAGTTAAAAGCTAAGAAGAAACTCTTAATAAAACCAAAGTTTAACCACAAACAGTTTATTATCTATCATTGCACCTCATTATGTTTTTATTTATTTATTTATTTAAAAAGCAAACAGAGTTATATGCATATAAGTCAATCTACAACGGGTAAAAATAGTCGATGAACCGTAAAGTTCGAAATAATATTCAGTGCTTTTTATCACAAGCGCTATGTTCGGTAAATACCAATAAAAATAAAAAATAAGTTAAATTAGTAAAATACAATCAAAACTATTTTTAGAAGTATAAAGATTTTCCATAATTCTTATGCATACGTCAAAAACAATAGCAATCGTCAATCGAGTGGTTACAATACACTGTTGTTAACCTTATGCAATATGTAATACGCAGTTAACCAGTCAACAGCACAAACAGATACGCTATCATACCTATGTGAATAGAATATACATGAATTCACTTGTAGATGTGGACTAAACGGATTATTAGATGACGTCGACTAAAAGGATTATTATTATTGTTTATTAGTGTTTTAAGTCGGATCTATTTCTCGTCTTCTTTTCATAGAAAGTAGCATCGATAACATGAAGCCTCACTGCTCAGCGAGCGAAGAGCAGTAATTTATCGATTTACTGACTCGTAGCCTGCAGAGTAAAGAAGCAGTTCCCTCAAGACCGATTTCTGAATACACCTACTAAATCCTGTTGGCTTGTGCCAACAGTCTAAAAACTGTATAACTCTACAAGAGAAAGTAAAAAATATATCTATATTTTAAAAACATGTATACGATTGCCAGCTCAAATTGTTTGACAATACCGTAGTACCAATTTTGCTATATACTTGTGAAATATGGTGTTATGGCGACCCAGATATGATCGAGAAAGTTCAAACCGATTTTTTGAAGCGTATTTTAAGAGTAAAGAAAAGCACCCCACACGTAATGTTGTATGGTGAGCTTGGTCGATTTCCGTTACATACTACAATAGCAAAACGAATTGTTGTTTTTTGGTACAAATTAGTTCATAGCCAAAACAATTTGTGATCCACTGTATATAGAATCTTATTAAAAGACTCCAAAATAAATGGTTATTCATTCCCATGGTTTAATAAAGTCAAAAAGATTTCTGACGACTGTAGTCTTAGCTATATCTTGCCAAATCAGCATTACACAATGTCTAAATCTACTTTGTTGACTTCAAATGAAAATTCTCTGCGTAATCAATATTCACAGGCATGGAATAGTAACATGCATGACTCACCAAAATGTATCAACTATCGATTGTATAAATCTGAGCATAAACTTGAAGAATTTTACACATTATTATCGGATATTTATATACAACCTCTTGTAAATTTCATGTTATGTAATAACCAACTACCAATCGAACAAGATCGTCGGCTTGGCCTAAATAGAAATGAGCGTAAATGTAGTATTTGCATCTTAAATGAAATAGGAGACGAATTCCATTATTTACTTCGATGTTCTCACCTTTACTAGGGAAAGAAGGAGGCTATTACCCTATATTAATAGAAATTCAATTAATGTTTTGCAATTCCAAAATATTATGAATGAGAAGGACATACCAAAGTTAATACATGTTAGTTAATTTGTCAATATCATGTGTAAAACCTAACAGAACCCACCTGGCTAATAATTACTTTATCTGTAACTTTAAACTTCAATGCATTCTTATTCCTGTACAATCCTCTTATGTGAATGCTCTTGTCAAATTGTAAGTAATCGAACATGTGTCATAATTGAAATATGTAGAATGTCTATCTTATACAAAATATAAATAAACAAATAAATTGACAAAAATATACGTATTTGTGTATTTTATTTGTAATGCTCCATATAATAAACTAAAAGTAACATCTGTCATATGGTTTTAGACCAAAAACTATTTCCATATATCCTACAGAGTTACCTCGCACCCGCACCACAACCATGCTTTGACACCACATGTGGCTTGCGACCACAACATTATCAAAATGGACACATAGCCTCATCTTTAACCGAAGACACCAGTTTTCAAGTAGCATACCATGGCAATTTTAACAGCAATGGTGTTTATATATTAAAAACTTTTTCAAATGACTCTTAGAAATTTGTAAAAATTTCCAAGTTTTCTTTGTTAACATTGAAACAGTCAACTTTTCGAAAGTTCTGCAGCATACGATTTCGTAATATTCCATAATAATAATTTTGTAACTATAGTGAAGCATATGTAAACATATTTGTGTCGAATAGCATTCTCCGATTTTTTAAATTTTCGTTCATAAGTAGCCAATAAGACAAAAATACAGAGTCGTCCTCACCGCTGACATCCATTTCTATGTATTGACACCACAACGGAAGCTGCATTGCGACACTTTATACACATAACGAAAGCGTTATGGTCGCAATGATTCCCCGGCGTGTACCCGTTGCACCCTTAATAATTTCAGGTAAATCTCTAAAATATGTATATAGATCTAGTAACCAAAGCGAAAAACTACCATTCAGTATATTCACAGACATTGACGCGTTGCTGCAATAAGTAGTGAATTTTCTATGTCAAATTCTTAAGAAATTGTTAAAATTTGAAAAATATAATTGTAGAAATCAAATCATTATTTCTGAAATGCTGCTTTTTTTCTATCAGAAAAATGTTCACTGTCCAATCAATATTTGATAGTGAACGTTTTTTCTTTCAGTTACGTTTTTTTCAACCTTTCCTCAGAATCTCGTCATTGAATGGTGATTGTTGTGCGTAACTTAAGTTTATAAGTTTATAAATACATGTTAGGGACACCGTGACTAGCATTCCACACCAACATAAAAAAGGTTTGATCGCGACGATTTGTGTGCGTAGTTTGCGTTAAAAAAAGGGAAGTAAATCCGTTAATTAATTAGAAGAGTTGTCGTTTTTAATTCTCCTAAAATAAACCGGAAGTTCATGAGATGTCTGTCAAAAGTTTTGGAGGCGATGTAAATTTAAATTCCCACATATTTTGAAGCAGCAATCTTTTTACACACGATGTATGAGAACTCTATATTCACGGGTTAGTTTTTCTTTATACCATGTCGGCCAACGTTTGAATATACTTTATGATATCATATTTTTATTTAATGATTTTTGAACGTTATAGGTATCCGGATTATCGGATATTCTATAGTTTGGGAAACAATAGATATACACTTATTTGTTTATTGTCCTTTAGTGACATCTAAGCTCTTGTTAAGTGCTACAGACACGCTAGAAAAACACAAGCCCACTCATTCAAGATCATTTACTCCTCAAAATCCTCAACAGTCCTTCCCAAAGACAATTAAGGAGTGGAACGCTCTTCCCCCTGAATGTTTAGATGGTTTTACAACTATGCGTATCATACAGGTAATTTGCAAATTTTGGAAAGATAAACATTCATAATAATTTAAAATAAACATTTAAATTTGAATAAGTAAAACAAACATTCGAATAACAGTCTCTGGGAAATATGAGATAATTTCTCATGCCCACAAAATTCTATGGGCTTTTTACAAAAATCTATGGGATTTCCTCCAAATTTTATGGGATTTCACAGCCATTCCATTTTGAGAACATCTAAATGTAGCAATAGACAAAAATACACCAAGCAGACACTCTAGTTTCCCCTTCAAGATGTAATGAGTATCTGTTGATATTAAGCTTTAAGACTGCCAAAATAATTTTTGGATAAAATCTCGCCGCGTAGCGACACAACTGCAAACCAGACTGAGCATTGTGTACTGCACAGCAGCGTTTTTCTATTCGTACTAAAAAATGTCGGTGCGACGTTTAATCGCATTGGTGAACATTTCTTTGCGATATTTCTTAATTTTATGCGCAAATATCGCATTTCGCATGGATTTCCCAGTCACTGGAATATTGATTTCAGTATTCAGTTCCATCCCTAAAATAAAGTGTTTTTGTGTGTTTGCTGTATTCTAAATAGATATAGACATATTTAAGTTTAACTATGAATCTAAATTAAATTGTTTATTCTTTGTCATAAGTCAATCACTTGATGTAATTAATATTTTTTCAGAAGTTAAGGCCTGGTGAGTATTGTTTTTAGATTTGTTTGTTTGTTTTGTTTTGTTTACTGTTTTACACTCATAAAAAGTACACCTCGTATTAGTAACCTGATTTTAGTTCTTAGTTTTTCATTTTAGTTTTCCAGTTCATTAAATTTTCATAGGTGACAAATTAAATAAACATTTTTAAATACAAAAGTTCACTGTCATATTAGTGGCATAAATACAATTAACCAAATAAAGTTAATAAACATATATTTCTTTTTAAAATGGAATAAAAATTAAGAGCAACCATAGCTTTTAAATGCACAATAAGCTAGTTTTTAATCACCAAATAGTTTTCGTTTGTACATACAGAAGCTCAGATACATGTATATACGTTGACTTGACAGTTGGTTAAGGTCACACAACACCGATAAATGTTTCAAAAACTCGACACTAGTACTTGTTGATTTATTCCCTATTGAAGTGTTTCCATTGTCATTTTTATGTTTTTCTGTTTGTTTTCAAGTTTTATTGTCAATTTTATGTGCTTATTTTGAAAATAATTGATATGGAAGATTGTACACATACTCTTTAAACTGTACACAAACTGATGTCAATTCTAGTGATAATATAATATTAACATGATTTTTCAACAACTTAAAAATACATTTGAAATCATGAAAAACACAGTCTTAATGTATCCACCAATTAAAAAACTAGAACTAGTGATGTTCAAAATGGTTTTTTTACACTGGTTTCTTTGAGACACTAAGTAAACCACAGTATAGTAGATGCAAATTTGGATGATGAAAATTCCTGCAGATTGTGAGTCTAAATTACCCTATCAAAATTCTCCTTGTAAGGCTATACAAACAATACAGTCACAATTTGCTTGTGGTATTTTTTGCATTGATGCATATATCTAAGGAAAGATCTAGGATCAAAAAAGGTCCATGGTGCTGCTAAAAAGGAGCAGGGTGGAAAGTCGGACCAGTTTGTTGACATTTTCTAATAGTTTGCTAAATCCAGGGTTTTCATGAGTTTAATGCTTCTAATTAAAGTTTTAAGTATAGTATTTTCATGCGTAATTAAATATGTGCAAAAATATATAGAATTTTAACAGATATTTAACATTTGTATTTTGACCAGCCCAGTCGGGAAGCAGGAGGCATAAAAAAGGAGCAGGGTGTAGCACCCTGCTTATTTCGGTCTAGATCTTTCCCTATATATCTCTGGTATTCATTCAGTTTGGAAGCCGTGCTTCATGAGGGCAAGAAAGACTCCAATGTGGACATACAGCTGATGCTGGAAACCTCCCAGCGATGTCACAGCTGTATACAACAGCTAGCTGCTGCTGAAAAGACCTCACCAAATAAGGTAAAGTATTTTATTTCTGATTTGATTGTTCATGATTCTGCTGTTGTTGTGTTTTTTTTATGTTGTATATGTGCAATTCCATAACATTTTTAGGGCATTGTCAATTTGTGAACTCTAAAGTTGTAGGAACCATACTTATCTGGATAACAGCAAATGGTGTATCTTACAAAGCATACACCAAATATTGGTTCTATACTGAGAACATGGAACTATGAGGTTTAGTGTGCGCAGAGATAAATACATTGATGCCAACTGAAGCTAGAATACTGCTTTTTGACGCAAGAAAATTACAAGAATAGGTTAATTAAAGCAGGGGCTTTAGTGATGATCAGTCATGGATTTGGGATTGTTGAGGAGACTGAACCCCACACACACACACACAACCACACACACTCCCCACCACTACCCCCCCCCCCCCCACCTCACACACAATCCCCACCACCACCACCGTAAACCCCTCCCAGACCCTACACTTGAAAAGTAAAAACCTTTTGTTGTAACATGTGACCAGTAATATTTGGGATTTTGGCCAAACTGAGACCCCCACCCCTCTTCTGTAAAGGTTAAAACTTATGAAACTTATTATTGTACCATGTGGCCCCCGCCCCCTTCTTCTGTAGATGTTAAATGTTAAAACTGTTTGTTGTACAATGCTTATTGTTTCCAGTAATGGGTTTGATTGAGACCTAAAGTAGACAAGGAGACTCCCCCCCCCCCCACCGAGGTAAAGTTTAAACTTCTTCATTTTGTTGTATTTCCTGCAGGCCTTGTATCAGCAGCTTCAGGACAATGTCCAGAGTCACGTGGATATCCTGATGGCCAAGATAGAGCAGCTGAACAAGAACACTGACCAGCAGGTGCCCTCCCCCGATAGCAGTCCACGGAAGAGTTTGGATGTGATGGGTTAATTAACTAGTCTTTTAACTGGTTGGCAACTTGTTTGTGTTGCATTCATATGATTGATTAGCTGTATTGACTGATAGCTGAATTGGAACAAGATGAATACATTTTGTGGAGCAACAATTCTTTTTCAATCAGAACAAAAAATACCTAAAAACAGGAATAAGCTTGTTATGGATCTCTTAACTTAAAACATATTGGGTATTCAAATGGGCATATTTCCAACAGAATCATACACTTGGTATTTGGTGATAGCGAGTGTTACAAAACAATGGAACTTTACGTCAATGGCTAATAAGTAAATACTTACCCTTACCAGTATATTTTATCAATCATTTCGCTAATAAAGAAAAAATTTACTGAAAATACATTGCAGATGACAGGACTGCTGAATCAACTGGGAAAAAAGACCCACAGCGTAGGGCAGCCATTGAAGAGACCATAGTGAAGAAGGGTGGCCTCACTTTCCAGGACATAGCAGGTCAGTCCATGACATTGCAGGTATGTCCAGAAAAATGCAGTTCGGGGCATCTTGGATAAGTGCATATAATTTGTGATTAATTCAGGTCGTTGCAGGTCAGTTTATGACATTGCAAGTCACTCCAAGACATTGGGGGTCAGTCCAAGACTTTGCATGTCAGTCCAGAAAATTGTAGGTCAGTCCAGAATATTGCAGGTCACTCTAAGACATTGGAGTTCAATCCAGGACATGGCATGTCAGTCCAGTAAGTTGTAGGTCAGTCCAGAACATTGCAGGTCACTCTAAGACATTGGAGGTCAGTCCAGGACATTGCATGTTAGTCCTGAACATTGCAGGTCACTTTAAGACATTGCATGTCAATGAAGGACTTTACAGGTCACACTAAGACATTGCAGGTCAGTGAAGGACTTGGCAGTCACTCCAAAACATTGCAGGTCAGTCCAGAACATTGGAGTTCAGTCCAGGACATTGGAGGTCGGTCCAGGGCATAGCAGGTCACTCCAAGACATGGGGGGTCGATCCCAGACATGGGAGGTCAGGTGAAGACATTAAAGGTCACTCCAGGACATTGGAGGTCAGTCCAAGACATAGCGGTTCAGTCAAGGACGTCGCGTGTCAGTCAAGGACATTACAGGTCTGTCGAAGACAATGCAGGTCAGTCCAGGACATTGCGGGTCAGTCCAGGACATTGCAGATCAGTCCAGAATATTGCTAGGCGAGTCACACATTGCAGGTAAGTTTATGATATTGCAGGATTTTGCTTCAGCTGAGTTCATATATTTACAAGTCAGGACGTTGCACGTTACTCAATGGCATTGCCGATCAGTCCAGGGCATAGCTGGTCAGTACTGGAACATTGCAGAGCAGTACAGGAATTGCAGATCAGTTTGAGACTGTTCAGGTCAGCAGATGGCCTTGCAATTCAGTCCATTTGGTGAGTTCAGGCTATTGCATGTCAGTTCAGGACACTGCGGGTCACATCAAGATATTGCAGGTTGTCCGTGACATTGTGGTTAGTTCACCCTATTGCATGTCAGTCCCGGACACTGCGAGTCACATTATTATTTATTTATTTATTATTATTATTATTATTATTTATTAATTAATTAATAAGATATTGCATTCCAGAGAAATGTAGTAAGTACAGGGCAATTATGGTTAGTTCAGAGCATTGTAGGTCAGTCAAACATGGCAGTTCAGTGCATGCCATTTCAGGACCTGGCAGGTTAGTTCATGACATTGAAGGTCAGCCCAGGACAATCTGCAGGAAAATCTGAGACATCGCATTCAGTCCTGATCATTACAGAACACTCCATTGACTCAGGTAGTTTTTATAGTCAAAGTTCTGTTATCTGTTTTTGCTATCTCAAGTTTGTTCTGTGTTGTTCTCTTTCAGGACTACATGATGCCAAGGAAGCACTCACTGAGGCTATCATCATGCCCTTACAGTTTCCCCAGCTCTTCACAGGTATGAGTGCTTGCTCTACTTTATACCTATTAACATACGGCTAAAATGAAAAACTGAGTATAGATTAAGACTCTAGTCGGTTTCCTCAGTTGAACTTGTAGAAGTAACTGGTTTTATCAGGAAAGGTCACTTAAACGCTCACTTGATTGGAGATTGAACTCCTGTTCTGCGATCTAACTATCACTTCACAGTGGCCTTTAAAGCAGTTTGTTTATGTTACCTTGTTTGGGTCATGTACTTGCATTTAGATGTGTTTGTATCTGGTATATTCCGTGTGCTTTTGAATATACTTTGTGAGGTACTGTTGCCATTGCCATATTCTCTATAGCAGTCTTCGAAATAACCCATTTGCTCAAAGTCTTGGGCCAGTAAGTAACAGTCGGGGAAAGTTGAATGTGTGAGCTGTCTGCCCGAAATGGCATGTACAAGTAGAAAAACAAACAAAACAATGTATACAAACTAGAAAAATATAATCATGTGCAGAATGTTTAACTAAATATAATAATGTTATATATTCACACTAGCTATATCCTGTCATGTGACTACATTAATGTTATTATCATTGCCATTTACAGTATATTTGCACAGATAAGATAATTTCTAGATTGTATTTGTTAACAAGTTCAAAGTATATTCCGTAAATGTAATTCGGTGGTTTACACCACAGATGAATCTTTCTATAAATTATTGTGGAGAGTGAAGCCAGGACATTTATATTTGAGGCGTGTAATGGGAAAACCGGGCTTTATGCATGTGCGTAAAGTGTCATCCCGGATCAACCTGTGCAATTTCCCCCTACAGTGGATTTACATTTATATTTAGAAGAGACTACCTCGAAACAGAAAATACCATAAAAGCAAAAGTGTTGTCCTGGATTAGCCTGTGCGAATCTGGGACGACACTACGCAAATGCATTAAGCCTGGTTTTCCACAACACGCCTCATTTACATTCTACTGGCTGCATAAAGCCATAGAAGTGTATCTTGCTGTACTTAGTGTCGCTTAAACCAATGTATTTTAGCTCGATTGTGTCGAAAGCTGGAGTCTTTTTTGAGACACTTTCGAGTCCATTTCCTGGGAAGAATCAGTACTAGGTCTGTTACGCGAAAGATACTTAAGATGCTCTACGACTGTAGGGATCGAACTCACGACTCATTACATCACTGGACCACTGCTGCACTTGGAGTAATAATTAACTGTTAGGGCAGGTTGAAATTAATAACAAAAAGGGCAAGTACAATGGATGATAATAAGTAAATAAAGTGTGTATGTACAATCTACGAACATATATAGTGGCATAAATACAATTAACAACATATATTTCTATTTAAAATGGAATAATAGTTCAGAACGAACATTGCTTTTAAACGCACAATAAGCTAGTTTTTTATCACCAAATAGTTTTTGTCTGTACAAGTGGAAGCTCAAATACGTGTATATACGTTGACTGGACCGTTGGTTCAGGTTATACAACATTAATAAACGATGCAAAAGTCGACACTAGTACTCGTTGATTTAATTGATATTGAAGTGTTTCCTTCGTCATTTTTATGTTTTTCTGTTTGCTTTAAAGTTTTATTGTCACTTGTATCTGCTTATTTTGTAAATAATTGATACAAAAGATCGTGCATACACACTAACTAAATTTGGCATTTATATTTTATATTACTTTCTCCAGGTTGCAAGCAAATAACTAGGGATGTCAACAGATACCAGAATTGGTGTCCGGATATTCTTTGTAATATCCGGATACTATCCGTACATCCGTATCCGGATATTCCTTTGTAATATCCGGATACTATCCGTATATCCGTATAGATCGGCCATAGAGGCTAGAATCTAGCGCTTGTTAAAGCTGCATATTTCAGTGCACATCTAGACACACCTAAATTACAATACCTGTATTTTTATTCAAAAGTGGACATGTAATATAAACTATCTCGAGTTTGTTAATGAATTACGTGTTTGGTTAGTTTTGTGTCGCATGCAATTTTTGTTATGCATTTCAATTTACGTACCCCGCTTTAAACAT
This sequence comes from Congeria kusceri, assembly GCA_027627225.1. Taxonomy (NCBI): domain Eukaryota; kingdom Metazoa; phylum Mollusca; class Bivalvia; order Myida; family Dreissenidae; genus Congeria; species Congeria kusceri. The sequence continues at coordinate 63,127,476 of CM051029.1, read as the reverse complement.
ATAATTTCCGCAAACATAAGGTTTACTGCTATATGCCTGTTATAATTGGAAGCAAACTGATTAGACAAGACAGTTTTTTAAGTTTTGCCGATTAGAAATGATTGGTAATAGAAACATATCAGATCAAGAGGGATGTACCTTGTTAGCATAATAGATTGTGACACATTGTTTGTTGAACAGCACTGTCAAAGTCAGTGTAGTGTGAAAATACCACCTGTTGTGTTATGATAATAGTGTACCAATGGAGGGGTGTGTTTATGACACATCCTCAGTACCTGCGAGGGAGGCCTCCTGTAGAGTCTGAAGTGAATTAAACCTGTCTTAGGCTAATCTTTATACGTAATGCACTGCAAGGGCGTTCGTATGCCTACTAGAAAATCGAGAAAAATGTAATTTTCAATTTTGTATCCGGATATTCTGATATCCGAATATACGTTGACATCCCTATTATTATCACATTTTCTTGACTTACCTCGCATCATTTTGATGCACTTGTTTTCTGTTTGCCAACTTTAGACGCATTGGAACTTGATTTTTTTTAAAGGTTCTTAACTTCATTAACACAAAAGCATTTAACACACATGCAGAATAAAATTCCTGTGACTAGTATTTTGACCCAATAAATGTTCATTTTGATGCCTCAAAATATCAAGTCAGAGGTGATTTGACTCCTGGTTTCAAAATCTATTAAAATCCCCGCCATAGATAAGTCCTTCCAAAAATCACTGTGAGACTGACATTCATATTTACATTCTGAAGGCTGCATCAAGCCGTGGAAGCGTATCTTGCTGTACGGGCCACCGGGCACAGGGAAGAGTCGTGTCGCCGAGGCGATATCTGCCGAGATCAACTCCACCTTCTACTGTGTCTCCAGCTCCGATCTCGTCTCTAGCTGGGTTGGAGAGAGTGAGAAGTAAGTGCGAGTCTTGAATTAACCAATTGCTATTGGATTAATAACCAGGCCTGATTGGGTCACTCTTAGACAAGATATAAATGAGGCGTGTCGTGGAAAAACCGGGCTTAATCAGGAATTTCCCTGACGCACAAATCCTGCATCATTGTTTTGTTGACTCGTGAAAATATGGTACATAGCGTCAGCCAAAGTTCATGACCTATTAATATTTACATATCATGTAAGATCAACCAATCGTAATGCAGTTAACAACTCCATTTAGATTGTTTCTCACTTTATCTAATAAACAAGGTGGATCTGTAGTTCTATTTACATCTGCATTGTAAAAACAATTATTTTTACTAATTACGTAATAATGCTCAGTTTACTGACTTAGTAATTGTACAACATTATATAAGACTGGTTGAGGCAACACATAAAGGTTTTCCGCACCTGCCCACTAATTACACTAAGAGTATAGTGATACAGGTGCAAAAAAAAATAAATAGCGGACATCGTGATCGTCTGTGAATGTTGAGTTCATTGTTTGCTACCGGTATTTACTTATTGTTAAACTGAAATAAAAACAATATTTTTATTCTTTAAACAATGTAAATCATCATAATTGTGACTACAAGTTTTCTGAACTAAATTTTAAAATGTTATTTCTGTAAAAAAATGCATGTAGTGAAAATGAAAGTGAAAGTAGAAAATCAGTGACTTACATGTAAGAGAAATGTCCTGAGTAAACGTGAGTGGATTCTAGTATATTATTATAACTGATTCAGATAACTGTGGGGTTTTCTGCACTTTGTTTTATGATGCTAGAAATAATATTTGTTTGGCGCAGCTGTCTAAGATCACTTTTGACCTAGATTTCTTGCGATAATTATGCAGCGGGAAAATTGAATGCCAGCAGAATTTGGCAAATTTTCTCTTTTTAGGGAATGCAAACTTACAACAATGGTTTCATGTATACCAACAACTGTTGCATACTTTTGGGGATTAAAATGTACATGATTGTGTACATAAGCGTTTAACATAAAGTTATAAACTTATCTTCGAAATACACTCTCGAACTGAACATACTGATGAACAAATTTTCTCATCGTATGTCAAGAACAGTATATTATACAGTTTATATTCGTTCTCAGTTTGGTTTAGCCTAGCGTCACGCTCTATGAATAACAATTGATTCTAGCGAGTTAAACACGATCATTCTAAAAATAGGGCGCGTTTAGCTGCCGGTGTATAGCTGTTATAATATACATGCATCAATTAGCGTCCAGAGAATCATAAGAGCGTAAATTTCAATAAATAGGGAATTTATGTTTATAAACTTACTGTGCATGTTAATTTGAAATTGAATGGCGGTTGCGTTCTATTAAAAATTAAATAGAATTGCACATTTCTATTAACTTCTCCAGTAGATGTTAATCAACCTATAAAAAGGTATCTTTTCATAAATAAAATGGGGTGAAATAAATCTCGGAATACGTCGAAATGTTATTCGTGTTACTTTTACTTCATTTGCCTAGCATTAATACATTATTTTCAATTTTCAATACCAATTATACACAGAAACCCTTGATACATCATATTCCTACCGAACATAATTTAAATCGCCATATTCTCATGAAATTTTATGTTTGTGTTATCAAAAATGGAAGTCATCATTATTTAAAATGCGCTTAATTTTCTCTGAAGATTGTTTTTCATTAGGATACTAGTACACAGTATAAATGGTTAATTGACTTCGAAATGTGTATATATTATGCATAGATAACTTCCAAGCTGAAGGTAGGGTATATTACTTAAGAATTACTATACCCGTCTGATACAAAATAATGTTCATTCATTCCCGTAATTATTTTCGTACATTATTAATTTATTAAATTTGGCTAACAAATTTACATAATAATGATGTTAGCATTATTGAGGTTATTCATGTATCACTGGTGAAATCATCAAGGCGGTATGATCGGTTTATTCATGGTACAAATATTAATAATTATTGAATTAATCACACATTAATTTTGGGATCTGAGAAGTTTTCTTATGGAGCTCAAAAATCTGGGATCCGAGAAGTCGCCTCGTCGAGTTGAGGAGGGACCGAAAAATCTGGGGGCCGAGAAGCCACGTAACCGATCATCTTGGCCCTCTTATATTATGTTTAGGATAAAAATGATATCTTAATGTCAACGCTGATTGTCTTTTTTTAAAAGACATTTTTTGTTTCGTTTGAGCTAAAAGTTAAAATCTGAAAGGACAGTAAAATATCAATACTATTTGGCAATGTGCATTAAATGTAGTTTGATGAATGACCCCCAACATTTTCAAATGTCCCCCAAAATCCTAAACATGGGGGTCATTGTGACCCCCATTTTCAGAATTCAAGGGAAAACCCTGCCTAATGCATGTGCATAAAGTGTCGTCCCGGATTAGCCAGTGAATGTATGTTTTAGAAGAGACTTCGTTGAAACAGAAAATACCATAAAAGCGGAAAGTGCCATCCTGGATTAGACTGTACAAGCTAATCCGGGACGACACTTTATGCACATGCATTAGGCCCGGTTTCCCATGACACGCCTCAAATGTTTCTCCAAGACATCTCCATCAAATGATGAAGTACTAGCTTTCTGAATGGCTGAACACATTGTCATTCAAATCTCGTATATTCGTCAATTGTCTCTCAGAGAGCAGAATTCTTAATATAAGTTCAATTATTTACCAATATATTTATTGCAGATATGTTTAATCAACCTCATTTGTTGATGTATCTCATTTGTTGGGTAAGCTGTTTGTTATATCATAGTGTAAAGTATTTACTTTATATAACCTCTATTTCCTGACTATGTATTTTAGTGCAGGATTTAAGTAACAAGTTCACAAATTTGTATGATCTCGAATGTACTTTAGGATAACCTCGTCATTGGCATGTCTATTTGTCTGTCACAGCTCATCTGTTGAGCATAACTCACAGAGAAATGAACCGTAAGTATTAGAGAGATTTGAATGAAACTTATACAGTAATAAGGGAAATGCAACCATGTATGTTTGAGACATGCATCCTTTTCTCCCTTGTAGGCTCATCAAGGAGCTGTTTCAGCACTCCAACTGCCAGCCAAAGGGCTGGTCCATCCATCAGTTCGCCATGTTCTTTATGTGGACCATAACTCAATAATAAATGAAGAAGGTTGCGTGCAACTATGCAGGCTGATCTAGGCGCTGTTTCAGCATGACAGCAGTCAACCAGAGGACCCTCCATCCATCAGTCCACCATGCGCCTTATGCATGCGGACAATGACTGAATAATAAATGAAGAAGTTTGCATGCATCTCTGTATTTATGAGACTGTCATCTTCTGCTCCCTTGCAGGTTGATCAAGGAGCTCTTTCAGCACGCCAACAGCCAGCCAGAGGGTCGGTCAGTGATCTTCATAGACGAGATAGACAGCATATGTCGACAGCGCAGCTCCCGCGAGGAGGAGCACACGCGGCGCATGAAGACCGAGCTTCTCAAGCAGATGGAAGGGGCAGATAATTCCAGCTCCAGCGAGAAGATTTTCCTGCTCTGCGCAACAAACTGCCCCTGGGAACTGGATTCCGCTTTCCTCAGAAGGTTTCAGAAGCGGATTTACATTTCCTTGCCAGACAGGTGGGATTTTAGAGAACATTTGTGTCACAACATGCAACATTTTTCTCATTTTCATTTAGGATCCGCTAGTAGGACATTATTGGTGTCAGACTGCGAACGCTTGGTGCAGTATTCGAATACTTGGCTTATGTCGGTGGTTGTGTAAAATTTTGATTTAATATTTTTATTTTAAAGTGAATTGATATAACACTAGCTTAGAATTACAAGGGCCTATCTAACGTGTTAAAGAAACAGAAAGACCCTTGTAATACCGTAATTATCCTAAGTATTGGGACACCCTAAATATTGGGACAGCCCAAATTTTTGGACAAATAATTATTTTGTGCGCCCCTTGATATTGGGACACGTTTGAAAGTTGAATTATTTTGTGTGCCTAAATATTGGGACACCAAAATACACCTTATGTTGTTACTGTATATATTTAAGTAAGCGATTACTATCCCAAAGAAATACAATTAGTAGATATATGCAGAATAGATTTATAAAATATGGCCCTAACTTTTGGACACGATTTCGAGAATTATTTTTAATGTCCCTTAATATTGGGACAATACAAATTTTAATTATTTTTAAGTGTCCCAATACTTAGGGTAATTACGGTACTAAGATGGTGATAATGTACGTAATAATAACAACTTCAGAAAATATTTCTATAACATTCATTAATTCATTATTTTTATTATAAAGAAAAAAAATGTCTCTTTCAAAGGGAATATATACACGTTTATTTGGCAGATCTATGTATGTATTCCTTAAAATATTGTATACCAGTATGCAAAATCCAATGACAAATTCATAAATCAACTACAGAGATGCGAGGATTTGTCTGATCAAGATTCACACTCGGGATAACAACCTCCAGTTAACAGACAAGGAGTGGTCCTTGCTTGCTGACAGCACAGACGGCTATTCTGGCAGCGATATTGCCAACATGACGCTGGGCGCCCTATTTGGGCCTATTAGGGATCTGCGAGTGGCGAATTACTGGTGTCAAACTAAAGGTAACAGTACCTCACATACAGCATAAGTAATTCATTGTCTCAGTCAGTCTCTGTCTTTGTCATAACCCACTTGCCTGTAGCCTGGCACAAGTAAAATAACCTATTAGACAAGTTAACATTCTGACTTGCCTGCGCAAAAGGGTAAGTAATAGGAGAATGAACAAAATATGAAATTAAAATATTCATTTACCAATAATACAACTAGGTTCTGAATTTGTTATATCAAATTATATATTATAATCACCTGGGCCCAGTTGCTCCAAACTTTAACGGACAATTCAGCTAACAGCCGTTAACTTTTGGATGAAGTTTTTGATGTGACTTAAATGTTAAAATGTTAAAATTTGCATTTATTGTAAATAAATTGATATGCTCAAATAATTGTCAAATGCTTCACAAGCAAGTTTCTTGTAATATGAGTTTTATTTACATCTTAAGTTAATGATAGTGATGTTGTTCATGTAGTCAGTCATATGGAAAATATATATCCAGGGCCCAGTTGCTCAAAACTTTAACGGCCGGTTAAGCCTGGATATATATTTTCCATATGACTGACTATATGAACGACATCACTATCATTTAAAAGGTTTAAATAATCTCTAGGTTTACTTTTCTTATTTCGGCAAAGTTCAGGTGGATTCAAGAAGTTGAAATTGTCTTTTACCCAAACAGGCAAAAATTATTGTGAAGACTGCAGTCTGAGACTCAAAGCGGTGACCTCTTGCCACGAGCTAACGTAGATGCTACACAACTTCTCTATAGTTTGTTTATACTGTCAAATAATGTTATGAATATTGCATAATGTACACCAGACATGTAGGTACTAAGAATGCATGTGAGATTCTTTTAGAGCTGGTGTTGCCATTGATCTTGCTACCAGTGTTTTTTTTATGGCCAATTTGGGGCCGATATTTGGCCCCATTTCTCAGCTTAAAAGGTATATATATTTCCCCTATTTTTACCTCAAAATTCCCCTCAGAATGTAAGCTTAATTTTGAAACAAAAATGATCAAAATCGGACAAAAATTGACTAAGAGGAATTTTCATAAAATATCTCAGCAATTTTTCATCAAGCCAAGTTAAAGCAACATCTAAGTTATCATTGGTTACAGCAAAACAATTGATTAATTAATGTTTTATAACAAAGTAGAATATAAAACATGTAAATTTACTAATAATGCTTTTCTAAAAAAAAATCATGTTTTGCCGTAAAATTCCCCGTCTGAAGGGCCCCGCCACCTTTCCCTCAAAGGCGAAAAAAAAACTGGCTACTGTTGCTCCTCTTCTGTTTTGCAGAAGGCCATTTCACTCCGTGCACCCCAGACACACCTGGTGTTCTGACCTCACGGATGGCAGACCTACCACCAGACAAGGTGCCAATTTACTGATACTTTTTTCACAGCTTTTGCAATGGGTCCTGTAGGATTCGGAATTTTGGTGTAGAGAAATGTTGCAAATTGGAAAAATGGTGAAGGAAATTTAACTCAGTATTTATTTAAACTAACTTACCAGTACTGGTTATACATCTACTCAGTGTTTCAATCCTTGTTATGCCCCACTTTCAATGGGGGGGGATATAGATTTGCCCTTGTCAGTCCTGTCCGTTCGTCCTTCCTTCCGTCTGTCCATCGGATTTATGTGTCGCATGTAACTCAAAAAGTATAACTGCTAGAGTGATGAAAGTTCATCAGCATGTGAACTTGTGCACCTGGGTATTTGGTGCAGTGTTTCCTGATGTCAGCGGAGTTATGGCCCAGTTTTTAGCAAAAAATTACATTTTTTACTTGTGTCGCGTGTAACTCAAAAAGTATAACTGCTGGAGTGATAAAACATTATAAACATATTCATCATCATGTGAACTTGTGCACCTGGGTATTTTGGTGCAGAATTGTCATAGATCAGCAGAGTTATGGCCATTTTTTAGCAAAATTTGACACTTTTACTTGTGTGTACTTACCATGTAACGTTAGGGCATTCGCTATTTTGAATAGAAATCCAAACCACGATAGTACGATGATGATGATGATGGTCCGATGATACGATGACTAAGGCATGATAACACGATGGTACGATGACGATGGTGCGATGGTACAATGGTGATAGCATGATGACATGATGACACGATGGTGACAGTGCGATGTAACATCATGCTGTCATCAGCGTACCATCGCCATCATAACCATTGTGCCATTGTATCATCGTGATCATCGTATCATCAGCATCATACTATTGTTCCATCGTACCATCACACTATCATCATCGTTTCATCGTACCATCATGTCATCGTACAATTGAGTCATTGTGTGTTCTATTAGGGTCAGCGCAATTTTGAAAAGAAATCTAAACCTCGATGACACAATGGTACGATGACACAATGGAAAGATGACGATGGTGTGATGGCACAATGGTACGATGACACAATGGAAAGATGACTATGGTGCAATGACGATGGTGTGATGGCACAATGGTACGATGACACAATGGAAAGATGACGATGGTGCAATGACGATGGTGTGATGGCACAATGGTACGATGACGCAATGGAAAGATGACGATGGTGTGATAGCACAATGGAAAGATGACGATGGTGCAATGACGATGGTGTGATGGCACAATGGTACGATGACACAATGGAAAGATGACGATGGTGTGATGGCACAATGGTACGATGACACAATGGAAAGATGACGATGGTGTGATGGCACAATGGTACGATGACACAATGGAAAGATGACGATGGTGTGATGGCACAATGGTACGATGACACAATGGAAAGATGACGATGGTGCGATGACGATGGTGTGATGGCACAATGGTACGATGACACAATGGAAAGATGACAATGGTGCAATGACGATGGTGTGATGGCACAATGGTACGATGACACAATGGAAAGATGACGATGGTGCAATGACGATGGTGTGATGGCACAATGGTACGATGACACAATGGTGCAATGACGATGGTGTGATGGCACAATGGTACGATGACACAATGGAAAGATGATGATGGTGCAATGACGATGGTGTGATGGCACAATGGTACGATGACACAATGGAAAGATGACGATGGTGTGATGGCACAATGGTACGATGACACAATGGAAAGATGACGATGGTGCAATGGCGCAATGGCAATGGTACGATGATGATTACACAATGTTACATTGCACTATCACCATCGCACCTTCGTACCATTGTGTCATTGACATCGTACCGTCGTGTTTTAAATTTCTATTTAAAATCGTGATGGCCCTTATAGAACACCATAAAAAGTATAACGGCTGGAGTGATGAAACTTTATAAACATATTCATCAGCATGTGAACTTGTGCACCTCTGTATTTTGGGGTAGATCTATCAGATATCATCCGAGTTAGACCATCCTTAAAATATCGTTTGTTTGCGGTCACGCAAGGGGCTCACGAAATTGGGCCCGACTCTAAAAGTTTTTATAGGCATCTGTGAAGATTTTTTTTTTTTCTTTTCGAAAATGTTGGTTATATATTCATCATATTTTGTTTGTAAATAATTCATAAAGTTTTTATATTAACTAAACACTGCATTCTAATAACCTTGCAATAATATTTCCAATTTGAACAAAGAATATGCCTCTGGCATACACTAAGCAATGTGTTTTGCTATTGCATTTTGTGTTTAGACAATTTGGTCCACATCTAAGGGTTGTCTACATTTGTTCCCACTAAACAAAAATTATAAAAAAAACAAATCGACCTACCTACTCACCTTGAAAATTCTGGGTCGCGTTACTGCAAACAAATAATTTTTTAAGGATGGCCTTATGGCACTTTTGTAGCCAAACTGTTTTGGTTCTGAAGTTCAGATGATTTTATGTGTTTGCGTTGAACGTATTTTATGGCATTTTTTTTTAAATATGAAAATTGGTGAATAAGTCTCTTGAAAAATGGTCCTCGCAAATTAATTTCAGATACGACCTCGCCAAGTGAAAGTTGGCGACTTCATAAAATCTCTTCAGACTCACAGACGGACGGTGACAGAGACAGACCTTGCGAAGTTCAAGGAATTCACAGAGGATTTCGGTGAAAATGGATGATTAACAGTTTTTTTTGTTAAATGTTGGTGTTAAAATTGTGTCATGTATGCAAATTGTTCTCATGGAAATTTTGCCTCGAAAGAAACAATGAATGATTTTCTTTCAAATTGCAAAGAATTTAAGACAAGAATATTTGATAGCTTGCTATTGTGAGTGTGCAAGATCCTGAAACAGCTTCATTGATAAATAATTAAAAGGTTGAAATGCAATATTTCTCGAAGTTTGTTATTGTATTCCATTTTCACATAAAGGAACCAGGAATTTCCTCTATTTTAACCCTCAGAATGTACGTTTTATTTTGAAAAAAAACAAAACAAGGCTCGTCACAGGATTTGACACATGCCCCCGAAGCATATGCTTGTCAGAGGAAGACAAAACAAAGAGTACAATATTATGCCCTGGACAAATATCTTGAGATTTCAGCAACACAGCTGTTTGTTGTTGTGACATACTGCCTCATAATGATCTTCATTCCCACCAAGAGTAATTACATTCCTTACATGTTGGCAAAAATGATGCTTCCTACAAAAAGTTCATTCTAATATTTAACCTTTTGAGTGTAATCTTGGACCCACAGACCTTGACCGACGAGCATGTAAGTGGTATGCGACACATCATCTTGTCATGGGAAAAAATAATCATAAGTGATATTAAAATCCTTCAACGCTTTTGGAAGTTATAGAGCAGAAAGAAAATTCCTTGACATTCGACCTTGAATTGTGACCTTGACCTTTGACTGAGGACCATGGGAGTTGTACACGACACATCGTCTGGTCATAGGAAATAATAATCTGAAGTTATATTAAAATCCTTCCAAACGTTTAGAAGTTATGGTGGAGAAACAGAAATCCGTGACCTTTAACCTTGAATTGTGACCTTGACCTTTGACAGACGAGCATGGGAGTTGTATGCGACACATTGTCTGGTCATAGAGAGTAATAATCTGAAGTAACATTTAAATCCCTCCAGACGTTTAGAAGTTATGAAGTGGAAACAAAAACAATTGACCTTTGACCTTAACTTGTGACCTTGACCTTTGACCGACGAGCATGTGAGTTGTACGCAACACATCGTCTGGTCATGGGGAATAATCATCTGAAGTTATAATATTAAAATCCATTCAGGCATTTAGAAGTTATGGAGCGGAAACAAAAATTCATGACTTTTGAATTGTGACCTTAACCTTTGACAGACGAGTATGTGAGTTGCACGCGACACATCGTCTGATCATGTGGAATAATAATCTGAAGTAATATTAAAATCCATCCAGGCGTTTAGAAGTTATGGAGCATAAACAAAAATTCATGACCTTTGACCTTGAATTGTGACTTTGACCTTTGACCGACGAGCATGGAAGTTGTGCACGACACATCGTCTAGTCATAGGGAATAATAATCTGAAGTTATATTAAAATCCCTCCAGGCATTAAAAAGTTACAGAGCGGGAACAAAGTCTGGACGGACGCACCCACCCACCCACGCAAGCACCCACAGACGGACGGTGCGACTACTATATGCCCTCCTTTGGGGGCATAAAAAATGACCGGAATCAGACAAATCAAATATTGGCAAGATAAAGAAGTTTTCGTAACAATCCCAGCATTTGCTCATCAAAACAAGTTTATCTAAGTTGTCACTTGTAGCAACAATTCATGAATAATTTATAATAAAAGGAGAATATAAACATTTAATAATGCTTTTCTAAAAAAAATATCCCCTTTTGTCATAAAATTCCCCAACTGTAGGGCCCCTCCACCTTTCGCACAAGGGTGAAAAAAAAACACTGATACTTCTTAAGTTTTTATACCTACCATGCATTACACTGGGTTTATTTTATCATAAATATCTGTAAAAAATATATTTTATAATACATTCAGTAAAATTTCATTTTTAATTGAAACGTAATTTTTTAGCTCGATTGTATCGAAAGCTCGTTTATTGAGACACTTTTGAGTCTGTTTTCTGGGTAGAACCAGTACTTGGTGTCTCCGAAAATGATCATATTCAAACACTACCCAAGTAGGGATTCAACTAATTACCTACCTATCGCATGGCAGGTACTATATCCATTACACCACTGCAACTTGTTTTGATGCGCGTCGTGGGAAAACCGGACTTGTGCATGTGCGTAGTGTCATCCCGGATTAGCCTGTGCAGTCCGCACAGGCTAATCCGGGACGACACGTTCCGCCTACAGTGGATTTATGTTTAGAAAAGACTTCCTTGAAACAGAAAATACCATACAAGCAGAAAGTGCTGTCCTGGATTAGCCTGTGCGGACTGCACAGGCTAATCCGGGACAACACTTTACGCACATGCATTAAGACGGGTTTTCTCACGACGCGCCACTTTTATTTCTTTTGTTATATTTCCCTACTGTAACTTAACAGTCAAGAGACTACAGGTACAGAAGATATACAGTAAAACATAATTCCAAGTGAATTTCTATACTTTTATTTGAATGCATCAAACAACAGCGTAACATTGGAATGTAGCACAACTTAACAGATTTGACGTTCTTATAAAATAAAATAACATGCAAAATACATGAAAAATAGTTAATGAGTAACAGTAACAAATCATACAGTAAAAGATAATGATTAATATCAATACAAACCTTTATAAAGCACCACTGAGAGTCTTTGCATAATCATAATTGTCTTATTGCACCAATCAATGTAATCAATGTAAATATGAAGAAATATTGATGTATAAATATTAGAACACACAGATACACAAATAAACAGATGATAGCATGTATGAAATACACATACAGACTTATCAAAATGATAAACATAACTTGTTGAAATGAGAACTTCTATTGTATGTAATGAAATATGCATCAATGGTGTTACTATAATAAAGACATGTTTCATTTTTTGTTCAAGAGACAATTTCGTTTTCTTCAATTTTGTATTGTTAAACAAAAATTCCAGTTCCAAATTTACTTTATTAATACTGCACTTCACAATTTGTTTGACAAATATTACATTTCCCTATCAAGGTTTAACGATTATTCCATTTTTAGACATTGTTTAACAATTATACCATTTTTAGATGATGTTTAACAATTATTCCATTGTTAGATGTTGTTTAACAATTATCCATTTTTAGATGTTGTTTAAAAACTATTTGATCACTGATGTTTGTTTGCTATGTCTTCAAAATGTGAGTGCTTGTAACACTCTGCTGTGATTTATTCATAAAGAATTCATGGAATATTCAGTATTTAAGAAATAAATGTCGATTTTGAGTTGCCTATCTGTAAATAAACAACGATCTTGAGTTCTGATGAGCATGAATTAACCCACAAGGGGGTTAGCAAGAGTGGTTTAATATTCGCGCATCAGAACGATCAATACTTGTTTATTTACAGATTAACAATGATAAGCCAATTTGATTCTAACATGACCTGACAAAATAGTCTGCAATTACGATGTTACAATGTTCCACATAGATTTGCAAAACTTAATACTTCATAAAAATACATCTTAATGCAAAATAAAAAAATACATGTCCAAAAATAATGCTGAGACAGTTAAATGATAGAATAGGTGTAGAATGGTTGTCAAAATGAATATTTGCTGAAAAATTACCTGTAAACGTATGAAGTATTAACTTAGTACAACACAAAACAGGATTTAACCTGCTTCCTTAATAGTAATCCTCACATATAATAACAAAACACTGTTTTACATAATAGGTATGACCTATATGTGCACTTGTGTTACATAGACCACAAGAATTGATGACATCATCATATAATGTTGTGGGGTAAAACATACCACAAGAATTGATGACATATCATTCTGTGAAGTACAACCTTACACAATGTCCAAAGTGACAATTTGTGTACCCACTACCAGTGATGATCACCACAAGAGGGTATTAACACAAATATTTAAATTGGAAGTTAATTTCCAAGTAAACACAAATCACAAGTACTAGTCATGTCACAGATATGGCCCTACTAGATATTCTTACATGTAGAGAACAACCACACACTCACAGGGTGAAGGTTATATATTCTGCATTCTTAACTGAAGTCTGGTTGAATTTGAGACATAAACGGCCACCAAATCTTCCACCAAATGCCAAGTCGCTTGTAATCACAAATGTTTGTCCAAGCCACAAATTCCATGCATTCCCCGAAAACCTATGTTTCCCCCGATGATTATCAGAGGTTACAGCGGAGTTCAGAACAGTTGGTCCGTTCCAATGGTTCCCGTCTGCAGCAGTATCAGCAGCACAAACAGCGATAACACCACTATTGCTATCAGGTACTTGGGCAGGATTGGAAAATGGAACAGCTTCACCTGCAAAGAACAGCAAACATGTGAACTGCCTGATGTTTAACACAATCATTTACTCAATGGCCATTTAGCTTCACTATGAATATACAGGTAAATGAAGTTTACAACTTCGGTGTTTGTATAAACTGTCACAATAACTTATGGTAGTTTTTTTTAAGTGAATTCTACAACAGTTAATATATTCTGCCAGTAATTATAACTCGTGGAACTGTTATACTGCTGGACAGAAAATTAAGGTTTATGTCATTCATAAAACTAATACATGGCTTGTATACATTACTGATCTCTAACCTATGGAACTATAACCAATGAAAAATTCAAGTACTTGAATCAAATTGCTATAATTTTCGATGCCTAAATTCGCGGCACACATAAAAACGTACCCTCAATCTTGCATGAAAGACAAAGTTGAGGAAGGAGTCGAGTTCAAGAATGGAGCAATTCTTGTAGCCGAACACTCGCGTCTCTAGAGCAATCCTCTGGAAACGATTGCATGTCGAATTCACTCTAGCAGCCTGTAGTAGTAAATATATCCAACTGAATGCATAATACTTGGTAAAACGTACTTACCTTTGTTAAATACATAAAATAAATATAAAGACGTTTTTACAGTAGAATTAGCCAAATACTTTTTTTTTTCTAATAAATAACTGTTATTTAGAAATGTAGTATATTATGGTTAATAACGTAAGTAAAACATGCATTGTTTATGCCACAAACAGAACATATTTAACTGCTGATATGGGAATTTTGGCTTGAGAAAAAAAATAGAAACAAGGTATCATATTAACTTAATATTAACCTCCTAAAATATGAACTCACAAAGCATCTAAAATAGAATCTCACAAAGAACAAACTCCTCAAATACCATACAAGTTGAAACACACAAGGAGCCAGCCATTGCAACCAAAAGCGGTGCAGAGAAAACGTGCACACTGACAAAATATTAAATAATAAACTGACCAGTCACAAGTAAACATTAGAGGCGTGTCGTGGGAAAACCGGGCTTCATGCAAGCGCGTTAAGTGGGACGGCACTTTCCGCTTACAGGGGATATTTGTTTAAAAGGGACTTTTTTTGAAACAGAAAATACCATAAAAGCAAACAGTGCCATCCCGGATCAGTCTGTGCGGACTGCTTATCTGCGACGACACTTTACACACTTGCATTAAGCCCTGTTCTCCCATGACACACATCATCTAATGAAAGCAACAGTCTAACATTATACTTGCTGATTGTTCTAGAGATAAAGTACAAAATTATAGCTGTTAAACAACTCAATAAACAATGCAAAAAGAAGTCCTGATTCTGAGCGGAGCATAAACAACTCTTTGTCGTTCTGATGCGTGGCTATTAAACAACTCTGGCTAACACCCTCGTGGTTTAATTCCTACACATCAGAACTCCAAATCGTTGTTTACTGGACGATAAACGATCAATTGAAAATTATTTCTTAATTATGACATAAAATTCTACACAAACAAAAAGGCAAAAATGCAAATACACACCTGCATGAGTGGCAGTGATAGGATAACGAACCAGACGACCGGATAGAGGGACCGGTACACCCACACTTTGTAATGGTCATTCTTGTTCAGTACCAGTATGCTAACACCTGCAAATATAGAGGCAGATACGTGTCTGATGTTCCAGGCTAGTACTTTCACAGCATTTACTGGTAGTAATAAACAGTTTACCCTTTATTTCTTTATTTAACCTTTTTCTTTTCAAAGACACCAAGTGCTGGTTCTACCCAGGAAACAGACTCAAAAGTGTCTCATTAAGCCTTAGGCTTTCGATACAATGGAGCCTTGACCCCACCCACCCCATATGCAATCCCAAGTGTGGTCTCGATGTAAAGTATCTATGTAAGAAGTTTTTTTTAAATATCTTGATGCGTTCTCAAGTTATTAAGCACAAACCGTTTTTCTATTTTTAGTAACAGTGACCTTGACCTTGACTCCACCCACCCCATATGCAATCCCAAGCGAGGTCCTGATATAAGGTATCTACGTATGAAGTTTTATTACAATAGCTCAATCTGTTCTCGAGTTAGAGAGCGGAAACGAAAAGTTGACTCCGCCACCCCGCCCAATACCCACACCCACACTTTGTAAAGGTCATTCTTGTTCAGTACCAGTATGCTAACACCTGCAAATATAGAGGCAGATATGTGTCTGATGTTCTAGGCCAGTACTTTCACAGCATTTACTGGTAGTAATAAACAGTTTACCCTTAATTTCTTTATTTAACCTTTTTTTTCAAAGACACCAAGTGCTGGTTCTTACCAGGAAACAGACTCCAAAGTGTCTTATTAAGCCTTAGGCTTTCGATACACGGGAGCTTAAGAGTTATTTTATAAACAACCCGTGTCAACAGGGTTCATACAAACTGTTCAATTCAAAATTCCATGATTTTTCCATAACATTGCTCAGTTTTCCATGATACAATCCGAACATACTAATGTCAAAATAGTACACTGATTATCTACATTTTATTTGACCTATATAATAAAATTATTCGCGCTCAGTAGAATAGAACAGAATTGCTTGTAGCACTGCAATACATGTCTGTCCATCATTATGTTCTAGATTTTTATTTTTTTGTTTGAATATATTTCAACGGATTTGATCATTTAAATGCATTTACAGACATATTCAAGGATACTTTTCAACTTTCCATGAGAATTTTTGAAATTTCCATGTTTTTTTCATGATAAAGTTCATATTATCAGGATTACATGATTTTTCCAGACGAAGCCTATTTTCCATGACTTTTCCAGATCTGTACCAACCCTGTGTTAAACACTGGTAAAAGAACAAACCCACAAAGCAGATCAACAGCAAACCCACAAAGCAGATCAACAGCAAACCCACAAAGCAGATCAACAGCAAACCCACAAAGCAGATCAACAGCAAACCCACAAAGCAGATCAACAACAAACCCACAAAGCAGATCAACAACAAACCCACAAAGCAGATCAACAGCAACAAGAACAAACCCACAAAGCAGATCAACAGCAACAGTGCTCATTAGGTTCCTAAGTAACTCTCCAAACTTAAGTGGCACTTCTAAAATTACGTACAAAAATATTTTGTAGTATACATAAAATGACAAATATCCAGTTATACTAATAATAAATACCAGTCTACGAGCAAAATAGCAATAAATAACACATTCACATTCTTAGTGTTTATTGGCCAATAAACAATGACTTGGAGTTCTGATGCATAGGAATTTAACCATGAGGGCGTTAGCCCGAGTTGTTTTCCAGCAACGCATCAGAACGACAATGAGTTGTATATTGGCCAATAAGCAACAATGATGCGGAAATTATTTCGATTCTAACATGATTGGACATATATTTTTGCAATTGTATTCGGAACTACTTTTTACTATTCTCCGCTCAAAATCGGGACTTCTTTTGGCGTTGTTTACTAGGTAGTTAAAGATAATTTTGTTTTTTGTCTAAAGAAAAATTAGTCAGTATCATGTTAGAATTTTCAGTAAGAAACCACAGAACGTAGAAACTCACAGTCATCAAGCTACTTCATACCTATGATGGTGAGCTCTGCAAATATCACAGAGACGAGGGCAGTCATCCTGGCTATAGGCCCGTTCAGAATGCTCAGGTTGGTCTTCACTGACACTATATTCTGAATAAAACATACAGATGTTGAACAAAACATTGAGGAAATCATGAAAGAATGTTATAAATAATATGCCTTACACAAACATGCTGCTATAATGCAAAGCATCAGCCAATTAATTTCATATCATTTTGTAAATATGATACACTAATGAAAAACATCTATCAAAATAATGTACACATGAGGTGTGTCATCTGAAAACCGGGCTTACTGCATGTGCGTAAAGTGTCCTCCCAGAGCAGCCTAAGCAGTCCGCATAGGCTAATCCGGGACGACACTTTCTGCTTTTATGATATTTTCTGTTTTGAGGTAGTCTCTTAACATAAATGTACTGTAGGCGAAAAATTTCATCCCGGATTAGCCTGCGTGTACTGCACAGGCTGATTCGGGACAAAATTTTATGCACATGCATTAAGCCTGGGATTCCCACAACACACCTCATATTGTTTTCAAAAAATGTTTACAGATTAATTGAAAAGAAATACAATTCGTAAATCATATATGTACAAGACTAACACTAATCCAAGACAGTAAACTTAACGTTGCCACGAATGGAACGCCAGAGGTGTTTATAAACAACTACAGAACTTTTTTCATGTTACAGATATAGAAGTAAGAAATTCTGAATGCCTGTGTGTGAACATACTTTCATGGCTGTTTTTAGATCTATGGATTTCTCCTGAAGTTTAAATGCTATTCCCCTCACATAGAACAGGATCATCTGACACTGGGTGAAGTAGTTGGTCACCACGGCAACGAAGATCGAGTTCACAATGGACATTCCCACTAGCTCGATGCAGAACAGAAACCAGTGTAGCAACGGCCTGAAACAACAGAACAGAAACCAGTGTAGCAACGGCCTGAAACAACAGAACAGAAACCAGTGTAGCAACGGCCTGAAACAACGAGTCAAATGGACATAAAAGCATACTGGAGGTTTATTCTGAAATCTGCAACAGTGATTACTTTTAAGGTATGCGTCAGCAACTAAGCACCTGTATTTTTTTAACCAGTTTACACTAACATTAAATAAGTTTCGAATAATATTATGTTCAAAACATATGGTTCACATGTTAACACACCAATAAGTAGATACAGATTTGCCAATGAGTTGTACTATTACATACTAACAGTGGGAGTTTTAAATCACAATCATAATACACTTTACATCTGCTTGAATAATGTGACTGTTTTTAAGCCCACTGAAACTATGTTCTTACTGCAATTTGCTACACAACCAAAGGCAAAAAACTTTAATAAACACAAGTCAGCTATAAAAGTTAAAGGCACAATATCTATATCTTTTTTTCACCTTTGGGGGAAAAGTGGCAGGGCCCTTCAGATGGGGAATTTTATGGCAAAAGGCTGTTTTTTTTACAAAAGCATTATTACATTTTTATATTTTATTTTGTTATCAAACATTAATGAATTGTTTTGCTACAAATAATAACTTAGATTATGTACAAACTTGGTTTGAGAAAAAGGCTGATTGTTTACGAAAAATCCTCTATCTTAGTCAATTTTTGACCGATTTTTTGGTAAAGTTTATTTTTTCAAAATAAAGCTTACATTCAGATGGGAAATATAGGGGGAAAATATGTACTTTGTAAGCAGGGGAATGGGGCCGTATTTCGGCCCCAAATTGGCCCTAAAAAAAACCACTGGTATACTTCAAAGTAATATAGATATGATAATTTCTACAGAATAAGTCAGTTCTATAAACTGTTAGCACCTACCCTGTTTTCACAAAGAATGCAAGTTTTGGAAAATCATACGCCCATTCATATAGTCCCTGCATCCCTAATGTCACCAAAATCCACGCCGCCCCAAATATAAAGAAACCTCTGAAATAAATGGAAATTGTATTACTGAACTACAAATGTTTCAATTTTTATCCCACCGTTACATTTCAGTACAGGAAATTTAAGACAAATAGCGGTTTATTTATTTTCTGTTTTCTGCTCTAGAAACTATAAAACTATTTCACGATTGTATGTTGTACTTCTAAAATCTGTCCAAAAAAGCAACTTTTTTCCTGGGCAAATTCATGTCAATGATTTAGTCTCCATGCTTAGCCAAGATTTTGTTTTTTCTAGACAACATGTTAATCCCCAGCATTTTTGTTGAACATAAAAATATGTGCAACTTCTGTGCAACTGTCTGTGGCATTAGCACAATATGGCAAAAATATGTCAGGGCTCGACATTAACGGTAGTCTGACTGTCCGGGACAACCAAATTGTTGGTCCGGACAAGTTAAAGAAGAATCTGCTAGTCCGACGGGACAAGTGTTCTTTATCTCTAATTACGTAGTAACAAAATTGGTTAAAAAATCCAGTAGTTTCTCTGAATTGCCTTTGAAAAGCTATTGTTTACATTCCAACGATAAAGCGCAAGGTATTCCGATACTTACATGTAATACTACAACGTACTGTTGACAAGGGAAATCAATCTTACGTTTTTTAATTTGCCGCACTGACACGGTTATCCCCTTATATATTATTTTACTCATCATTCTCACTTTTGGTTTATTTACGTTAGTTACACATTCAAGTACCATGTCGTCTGCTTAAAATGTCAGGTTTATTTTCCTTTGGTTTTTCCTCGTTAAACACTGAATTGTTGTTGTGAAATATTGTATAACTTCATTTAAAGGTCAGGACAACTAACTTTTTGGTCAGGACAAGTGAAATTTTGGGCTACCAGTCCGACCGGACAAGTGGTTTCAAAACTTAACGTCAAGCCCTGGTTGTACTGTTTTGGTATCTAACATTTGAAATCAATTTTATTCCACAACAGTTTTGAAAATGTAAAATAAAACCCTGGATAGATACTTTTTTCCAAGATCACAAGAATAGAACATATGAGGCGTGTATTGGGGAAACCAGGCTTAATGCAGGTGCAGAAAGTGTCTGCCCGGATCAGCCTTTTATGGTATTTTTGTTTAAGGAAGTCACTTCTAAACATAAATCCACTGCAGGCAGAAAGTGTTGTCCCGGATTGGCCTGTGTGGAATGCACAGACTGATCCGGGATGACACTTTACGCACGTGCATTAAGCCTGGTTTTCCCACGACAATCCACATATAATAGTTTATCATCAGGTCCATACTTTTAGTTAGATTGGACTGGTTGGATACCGACTATGCCTAAAACACTAATAATAAACTACCTCATGTTTTTAATTAGCTTCTGTTGAGAGGCAGATCTTGAATGAAGAGGACTCGCTTGAAGGAACACCTGAAACAGGATCAGATACCATGTATTATTACATACCTTACTATAAATAGTAAATCAAAAACCTTTAGCCATCGTGCCAATACTGGTAGTTCCAATTATTTGCAAGAGTGAAAAAAAGCTAACCAAATATCATGTGCGCATAACGATGCAATCTCTCATATGATATTTATTTTTTATACCAAACTAAATGGTATTGTTTCTAAAATCTACTTTAAAACTTAGATCGCTTAAAAAATATCACTTTAGAAGTTGAAAATGTTAAAATAAGCAGGAATTCCAACATTTTCATAGCATCAACAATAATTATAGTTATGTCGGTGCATAGTGACGTCACATTTATGTTGTGTACACACTGAACAGTGAGGTCACTTCTATATGTGTACAAGGGAGGTAATAATAGCAATCGTAAATAATAAACAACGTCTTAAATGGCAAAGCCATGCCAGAAGTGGTATTTGGCATGATACACCTGTATTAGCATGAGGGCTTAATAAATTAACTATGAAATCTCCTTTTTACAGCTTTTTCATTACATTTATATTTACTATAAACAAAACTTGTTTCATTAATTTAGAATGTTAGGTAACTATTTCTGTTCTTTTCTGTAAAACACATTCCCTAATTGCACACAGAGTAACTCGTTCAGAGATTACCAGTAAACTGTTAGACTGAATAAAGCGTACAATGTACGATCTTACAACACATATAATAGCATAAATACAATTCTCAAAATAAATTGAATATATTTTTATTTAAAATGGAATAAAAGTTAAGAACAAACATTGCTTTTAAGCGCACAATAAGCTAGTTTTCAATCACCACATAGTTTTCGTCTGTACAAGCGGAAACTCAAATACATGTATATACGTTGACTTGACAATTGGTTCGGGTTACACAACGCTAATAAACGATGCAAAAGTCGACGCTAGTAGTTGTTGATTTATTTCACATTGAAGTGTTTCCTTTGTCATTTTTATGTTTTTCTGTTTGCTTTCAAGGTTTAATGTCACTTCCATCTGCTTATTTTCAAAAAAACTGATATGAAAGATTGTACATGCACACTTTAAAGACAAAATAAGTTAAGAACAGATTTCGACTTTCAGCTATGTTTAATAAATCAAACATGTTAATTATGTTTTTTATGTTGGGTTGTAAAACTAAAACGATACAAGTAATTTAGGCTGCAAATGTTGTATCTACTTAGCATTTTTACATTGGTTATCAGAATTTTCATGCTCAACCCTTGTGCCATAGATAATGATGTTCGACTCACATTTTCCATCAATGCATACAGATGCTCATTTTCTTGCACTCTGAAGTGCACCAGACCCATCACAAACGCCACAAAATGGAGGCTGTTCGGCACAACATATGTCGTGATAATGTGCTGGCAGGCCATTGGGTAGACTTCTTTTGTCCTCGTGAGATTCGCTGCCAGGGTAATGACGTCTGCTGGCTCCATGGTGATAAAGGGAAATGCCCCGGGTGTTGTGTTATTTTTGATTGGGGCGATTGTTGTGGGGATGGGGGTAGTGGCAACCTTTTGGAGAGAAGAGAAAACAAGAGTGCCCTAGAACGCTCACCAGAGAACTTGTAACCCAACTGGAATTTGCATCCCAGAGGCGTGGCTTATTTTTATCCCAGGGGCATAATATGAACAATCCTGAACAAACCTCTGGGCCTTGCGGTTTAAGGTAAAGATTTTTAAAGTAACTTTGCTATTTAAATCTATATAAACCATGTGACCCCTTGGGGTGCCACCAGATTTGACCCCAGGGGCATAATTTGAACAATCTTTGGAGAGGATCACTATGCAATGTTACGTACCAAGTATACAAAAGCTGTGGGCCTTTCCGTTTCAGAGGAGATTTTTAAAGTCATTTTTCTATTAAAGACTATATAAAAAATGTGACCCCCTGGGCGTGACCAGATTTGACGGACAACGGGCAATCACAAAAGCTCACCATGAGCACTTTGTGCTCAGATGAGCTGAAAATATTAATATAATAACTAATCAAACAACAGCTGTTTGTGAAACAGGTATGCCGCCTCTAGGTCCAGAGCAATCTGTATGCACATTTTTAAGTACAACCTTGCCGATGGAATAATTCAATTTTGGCTACTTATTGAAAATGGCTGAGATATTATAGCCACAAACATTTTCATCAAGTGAATGGTGAAAGAATAAAACATTCTGGAATGCGTGCACATGGCTAAAAAGGCCAATATAAGATAGATAATTCAAGGGCCATAACTTTGAAGTGCATGGGCAATTTGGCCGATTGGTCGAGATGTTATGCACAATTTATTTATTTTTAATTCGGTGAAGATGGGATTAAAACAGTTGGACTTCTTCAATTGGCGGGGGTGGGTGGGAGGATAGTGCAAATGGGAATATTGTTTATTAAGGTCTCTATGCATTTTTTGTCAAATAAAACAAGACAAGGAGAGTATAACTAGTGATTGCCCATATATAATTATCAAATGTAGTGTTTTTGTTTTTTTTAGCAGTAAATAAGCGCAAACATTTGATTGAAATATAAAAGCTACAGTGTCACACAATGAAAATATTACCCTAGTCGTGACATTTTTCAGCAAATTTCATGCCTTACCTGAGTGTCCTTGTATATATTCAGTTTCCACTGACAGGCGACAATCTCATAGCAGTAGGTGTAGAACAGCATAACGATGATGAACACGGGGTAAACTGTGTTGAGGACCTTCCATCCCACGCTGCCACTGTTCACGTACTCCCGACCAAAACCTCGCCAGCCAATCTAAATATAGAACATTCCATAGTTACTGACTAAGGTCAGTGGTTTTTAAGGCCAATCTGGGGCCGCAAAAGGGCCCAATTCCCCCAGCTCTCGAGTATATATTCCAAATTTCAAAATGTTCTCTTTTTATGTCTTTAGTGGTTGCATGATGAAGAAACAAACGGGAGCATCAGTATTAAAACTTATACAGAAAATGCTATGTAGAGTGTTTGTATAATTGGAGATTGTATTTGAGGTGGGTCCTGGGAAACCCGGGCTTAATCCACCTGCGAAAAGTGTCATCCCAGATCAGCCTGTGCTGTCAAATCCAGGATGGCACTTTCTGCCTACAGTGGATTTACACATGAATGTTTAGAAGAGACTTCCTTGAAACAGAAAATACCATAAAAGCGGAACGAAACATAGAGGGAAGTCACAATATGGGAAAGCTATCAAATATGGCAATACCCAGTATATTGAGTTGTTTTTCATTTATCACAATATTTATTGTGACATATTTCCACCTTTCTCTTAATGAGCTTAAATGTAATAATTTAATATTTGGATGTTTTAGACAGATGAAAACATTATTTATCATTTATTGATAATAAGCTCATCACAAAACTAACATAAGTTAAATCGAACAAAGCACCATGACAACAGTAGTTACTGTTTCTTATTCGTTAGACCAAAAGCGCAAATCAATGTGATACACTTGGACGTTATTAAATGAGATACACGTTCAGTGTTCATTCTGGGCCGAGTTGCGGGTGGATCAGCCAGGAAGATTTGGCTTTACGGGTACGGCCGAATCAACAGACGTTTTCTTGCCCTCATTTTTGAAAGTGTTCTCATTTTGCCTAGGAATTTTGGTGGAAAATTCAAAAGATTTTGTCCCTCAATGCTCTATTTATCTGCTTTTTGCTTTGACATCATTTTTTTTCTTATTAAAATCAACTGAAACTGCATGCAAATTTCAGACAGCACTGTTAGAAATTTGTGATGATGTAAGCAAGGTCAAATGGCCCGTGACCTTTATCGGCCAATAAAATCACTAGTTGTAAATCAGTGCGCGCACGGTAGCCTAGCAACGGTTAATTTCCACTAACAATCCGGCTATGTAATGTTTACAATTCACAATATGATTTTCGATAATTTTCATGTTAAAAAAAATCTCCTGTAAATGGAATTTTCGATGCGCCAGTTATATTTATCATGCGCCACAATAGCCCACTGACAGCATATTTGTTGCGCCCATTTATAAATTTTTTGCGGGAATCCCGCAAAGGCGCAGCCCAGAATGAACACTGCATGTTAAACAAAGATAATATCCCACACAAGAAACAAATCTGTAGATAAATTCAGCTTTATAGCAAGAAATTTGGCACTGGTGCGATTTCATAAACACTTCCGGGAGGAATACTACCCTACCCCTCTCAAAGGGGGCACCAAAACTTCATTTCCAGAGAGATCCAGTACAGTGTTTTATTTAGGGCACATTTGAGGCCGAAATTCGGCCCCATTCCCCTGCTTAAAAGGTATATATTTTTCCCCTATATTAGCCTTAAAATTCCCATGAGAATGTAACCTGTATTTTGAAAAAAAAGACCAAAATCGGACAAAAATTGACTAAGATACGGGGGTTTTTGTAAACATTCCCAGCAATTTTTCATCAAACCAAGTTAATCCAAGTGATCATTTGAAGCAAAACAATTCATTAATGTTTTCATCAAAATGTAGAATATAAACATGTAAAAATGTTTTTCTAAAAACAAAATCCCCCTTTGCCATAAAATTCCACCATCTGAAGGGCCCCACCAACTTTCCCCCAAAGGTGAAAAAAAAACACTGCAGTATATTGAAAAGGAGGAAATCTGGGCCCGTATTTACCAACCAATTCCTAGACTTAAGACTCAAGAAATAATACTTATGCAAATATGCCGGGAACCATTATGTCGCTGATGTCATTAATAAATTATTCAAAATAAAGAATGCCAAGTAAAATTCAAATTAACAGCCTTTTTAGAACAGAACAGTTTCAGGACAGTCTTAAGTCATAAGAATTGTTTGGTGTCAGAATATGCGCCCAGCTAATAGGAGGAAGTCACACTTCTGGGTCAGTATTCACAAAGCTCCTTAGGGAAAACTTAAGTAAATTCCTTAAATTCCTGAAATTCCTTAAGTCTCTGGCTGTTTCATGTACTGGTCTTTTAACATTAAAATGCTGTAAACTTGTAAATATTGCTTATATGTTTAGTTTGCAGCCTTCATTGAACAGAAATCGGATTTCTCAAAGAAAATTTGATCTAAAATTGTCACTTAAGTACAACTTAAGTTAAGATTTCCCTTAGGAGCTTTGTGAATACCGGCCCTGGTCAGTGGTACATACAAACATGAGGAGGAAGTCACACTTCTGGTCAGTGGTACATACAAACATGAGGAGGAAGTCACACTTCTGGTCAGTGGTACATACAAACATGAGGAGGAAGTCACACTTCTGGTCAGTGGTACATACAAACATGAGGAGGAAGTCACACTTCTGGTCAGTGGTACATACAAACATGAGGAGGAAGTCACACTTCTGGTCAGTGGTACATACAAACATGAGGAGGAAGTCGCACTTCTGGTCAGTGGTACATACAAACATGAGGAGTCTCCAGTATGGACGCAGCACCTGGCGCTTGCACCTCTTCAGGTGTGTCGTGGTGAGGTTGAAACTCTCCTCTCCGCTGAGATCTGCTATCTGGAAACAGAATGGTACCAATTCACTGAAGTTGATATGTCAGCTAAATTTATGAAAATGCCATTTTTGAACAATGCATCAACTTACACCCACTCTCTATGCACTTCAGTATAAGACCATACGAGTGATCACAAAATATATCAACTTACATCCACTCTCTATGCACTTCAGTATAAGACCATACGAGTGATCACAAAATATATCAACTTACATCCACCCTATATGCACTTCAGTATAAGACCATACGAGTGATCACAAAATATATCAACTTACATCCACTCTCTATGCACTTCAGTATAAGACCATACGAGTGATCACAAAATATATCAACTTACATCCACTCTATATGCACTTCAGTATAAGACCATACGAGTGATCACAAAATATATCAACTTACATCCACTCTATATGCACTTCAGTATAAGACCATACGAGTGATCACAAAATATATCAACTTACATCCACTCTCTATGCACTTCAGTATAAGACCATACGAGTGATCACAAAATATATCAACTTACATCCACTCTCTATGCACTTCAGTACAAGACCATACGAGTGATCACAAAATATATCAACTTACATCCACTCTCTATGCACTTCAGTACAAGACCATACGAGTGATCACAAAATATATCAACTTACATCCACTCTATATGCACTTCAGTATAAGACCATACGAGTGATCACAAAATATATCAACTTACACCCACTCTCTATGCACTTCAGTACAAGACCATACGAGTGATCACAAAATATATCAACTTACATCCACCCTATATGCACTTCAGTATAAGACCATACGAGTGATCACAAAATATATCAACTTACATCCACTCTATATGCACTTCAGTACAAGACCATACGAGTGATCACAAAATATATCAACTTACATCCACTCTCTATGCACTTCAGTACAAGACCATACGAGTGATCACAAAATATATCAACTTACATCCACCCTATATGCACTTCAGTATAAGACCATACAAGTGATCACAAAATATATCAACTTACACCCACTCTCTACGCACTTCAGTACAAGACCATACGAGTGATCACAAAATATATCAACTTACATCCACCCTATATGCACTTCAGTATAAGACCATACGAGTGATCACAAAATATATCAACTTACATCCACCCTATATGCACTTCAGTACAAGACCATACGAGTGATCACAAAATATATCAACTTACATCCACCCGATATGCACTTCAGTATAAGACCATACGAGTGATCACAAAATATATCAACTTACATCCACCCTATATGCACTTCAGTACAAGACCATACGAGTGATCACAAAATATATCAACTGACATCCACCCTATATGCACTTCAGTATAAGACCATACGAGTGATCACAAAATATATCAACTTACATCCACCCTATATGCACTTCAGTACAAGACCATACGAGTGATCACAAAATATATCAACTTACATCCACTCTCTATGCACTTCAGTATAAGACCATACGAGTGATCACAAAATATATCAACTTACATCCACTCTCTATGCACTTCAGTACAAGACCATACGAGTGATCACAAAATATACCAACTTACATCCACCCTATATGCACTTCAGTACAAGACCATACGAGTGATCACAAAATATATCAACTTACATCCACTCTATATGCACTAGATTCCAAGGAGCCATGCGAGTGATTGGAACCCGTCGACCTTGAGGAGGTCATGTTACTCGCATGCTGTAACTCCTGTTCCTGGCTCGTCTCTGCATCTGATCGCGTCATGGCGCAGTGAGCCTGGATGGCGCTGACAGAACACGCTAGATTGCTGTCATCGTAAGGACTGGTAGGGTCTGTGTTATATCCACCATTGATTGAGCCTTCAATCGCGGGCATGTTTTCCTGAAATAGTGGGCACAATTTTAACTAGGAGCTGTGTTTCTTGAAATGGTGGGCAAACTATGAGCTATATTTTTTGCAGTGGTCGAAATTAGCACAAGCCTGTATGCCCGAGACTGGTAAATTTTGGTGCTGGCTTGTTCATTTTATAAAAAAAAGTATCATCAAAACCTACTTTTTGTCTTTGTATTCTCCCAACGCTGTGCAGAAATCAGCGTAAACAAATACACACAACTGTTACAGCCATCAACACATAGATTAATGACGTAATGCGCAGCTTAAGAAACACGTGAACTTCCCGAATACTCCCGGACGTCCTCGATAGTTTTTGCTCGTTCATTGTCTGAAAGCGCTTATGAGTTTCAACAGTAATCATGCTCGAGATGCTTATTGGTACAAGTTAAAATAATTTATACTATATTTGCCGAACTTAAGTTGACAATTTACCTTCTGTCGGTCTCGTTCTGAATCGATAATCAACTGGTATATTGTTTACATAAAATGTTTGGGTTGAAATATACACCCGCTGCTAAACCGGGGCAAAATAAGAAAAGGTGAAAGGAAGGATGATTAATTTAAGAATATGAAGCTAAACGCGAGAGGAAGTTTTTGCCGATGACTGGTTTATGATGAACCGACCAAAACTATGAGTTATGATTGTGCAGTATTCAAAATAAAAGACGAAATATATTAAATTACATGTGTTTTTCTTTAACAAAAACCTTCTAATCCGCTAGTTGATTTGGGCTTGTACTTTCTTTTTCGGGCTTGCCCGACTTCCAAAAATACAAGCCCAAAGGGCTTGCGTTTTGAATTCCTTATTTCGATCACTGTTTTTGTCTGTAATATTTGTCAAATTTTTGGTGAAAATGTACAACTATGAGGTGTTGTGTATTTTCCTTAAATAATGGACAAAAACCATTAGTATGATGTGTTATGTATTTTCAGTGGGATACTCTTTCATCGACTGAACTCGAGTCCAGTATGGTATCTTATATTTAATATAATAAGGTCAGTGTCAGCTAAATGTGTCCGAGCTATAACATTATATCCCTTAACTGGACAGGGAACCAATTTGAAAGTCTTGGTAGGGAACCAGTAAGAAAGCAGCTTAAACACCCAGAATACCAGTGGCACCAACATACACCTGGCCCCGTGTTCACAAAGGATTAACTGCAGGATCAAGATTAATCTTAGCTGATCTTGATCTTCCAGCTCAACTGAGCCGAATCTTAATTTTTTTTTATTTATGAAACAAATTTTGTTCTAGATTAAATAAAGACACATTTCTGTTACATTTTGATTAAAATCTTCATATCAAATAGAAACATACGCTAAGAGAAGTTCATAATCATGTACATGTGAATAATATATATTTGATCGAAAATTAAAATTGATCCAGATGTTTAGTGAACACCATTTTTTAGCCAGATCCCAAAATATCTGGCTCAAGTTGATCTTAAACCCGACAACCACGTTTAACTTGTTTTGTGAACAAGGGGCCTGGGGTGTGGAAATCCCATGCCCGACTTGTCCTACGGGGGTAATTTTACCATCAGACAAGTAAATTGTTCCTGTCAAGTTGTCCGCGGACAAGAACAATGTCAGGGTGTGAAAATAATGTTAAAGTTGGGAGTTAATTATTGTATTATAATCATATATATTTTAACAACATTAACCCCAGTGTTTTTTTTTCATCTTTGGGGGAAAGGTGGTGGGGCCCTTCAGATGGGGAATTTAAAGGCAAAAGGGGAATTTATGTTTAGAAAAGCATTATTACAGGCTTATGTTTCACTTTGTTATAAAACATTTATCAATTGCTTTGCTACAAATGACTTAGATTATACACTAACTTGGTTTGATAAAAAACTAGCTGGGATTGTTTACGAAAATTCCTCTATCTTAGTCTGTTTTTGTCCGATTTTGGTCAATTTTTTTTTCAAAATAAAGCTTACATTCTGACGGGAATTTTAAGGTAAATATAG
This sequence comes from Congeria kusceri, assembly GCA_027627225.1. Taxonomy (NCBI): domain Eukaryota; kingdom Metazoa; phylum Mollusca; class Bivalvia; order Myida; family Dreissenidae; genus Congeria; species Congeria kusceri. The sequence continues at coordinate 63,097,289 of CM051029.1, read as the reverse complement.
GGGAAAAATAAATACCTTTTAAGCAGGGGAATGGGGCCGAATTTCGGCCTCAAATCGGCCCTAAAAAAAACACTGAACCCATTTATATTTATATATAAATATTAGATGACAAACTTTCAGTATTAGGAACGCCAGGAATATAAACTATATTTGTATTTGGACAAGTGACGTTTGTTTGCAGACAAGTAGATTTTTTTATGCAATGAACTTGTCCATGGACAAGTGAACTATTTTGATATTGCTACACCTCTGTACACAGGTCAATTTTTTACCAGTGAGTACACAAGGAAGCAAAACAAGACCTAACACTGATAAAAGTTGAAAACATTGCACAACTGTACGCCATTTACTACCATTTATATGAACTTCTTAGTTGTTGTTGTTTGTGGTTTTTTTTCAGAACTATAATCTTCAAATAATGCCTGCACTAACGTGTACATCTAATATCCAAATGCTTTGTATCATTTTAATGTCATACACTATGCATCACAATCACTGAATAATTCGTTTAAATAGCAATATTTTTTATTCAAGCTTAAGTTACCACTAGTACACCACTAAAATAGTTAAACAGATTACACTGTACTGAATATGGAGCAAGCATACTGCACCAAATCTACTACACAGTTAAGTGTGGTAGTAACAAAGTACTACTCTCATATATATGTGATAACAAACCAACAACCCCCCCCCCCTCTTGATATCACTGCAGTGTATTAGAGATAACTGGGCAACCTTATGAGGTGATAATATAGTTTGTGACCGAATTGGAACATTTAATAATACTTTTCCTAAAACTTCCGAAAATTTTCCTTTGAAAACTGAACTTTAAACCAATTTTGAAATAAAACACTGAAATTAACCAGCACTATTTGGGGGGGGGGTTAGCTGTTTTTGATACATGTACATAATTGGTATATATTTTGTTCTGCCTTTTTATGTTAACCAGAGTGCAACAATTCATTATAGTATACTATTTACAAATTTTAGTTCATTAATATTTTTTGAAGCACTTGTAAATAGTATAACAGTGTATACATGTTAACATGAAAATTATATTTAAAGTTATTTAAGTTACTGCAATGAACAATAAACTAAAATGTTTAATACATTTAATATAGTGCACGTAATTTACATGTACACGTGCTTTTGTTAACCCATAGTATTAATATAAAGCACAGTAAAATATATATGTATTAAAACAATAAAAACATTGAGGTAGGTTCCTCCAGTGGCCAGTGTTCCCCAAAATCAGGCATTTCGTGCAAATTTTCCTATAAAAAGCCAGGCCCTTTCCCCCAAATCGGCAGAAAAAATCTGAAAATTTATCAAAAACAAAAGAGAATCCATTTCAATTCGCAAAATAGCATAGAACAACACAGTTTCTGACATCGTTACCGATTTATGTGAAAGAAATGTAATGATTTTGAGTGTCTTTGCCCAAGAAGCAGAGGTGTTCTCAGGCATGCACTTTGACATTATGAAAAGCCTTTGGTAGGTTTGATGAAATAAATATTGATTAAAATGCCATACTTAAATTATATGCATTATTTAACTGTATAAATTGCCTAATGATTGCATCGGACCAGTTTGAAAATTGGTAAATTTTTAGGGTAAACTTTTAGGCTATGTCAATTTAAAGTATGAATAAAAGAAAACATGTCGGGGAAACTACCAAATTTCATTATTAAGTTAGTGAGCTCCAGATGATCCAGTAGTTACAAAAAAAAAAGAAAATTGACAAGGTACTGGGTTCAACGAAAGTGCCAGCTAATTAATGGTTAAATTAAAATAATAACAAGTGTACAAACACAGAAATATGACAATACAATATGAAACAAAAGCAGTTGTCAAGTTAAAAATAATAAATGTTTGGATAAGTATGAAATAATGATTGTTGTTTAATTCTGCTCAAATACACAGTTAAAGAGTTTTCAACTAATTTATTTTTACTAGTAAGTCTTAAAAGTGCATGTTTTTGACTGTGACTGTAACAAATATGTTATTTAAAAAATAAATAAAATTATATTTTTTTCATTTTTATTTTCATTTTTTTTTTATCAACTGGTGATAAAAAGTCATATTATTTTTATTTTTATTTATCCCCCCCGACTCGATTACAAAAAAAAATTCCCGTAAAACAAAAAATACAAAAATGTTGTCCTTACCTTATTACAGACTGACAATCTAATTGAATGGACAAATGACAGGGCATTTTTAGCCAATGTTAAAGACGTTAGTGGGTCATATTCTCAATGGCAAAAAGTGTCTTTTTTTCCCAAATCCAGTCCCAAAATCCACAAGTGATGGTTTGACGTTCAGTTGTTTGGAAATAAGAGTTGTTCAGTGTAGATATAAAGACTGTTGAAGTTGTAATAACTGTTTTACTGATGTGTTTTTGTTTAGAAAATTCTATTTTATGTAGTAATCTACAACTATTCAAATTGTATTAATCGAACAACCATAATTTTTCCCAGTTTTAGGTGAATTGACGCTAAAATTCCAAATTTCATGGGTATAGGTCGTACTCCTAAAATGCTGAAAAAAGCCCTGATATGATTTAACGTGTACAAATCCTTTCAGGATTGAATTCGACTAATTTTAGTCCCTGAAAACAAAGCGCTAAAACTGTGTATGAAATGTAAAGGTCGACAAATCCTGTTTCTTGTTTTATTTTACCAAGTTACCTTTCCTTGGGTCAGTTTTCTTGAGCAAGATCAAAATGGCAAGCATGTTATACAAGGAGCAAAGTAGGAGAAAAGTAACATTATATATGATTAATTCGATTTTTGACAGAAACGACTGCATCAGTCTAGGATTGAATGAACAATGAACATAAAAGGGGACACACTTGGGAAGAATAACATGCAAGGGAAAGTAATAGAAGGGATTCTAAATTTCATGTAGGCACCTAGGGATGACGCTTTTGGTAAAGTTAGTTCATTTAATAAAGATGCAGGGGTGGCAACATATGATATTGCGTTACCTGTCCGTTATTCAAATTGAAATATGCTGTTTTCCACTTGTAAATGTAGTAAAAATACCCTGTACCATGCAGTTTACATGGCTTTTTTCACCGTTATGGGAATATGACCTCTACCCATGAAATTGGGAATTTTAGCATCAATTTGCCTTAAATTGGGAAAAATTTTGATCATTTGATTAATATTGAAAGTGTATGTTTTAATGTAAAATTTGAATAATGATTGACAGACTGCAACTTTTACACATATTTGTATTTAGTTTAATGACAAAGTAGATCTACCACAAAAACTACAATGTCTTTAATTTTGAATTTTTTTTATTTATTTTTTATTACAATTGGGAATTTTGAGTCTGGATTTGGGAAAAAAAACAACAACTTTTTGCCATTGGGAATATGACCTAATAACGGCTATAAAATCGGCCAAAAAACTCCTTTGTTTAATACATTCTGGCACTTGTACCTATATGCTTTAAAACAAACTGGGCAATATGGACAACAGATTTTGCCATCTTCAGGTGGGGTAAAAAACAGGGGCAAGATGCAGCACATTATGCTCCAAATCTTACCCAACCTCACTAACTACATGTACATGTAAACTGTCTTCCATAATTCAGTGACATGCAAATTTGAAGTAGCCTAGTCATTGAACTTGATTCATGATTAGCCCAGCTCAGGCTGGATTCTGATCACAAAATCATGATCTAGTTACAGTCCAACGGGTTAAATACTAGACTATCATAAAGTTGTGTGAGTTATTGCCATATAAGTGGATCTGCTTTTACAAATCCGGGTTAATATTTAAGGACAGGGCTTTTTTTGGCCAATTTTAGAACCCTTATTGGGTCATATTCCCAATGGCAAAAAGTGTCTTTTTTCCCCCAAATGTTTGGAAATAAGAGGTGTTTAGTGTAGAAACAAAGACTGTTGAAGCTGTAACAACTGTTTTACTAATTTGTTTTAGTTCTGAACATTCTATTTTATGTAGTTTATCTATAATTATTCAAATTATATTAATCCAACAATTTTAATTGACACCAAAATTCCCTATTTCATGGGTATAGGTCATAGTCCCAAAATGGTGAAAAATGTCCAGAAGATGTGTGAGTTAAAAGGTGTAACATTGGTGTTAACAGAATGATTGTAATACTATATATGTAACTAACAAACCTACATTTAAACATCCCTTAAACTGAATGATTCTATAAGAGATCAATGACAATGAGATATTTGTAATTTTACTTTAGGCCTGGCTTCTTTCAATGAAATCCCCCCTTTATCAAACTATTTTATTAATCATCAAATGCTGGGTCACTGATCTGCAGAACCATCAATCCTACAAGATAAAGGTGACTTCAAACCACCTTTTGTGTTATATCATGACAGTTTTTTATGATTTACTACAGAAGTTGCTGATCTGGCACACATTCAGTCAGCTATCAAGTTATTGCTCTTAAATGATAATTATAAAATTATAGCATATTCACCTCTGCACATTACACTATTTCAATGTGATTAAACTGATCATCATCATCATTACTGATTACTTGCCTGTCACCTTTTATCAAGCAACACAGTCACAGCGGCCTGCATTCAAGATTCATGAATCAAATTCATGAACATCTATGATAATCAAATGATTTTGGGTCTAACCTAATCACGTTCGAATGTACATGTACCATTAGTGGTACTACTGAGAAACTGTTTTGTCAGACTAAAATATTTGTTTCTTATCCAGGCAGCCCGGGTTCTTTTCCCATCTGGTCGGTGGTCACCACATGGACATGTGGGGTTTCCTCCGGGCACTCTCAACTTTCCACCCACCCAAGACCACAAAAAATAATTATATTTCATAAAAAAAAAAGAGGCATGTCATGGTAAAACTGGGCTTAATGCATGTGTTCTGTCCCGGATCAGACTGTGCAGTCAGCACAGGCTAATCCAGGATGGCACTTTCTGCTTTTATCGTATTTTCCATTTCAAGGAAGTCTCATCTAATCATAAATCCACTGAAGGTGGAAAGTGCCGTCCTGGATTAGCCTGTGCAGTCCCCAAAGGGACGACACTTAACACACATGCGTTAAGCCCGGTTTTCCCAAGACAAGCCTAAAATGAATAGCTGCAAATTATTCAAAATTCATCCTGACTTTCAATGTGTCTCCAAAAGTAAACAAGGCAGTCCAAAGGACAGCTATATCCCCAGCCGTGATCCTTCATAAGATTTTAAAGGTGACTTTGAAGTATCACACTGACCTTAATCAGTTTCATGAAAATTCCTTAAAGGGCATAGGAGATGTGGAGCTGACTAGAAAATGGAGGCTCAAACATTTGACCTTTAAGTGTGACCTTGACCTGAGGTGGCAAGACTGCACCATGCCTTCTGCACATTGCCTCAATGTGATAAACATTTGAGGCAAGTTTCATCACAATCCTTTAAAGAGCACAGGAAATATAGAACGGACATGAAAATACAGGCTCCAACATTCAACCTTCAAGTGTGACCTTGACCTTGAGTTGGCGTGACTGGCTTATGCCTTCTGCATATGGTCTCAATGAACAAAACATTTGAGCCAAATTTCATGAAAATCCTTCAAAGGGTATAGGGGATATGGAGCGGACACGAAAAACGGACACGAAAATGGAGGCTAAAACATTTAACCTTCAAGTGTGACCTTGACCTTGAGCTGGCGTGAAAGGCCCATGCCTTCTGCACATCGTCTCAATCACCTAAACATTTGAGCCAAGTTTCATGAAAATCTTTTAAAAGGCATAGGAGATATGGAGTGGACACGAAATGGAGGCTCGAATATTTGACCTTCAAGTGTGACCTTGACCTTGAGCCGGCGTGACTGACTCATGCCTTCTGCACACTGTCTCAATGACCTTAACATTTGAGCCAAGTTTCATGAAAATCCTTCAAGGGGTATAGAAGATATGGAGCGAACATGAAAATGGAGGCTCGAATATTTGACCTTCAAGTGTGACCTTGACCTTGAGCCGGCGTGACTGACTCATGTCTTCTGCACATCGTCTTAATGACCTAAACATTTGAGCCAAGTTTCATGAAAATCCTTCAAAGGGTATAGGAGATATGGAGCGGACACGAACATGTTACGGACAGACGGACGGACGGACGGACGAAGGGCATTCGCGGCGGTGGATTAATTAGGATGCTGGCACACACCCCAGGTCACTCACATGATGCAGCTTTGATGCTGAAGGACCTCATCAACTTCGAAATACAAATACTCACACTAAAATTAATATGAGGTCAATTTTCTATGATAACTGTGTTAATAACCATGTTACCTCAAGGCATAAAAGCAGAGACAGAAATCAGCGCTTGTTGGGGGGTTTTAGGGAAAGGTGGCCAGTCATTACTAGAGGGGAATTTAATGGTTAAAGGGGAATTTTCGGGAATTTTGTAAAATCATTATTATACATTATAGATTATTATTATACATCTACTATGTAATATAATCATACATAAATTGTTATGAAATACATTTATTAAATGCATCCAACTGGGTTTCTTGAAAAAGAAAGTTACATTGCTCATGAAAATTCTCCTATCTTGGCCAATTTTTGTCCGATTATTGTCAAACTTTTTTCTACATAAAGTAAACATTATGAGCGGAATTTTGGCCCCAAAAATGGCATTTAAAAGGCCTGGAAATATGAGCAACATGGGTTACAAGTACAAACTTTCCCCTATACAGGCGTGAAGGAGCAGGGGCCGCAGGAGCCACGGTTGCGGTTCCAATATTTTGGCGAGCACTTTTTTTTTTCGAAAATTATCATTACTTTAAGAAGATTTCTCACTTGTCTGCGGCTGTTAAGAAAATAGGCCCGCGGCTGCAATTAGATTGGGGCTGCGGCTGCAATAGACATGATTGGGCCACCAACCAGACCAATAAACCAACACAAGCTTTCGAGTATCAGCAGGTAACTGCTTTAACTCTAATTGAAAAAAAGGGTAAGTTACCACAATTATGCATAGGAAATTGTTGGATACTACTAGCAGATCAGCTTATTCATCCTCGGTATGTCAGTTTACACCATTAACCGAAATTGTCAGATAACTGCTCTAACTCTAATTGAAACACGAGGTAATTACCAGTTATGCTTTGAACCTACAGATGACTACCAAACAATAACCATTAAATGTTTGGCCAATAAATATGATTTTGCAACATATAAGGCACAAAAACTTTCATTCATTCTTTTCTTTAACGGTCTTACCGAAATACTGATCAAAAGAATTTCCGATAATTAAAATGTATGCTTGAGTTTATTCAATAAAATGCTAAAAAGTTATTTTATTGAAATTAGCATGCAGCTAGTTTACTGTTCTTTCTTAAGTCCACAATTAGCAAAATGGAAGTTCCAAACTAACCTCGAAATGTTAAATTTCCTAAACGATCATTTGTCATCAAAAACCCCAAGCAGAGATCATTTACTGTTCAGTGGTTTAATACCAATCTTTGCTGAATTGCTATTTTAGATAACAGATGGCTTTTAAATGTTGTTACATGCTAAAAGATACCTTAAATAAATGTAATATTATTGAACCCTGCATCTTTATTCCATTTAGGAATTAATCTGACCTTGAAATAATGAAATTACACATTGATTGACTCTCATAAATGCTATCAGCATAATTACGCACGTTAATTATTTACTAATTAATTAATTACTTGCTTAAGCCTTTGCTTTGTGTACATGTTTAACTGTTTACAAGGGTGGCAAAATCAATTGTCCCTATAGCATAACCTGTTAGTGCTGGGCGTATATTGAGCTACTTTTTTAATGGGCAATATTCACTGCAGCGCATAACCAGGGAAGGAACATTTCTGTGGTGGAAAGTTTTCTTCTTTGTCCATATTGTTCCGACAGGATTTTTATCGCAAGTTTCACGCCCCAAATGAAGATAGTTATTGCGGAAGGATTGCAATACACTGCAGATCCGTTATATTGCTATCCGTTATTTCGCGATATCCAATATATCGCGAATCGGCCGTGGATCCCAATTTATGCATGTACTTTTACTAATACACGATGTTCATATATAAATCCAGTTTGGTCCGGATTTTCATGCCTACATCGCTCTTTCATTCACACTCTTTTAGTGCAACAAACAATAACCGGACCCGCTCAACATCAAAGTGTAACATTTTGACGTAATCAGCTTACATCACACGTGCCACCCATGACAACGTCCTTTCACAGCTGTCGCTTTATTTAGCTTTATTTAGCAGCCAAATTGCACGCCGTCCACGTGGTGCGTTTATACAGTAACCGTATGTGATCAATACTGACCTATCTGAACAACAATAACGTTATCTATACGGCGTAACTGTTTCTTGTTTGTTATACAATGTTCGATGCGCTACAAAGCTTTTATACGGCAATCAATACGACGCTTTCCATGCGGATGACGTGACATTGTACATGTCAGCATAATTTGTGCGCTGTTTTCTAGCAGAACAAAGGATTTAAAGAAAATACATGTGCAGTTAAATTGGTTTAAACAGTATTATATCGGATCCATGGACCCCGCAGATCGCTGTTTTTTAGGGCCAATTTGGGGCTGAAATTCGGCCCTATTCCCCTGATATAAAAGTATATATTTTTCCCCTTTATTTGCCTCAAAATTCCCTCAGAATGTAAGCTATATTTTTACAAAAATTTGATCAAAATCGGACAAAAACTGACTAAGATAGAGGCATTTCTGTAAACAATCCGGGCAATTATTCATCAAACCAAGTAATGTGGTATGAAACAGTGGAACAGAACCGTCTAGAGCAAATCGGGCCCCTGAAAATGGAAGCGTAAGCCCCAATCAGAACTGTTGTTTCCAGAATTCGCCATCTTGTGAGGGTACGTTCAACGCTACCATACTACGAATACCCGATTATTCAAGTGACATCACTCTGTCCCGCTGGTGGAAAATTGCTGTCCAGACTACTCGGCTACTTAGGTGAGTACAATATTGGCCCTGCGAGCAACTTCGAATGAGATATTCCCTGTCAAAAATTGTGTCCATGCTGATCGGAAATTTTTGGTCAGGGGTTTTAGAACTCATTTCACAGCAACATTGCTCTGGTTAAATACACTCTACAATCAATTACTTCATGCGTTTTCTCTCTGTGTAATTTTCTGTGACTGTACAAGAAAATATTTGAGATTTCGAGTTGTTATTGATTGGCGAGTCAGCGGTGCATAAACCATGTTGTGCTATTTTCAGCTTGCGTAATAACTGTTATCAGCTTGTAGCTAGACAATTGCTTCCTATATCAACGTGTTGGACTAACTGATTGTCAGCTGTAGCTAGTCAAATACCAATAGATTTATTGTCAGCTGTAGCTAGTCAAATACCAATAGATTTATTGTCAGCTGGAGCTAGTCAAATACCAATAGATTTATTGTCAGCTGTAGCTAGTCAAATACCAATAGATTTATTGTCAGCTGTAGCTAGTCAAATACCAATAGATTTATTGTCAGATGTAGCTAGTCAAATACCAATAGATTTATTGTCAGCTGTAGCTAGTCAAATACCAATAGATTTATTGTCAGCTGTAGCTAGTCAAATACCAATAGATTTATTGTCAGATGTAGCTAGTCAAATACCAATAGATTTATTGTCAGCTGTAGCTAGTCAAATACCAATAGATTTATTGTCAGCTGTAGCTAGTCAAATACCAATAGATTTATTGTCAGCTGTAGCTAGTCAAATACCAATAGAGTTATTGTCAGCTGTAGCTAGTCAAATACCAATAGATTTATTGTCAGCTGTAGCTAGTCAAATACCAATAGATTTATTGTCAGCTGTAGCTAGTCAAATACCAATAGATTTATTGTCAGCTGTAGCTAGTCAAATACCAATAGATTTATTGTCAGCTGTAGCTAGTCAAATACCAATAGATTTATTGTCAGATGTAGCTAGTCAAATACCAATAGATTTATTGTCAGCTGTAGCTAGTCAAATACCAATAGATTTATTGTCAGCTGTAGCTAGTCAAATACCAATAGATTTATTGTCAGCTGTAGCTAGTCAAATACCAATAGATTTATTGTCAGCTGTAGCTAGTCAAATACCAATAGAGTTATTGTCAGCTGTAGCTAGTCAAATACCAATAGATTTATTGTCAGCTGTAGCTAGTCAAATACCAATAGATTTATTGTCAGATGTAGCTAATCAAATACCAATAGATTTATTGTCAGATGTAGCTAGTCAAATACCAATAGATTTATTGTCAGCTGTAGCTAGTCAAATACCAATAGAGTTATTGTCAGCTGTAGCTAGTCATATACCAATAGATTTATTGTCAGCTGTAGCTAGTCAAATACCAATAGATTTATTGTCAGATGTAGCTAGTCAAATACCAATAGATTTATTGTCAGCTGTAGCTAGTCAAATACCAATAGATTTATTGTCAGCTGTAGCTAGTCAAATACCAATAGATTTATTGTCAGCTGTAGCTAGTCAAATACCAATAGAGTTATTGTCAGCTGTAGCTAGTCAAATACCAATAGATTTATTGTCAGCTGTAGCTAGTCAAATACCAATAGATTTATTGTCAGATGTAGCTAGTCAAATACCAATAGATTTATTGTCAGATGTAGCTAGTCAAATACCAATAGATTTATTGTCAGATGTAGCTAGTCAAATACCAATAGATTTATTGTCAGCTGTAGCTAGTCAAATACCAATAGATTTATTGTCAGATGTAGCTAGTCAAATACCAATAGATTTATTGTCAGCTGTAGCTAGTCAAATACCAATAGATTTATTGTCAGCTGTAGCTAGTCAAATACCAATAGATTTATTGTCAGATGTAGCTAGTCAAATACCAATAGATTTATTGTCAGCTGTAGCTAGTCAAATACCAATAGATTTATTGTCAGATGTAGTTAGTCAAATACCAATAGATTTATTGTCAGCTGTAGCTAGTCAAATACCAATAGATTTATTGTCAGCTGTAGCTAGTCAAATACCAATAGATTTATTGTCAGCTGTAGCTAGTCAAATACCAATAGATTTATTGTCAGATGTAGCTAGTCAAATACCAATAGATTTATTGTCAGCTGTAGCTAGTCAAATACCAATAGATTTATTGTCAGATGTAGCTAGTCAAATACCAATAGATTTATTGTCAGCTGTAGCTAGTCAAATACCAATAGATTTATTGTCAGATGTAGCTAGTCAAATACCAATAGATTTATTGTCAGCTGTAGCTAGTCAAATACCAATACATTTGTTGTCAGCTGTAGCTAGTCAAATACCAATAGATTTATTGTCAGATGTAGCTAGTCAAATACCAATAGATTTATTGTCAGCTGTAGCTAGTCAAATACCAATAGATTTATTGTCAGCTGGAGGCTAGACATATTCAACTAATTTCAGTGTATTGTGCACACCATTCTGCTATGTGTGCTCAATTATTTTCCAATTCTGAGAATCATTTTGATGTTTAAACTATTGTATGCACTATGCAGTTTGAGCACACCATTCTGCTATATATAAAATATTTTGACATCGTTAATATTACTCCTGGCTCAATACTAGTTGAACAACTTTTCGACTCAGCAACAATATTTTTTTTCTACAATAGGCAGTTTTTAATTGTATCTCTATTAAAAACACAATTGAAGTAAACAAAATTCAAGTCTAGATTTCCACATTGTGGGAATGATTGCAAAACGTTAAGAAACGGATGGCCCAATCAAATAACGATAAATATTTATCTTAAATTGCTCTAATTGCATTTTGATTGCTCAGAACACAAAAACGCACGGATGTCAAATTTATGTCAAGTTCAAGAAGTTGATATCTCATCTTAATTGAAGCAAAAATGTTTTACAATATTTTTGAGCGAAAATATGTTATATTATATGACTCAATCCCAGTTAACCTGGACAATTGGCATATCCAAAACACAATTTTTTTTATCTCACTAAAATGGTATGGGATTTATTTTGTCATGACAGGTGTTGGAAACCTAATTTCAAAACTTCACCACTTAAGATTTCACATTTTTTCAAAAACAGCATCGCTTGTTGAACCTTGAATAAAAAAGCAGCCGTATTAATTAGTAAGGGTCTACAAGTTAATATGCTCAAAGGATGGACGTAATTGAACGAATTGTTAAACAAAACATATTTTAAATCAAAATTAGGACATACCTGCAATAGAAAAACATGGTTTAGCTATCAATTCTTAAGCAATGTAGCAATAAAATAAAATCAAACAAACAGAAAATCAAAAAGATTTTTTATTTTTTCAAAAACGGTAATTTCCGTTTCAAATTAAAGAAGCCACGAACAGTTCAAACGAGTGTAACAGTTTCAATTAACAATATTGAACTATTAAAGAAAAACAGATTTACAAAATACCAATGAAAGTCATAAATAAGAGAAGAGGTTTTACAAAATGTAAATGTCCCGTAAATGACAACGTCATGTCCCGTATGTTACAAACTATCATAGTAATTATCTGTACTCGCATCAGTACTAAAACTCACAATAAAACATGGCTAAAACACATTTCTCTAAAGAATAAAACTGCGATCATTGTCTTTTGAACGTTAGTTTTAATTGACCAAAACTAGTTTATATAATATCGTTGCCTTGACGATTATGATATTAAAAGAAAATACAAATCTATATCGTTATTCTCTGGAATTTATTTCCTTGAAATACAAGATATATTTAATCAATTTTTATGTGTTAAAGCTTTTTATGAAACACACTATTTTGAACACTAAAACTATACGTCACAAATAAATTCGTGACGCACTGTCCCGTAAGTTATACTTGTATAACACTCTTATCATACGTCAGTTATTTCGAAATCATCTGAAGTATTTCGTCATCGAACGTAAACATTCGTCCTGATTTGCTTGTTGGGACATGTTGTTCGATCAATCGAACGATATCAGCTGTCTTCACCCAGACTTTATCTTCGGCTACTGGCCATTTGTATGTCCCCTTGCTTTTTCCGCCCGCACTCAGTCATAAACGAAATGTGTGTTGTTTTGTCTTCATCGCAGACCTCAATTACCTTTCCGATGTAGCACTTTGTATCATACATGGCAACAACAAGTTGATTTAAACCAATTTCCTTGTGTCTGCTGCCCTTTCTATCTTCAGATAACTGATCAGTTGCTGTACTTTCTGTGCCACATTCTCGGCTGTTGCTGTTACTGTTTCATTGGCTTGATCTTCCATCGTTTCAGATTCATTAGAATTTCGACCGTCTTTGTTTTGTCTGCTTTGCGTACTACGTACTATAGCACCTATCGATGTGCATTCTTTTGCTTCACTGTTGGTGTTAACTATTTCACATGCCTGATCTTCGATCCTTTCCGATCCATTGAATTTTCTACCTTCTTGTGGTTTGTCTCCTTTGACATCAAGTGTGCGCTCTTCCCATAAACACGCCGACTTAAGATTGAAGGATCCATTGAAGCAATCATTGCACGCACAGGAAGTATTTCTTACTGCTATCTTTCCATCTTCAGCCCCCACAACTGCATGTACTTTCATAGATCCTTTTACTGGTTTTATTTGGCTGTTTCGTTTGTCAACATTTATTTTAGTTATGTTGTAATCCTCTTCTGATACAAGTTCATAGCGAATTCCTTGTTGGTTCTGTGTTGCCCATGAATAAAAATCTGTAGCGTCTTGTATGAGAGCTTTCCCCTGTTTCACTGCATTGTCGGCATTTCGTTTTGTTGTCCCCCCAATTCCATCACAGGGGCCTTTTCCGTGGCCACTTTCAAAGTAATGCCACGATGCGTGTATTCCGTATTCAACAGGAAATCTGCTCACTAGGTCGAATATGGTCTTGTTCCTGTATTGAGATGATGGCGAGTCTGTCCAAAAATGAACAGCCTTCAGGTTTGGAAGAAGTGTCTTAACTATTTTCATCAGACTGTTTATGATGCATATCACCATTGTAGCATTGTGATTTAGAACTTCTGATACATGTACATAGCTTACATGTTTTAATTCTTCAGACTCCCCTCGGTAGTAAATAACGGCGGGATGAAGTGTCACCATGCTACTGTTCCAATACGCTGATTGGATTTCTTCAAGAGTATTGCAACTATAGTTTTCTGAAAAATCCATCTGGATTAATACCTGCTCCTTTGGTAGATTTTCTTTCATTTTACTGACTGCGCTGTACTGACTCTTCACTCTCTGTATATGGCCCTCAAACTCTTGAAAGGTTTCCAACATCATTTTAACAAACACAACTTTGGGTTTCTGAACTTCAACTACACGTTGTTTCTCTTTGCCATTCTGAAGCTTCACTCTTTTCCATTGTTGAAACTTAACGTCTTCGCCTTCGTTTGGTATCTTTTCAAGCATCTCATTCAATGAGGCTCTACTGTCTTTGTACATTTCTACAAACTTATCTGGATTTGTACAGCTTGTAACATTCAAGCATTTCAGTGATCTCAGTAAGAAGCAGAAGTTCTGGTGTTTAGAACAAAGACAAACACTTCGAGACGTGAAATTCACTAAGCTTATGTACTTAGGCCGTGCTTTATGGAATGTAGTTCTGGAAACCTTGATATCCGATTCTGCATTGAACTTTAAGTGCAAGTTGTACATGTAATCATTTAGCACTCTCTTTTGTATCTTCCCGCTGTCACCCTTTACTGCATCAGATTTCCCCGGTAGTTGTCTTGAATTGTCATCACGTTCTAGGAATCCAACTATCTTGTCATTCACTTGCTTCCTAATGTCATCAAGTCTCTTCCTTGTTCAAAACTGTTTTCCTTCTGTTAAGGGTAGTGACCTTTTCTAGTGTGCTTTTTAATCTATACTTCTTGATTACCTTTCCTGAAGCAACTCTATGAACAATCTGTGCTTTTTCAGAATTTCCTTCTTGAGCATTCTTAGCGGTCTTTATTTCTTCTGACAAACATTCACCCAGTATAAGCTTCTTTCGAACTTCAGGAACATCTTTCGGGTTAATTCCAGACCGTTTCAAGAGAGTGTCACTGTTGCTTTTTGGGGTGTTTGCAATGCCCACTCTATTTTCACACCGTTGAAGTCGTTTCTGGGCATTTTTGAGCTTTTTCTTCAACTCTTCAGTCTTATTCTGTAGAGTCTCTATGGTTCTATAAGACCTTGCTAAGGCTCTTGATGCTCTCTTTCTGCCACGTTCAGACGCTCTGCTCCTATTCACAAATGGCATTTTCACAGTCATCAATGCATCAGATGAACTTAAAAGAGCATTGTCACTTGTCGATGGCTGTTCAGTATCATTGGATGAAGGATTTACATTATCAATACTTGCCTCCTGCTCTTGGTTCTGCTGTTTTCGCTTATTTCTGAATTTGGCCTGTCTTATTTTGTTGAGTTCTCTCTTCCTTTGTTGAGTTTCATCGTCCAAATCGGATATAGGAACAAAGTATTCCCTCACTCGTTCTCTTTCAGCCTTCAGCCATCTGTCTCCGAGCTGTTCTTTCTTTCTCTGTCGATATTCGCGCATGCGCTGTGACTTTGATTTTGCCATGCTGCATAATATGTTATGTGTGTATTAAAACAAAGCAAACCTGCTTAATTAATGGTTAATTAAAAGTAATCGTTTGTGAAAATCTGTGTTAACAACTTTGTTTCTTTCAATAACATACGGGACGAAACCGCATAACATACGGGACGCATATTAGAATGGTGTCTCTATAACTATACTTGTCTTTAATGCTTTGCTGATTTACAGGTTGCGTTTAATATATCATTGATAAAAATATTTCATCAACATTATAATATTATGCTTTTTTCATGGAGACATATTTGCAATCAAAATATTTTATATATGCAACTCAGAATATTTAGTAAACAGGCCAAACACTTTAGAGCGTATTATTCTTGTGTTAACGTACATATAAGTGTTTGTTGCTTCAATTCAGTGAAATAAACCCCCTGTTCACAAATAATGTATAATTAAAGCGTATCTAATTTATTAATTTGCTCATTCTTCGCAAATGAATCTTGCAAGTTTATAATATAACATACGGGACATTTTCGAATAACATACGGGACATGCCTTTATGACTAAAGCATTTAATTTTGCGAAACAAGAAAAAGCATTTAAAATACTCCTTTTTAAATGCATTATAAACCTGCTTAAAAAAAACACATAAATTACGCACAAACATATAATAAACCAACCGATGCTTACCTTTCTGATGATCAATATTTAATTTTATTTTGCCCACGTGGTTATACGTTGAAAATATTACTTCAATGGCGGGCTTTAACTTTTGTTTTCATCCGGGTAAGTTGCCAGAGATGAATTTAACCTAAAGTGATAATTTATAGGAAACAAAATAGCCGATTGTGCTCATTTCTAACATCTACATGCCCCGTACGTTATGTCTCGTACGTTACGACCAATGTTTTCTTCCGGCTTCATTCTGTTTCGGAAATTTACCCTATCCTACCTCAGTAAAATTTCTTCATTTAATGGTTTTTATAATTATCTGGAAATGTTCTGAAAGCAAATGTTTGCTTCTATACGCGATATTTAGTCTTCAAAACCACAACTAGAAAACGTCCCGTACGTTACCGGGTTAAAATTACGCTTCGATTTCCTATTTTGACATATGTCATTTATTAGTTTCATCTGAATGGCTTCAATAAAAATTTTTTTTAACAACTTGTGTAAATAGGACGGATAGATTTCATGAATATTTTCGTACCCTGAGTAAGTTTAAACTAAATATTTTGGTTATAAAACATTTGTCCCGTAAATTTATTGAAATTGGCGACATGTTATATCCAAAGCAAAAATGTTGCAGACAATCGTTTTATACTCGGAAACTTATACTGAAATGTATCACGGTGATTACTTATATTGTTATAACGATCTGAAGATGACCCATGAATGTGTTTATGAGATCTAACAACTCGTTTTATTTATTTATTCGGTTCCGGCGACACCCAGTGTTTGATATGCCTGCCATCATACAACACAATTTTCACATCCATTACGGTTAGAGGGCAAAAAATAGTGCTTGAAAATAATGAAAATTGCATCACTTTACAATAATACGATTATTTTATTGTCATAGAACAATGCAGTTTTCTACCGCCGTTCATCAAATTCCGGCGACACGAATTGTCCAGTGTAACTGGGATTGAGTCATATAATGAATAATATACTTCTATTTGTGCTCAATTACTTTCCAATTTCAATTCTGAGAATCATTTTGATTTTAAACTATTGTATGCACTATGCAGTTTGACGTATTTTGATTATTGGGACCAGTTCATACTGTATCGGGCCAGTAGGCTGTCAAGGTAGTCGATCCTGTGGACCACCACTTCCCAAAAGTTAAGGTCAAACCCTGATCACTCTCATTGGGCGTAAACAAAAAAATGAGGCGTATCGTGGGAAAACCGGTCTTAATGCATGTGCGTAAAGTGTCGTCCCGGATCCAGCCAGTGGTTTTTGACAAGAAGATTTGTAAAGTTTTCAATATAGCCATATAAGCTGCCCCGCCCCCTGGCGGCCATGTTTTTTAACAAATCATAATCACTTGAAGGAATTTGGTAGAGGGTCACCCAAGGAGCATTTCTGTGAGAACTATTTTCAAATCTAGCCAGTGGTTTCTGACAAGAAGATTTTTTAAGTGTTCCAGTTTTTAACCTTTTGGTTGCCATGACAACCAGAGTTTTCAATATATTTTAATAAATTGAAGGAGTTTGGTAAAGGACCATCCCAGGAACATTCCTGTCAAGTTTGGTTAAAATCCGCCTAGTGGTTTCAGAGAAGAAGTTGTTTCAATGTAAATGTGGACGCCGGACACAGACTGACCACAATAGTTCACCCTTGAGCTCTTCGAGCTCAGGTGTGCTAAAAATGACTGTTACCATGTATAAAAAACTTTTACTGTTTTCTCCATTTTGAGGTTTGTCGCGCTGAAATTCCCCTTGTTCAAAGGCACAGGTAGTTGTAAAAATTGCAAACAAGAAATGTCTTTAAAAGACAATCAGCGTAGAAATTTATATTGAGATGTCATTGTTTTGCCCTCAATATAATACAAGAGGACCCAGCTGTGACTTCACGGACCACATATTTTTCGTTCCCTACTAATAAGACTTCTCGGACCCCAGATTGTTCGGTCCCTACTAAGGAGACTTCTTGGACACTTGATTTTTCGGACACTATAAGTAAACGTATCGGCCCCCAAAATTAATTTGAGATAAACTCAATAATTATTAATATCTGTACCCGTTCACCAGTGATGCACGAACAAGCTAAATACTAGTAATTTACGTAAACATAATTGATACGTGATTTTGTCAGGCAAATTTAACAAATTAACATTGTCAGAAAATAATAGAGGGAATTAATGAGCAGTAAGTTTATGAATTCCCCATTTATTGCAATTCTCGGGTTTAGGATTCTCCAGACGCTAATTGATGACGGGAGGGGGGGGTAGCGTCGGGGAAATACGGGACTTTAGACTGAAAGCAATTCCCGACAGGCGGGAATTAGACACACTGAATGATTCCAGATTCCGGATCCTGGGAGATATACTTTTCCGGAATTTAGATCGCGGTAATATTGGCCCCCGGGGGGCCATATGATACACCAATTAAGCACCCCATTGAGGGGATCTAGACAAATATGCTTGGCTCTAGGGTGGGGAATTAGATCCCCAAAAATACAATTAGTCAAATTCCCCTGGGATTGCCCGCCGCTCCCCCCGTGGGGGAAAATATTGGTAGGTTCATTAACCCAGCTTTACCGCGTGCTATTTTTAGAATGATTCTCCTGCTGGAGTTGTACTCGCTAGAATTAATTCACGAGGACGATAGTCGGTTACAGCGTACAATAATATTACAATAATAAGCTCAATCAAATATTTGTTTTGCTTATTTATCAGAAACCCCCCATAAATTTACCACTTTATATTTTGTGCTTGTGAGCTCAACAGGCAACATTGTATGTTGTGACTGACTGTCGTCCCCGTGAATTGTAGTATTGTAATTGCTATTTATAGAGTGCGCCGATTATGTAGGCTAAACAATAAAGTTATTTCATTATGTGAATGAATATAACATTCTGATCATGACATACAATGAGTAAAATTGTTCATAATTATGTTCATTTCTAGAGTGTATGTCGAACATATGTTTATAACTTTAATTTAACCACTTATGTAAACAATTATGTAAATTTTTAATCCCTAAAAGTATGCAACAGTTATTGGTATACGTTAAACCATTGTTTGAAGTTTGCATTCCCTAAAATTAGAAAATGTGCCCAATTCTATTGGCATTAAATTTTCCTGCTGCATAATTATCGCAAGAAATCTAGGTCAAAAGTGATATTAGACAGCGACGCCGAAAAAATGACTGCTGTAGTCACCTAGCAGTGTCAGGGATGAGCTGAGCCAAAACATTTGGAATACCTGATACGTATGCGCCATTATAAATGGTCACAGCCAGCGATGAGTGCTTAGTAGAGCCTTAGCAGACCAGTGCCCGGTTTTCCTGTGTATGGAGTCAGTGTCTTCACTGTTTTTCAATAACTACAACCAATGGCACTCACCAAATCGTGAAAAATGGAGTGTTTTTGGTTATAATAATATTACTTTTATCATAAAGCCGTATGTCAGTACAGTATTTTGGTAAAATTTCCAATCCCCAGATAAGTTTTTCTGGAGATATCTTTGTTTATATTGGACTACCCAAAAAACACTTTTTTACTGATAAAAATTTACATTACAGTCAAGTTACCATTAGCGGATCATAACCAATAGCGGATCAGTTTAATGTTCTAGAAACCTTATCTCATTTAATTGTAAACATTTTAAAGAGAAATTTGGCACATATAATATTCATCGTAAGTACTCTAAAACACGATTAATGAGTTGGGGGTTTGGATGTCTGTATAACCGCTTTCTCGAGTGTTGTACACCGCATGTATACAACATTGTTTACTTCCGCCTCGCTTTCGAAATGAGGTTGTGTATCTCGCACAAATACACGTCACAGTTTTGTTGGTAAGTAAGAAGTCTTAGCATATCTTTAAAGGTCATTTACTAATCTTGTTAACTGCTGAAGATCATTTTAGTTTGAAATGCATTTACGTTTTTACAGCGCTGTATAGGAAATGGGCGATTAAGGCAATAGCCGATCGGTCATGCATGGCCACAATGCTATTTACCTGAGTACAAGGGGTGGTCTCAAACATTTCAAAACCCATAAAAGCGTGTTACTAATGTTATTATTACATACTAAACTGTCAGGGTGGGTTTTTTATGCTACCATGAAAAATACATTACTCCAGAGAAAGCAGCCAAAGTATGCTGTGCATTGAACAGTGTAATAAACTGTATGCAACAGTAAATGTCTCTTAGAAAATCTACTAGAGAATATTGTTGTCATATTAAATTCTTTATTTACGACATTCTGGTGAAATAGAAATTAAAATCTAAATGCTCCATTAAATAATATATGTTAGTAGCATGGATGCATGGTTTTGAGATTTATTTTTCGGCATAGCTGTCGAAGATCACTTTTGACCTAGATTTCTTGCGATAATTATGTATTATTACTGATTTATGCGAAAATTGAATCACATTTTCGTTGCTAAGTCATTTAACAATTTATCATGGGATTTCCTTTAATACTTTTCTGTTTCTGTATTGATTTTGAGTTTTCTGATATTTTACTGTTTTACATGATGATTAACATGTATGTTTAATGATCTATGGTCTCTGTTATTTACAGCTATAAGTGTATGTCAATCTAGTGGATTGTATCAATAAATTATCTCTATCAGTAGTTGCCTGTTTGTTTTATTTGTATAATATTCATTACTTGAACAGCAGTAACAATGTGGCAGAAGCATGAGGTTTCATAAAATAACTAAACATAACTATATCTATAAGAATTTGATTTTACAAAAGTTTCTGTCATCATACATTTTCCACACCTGGCCATTTATAAAATACTAATGAAACATGATAAAATACACATTAACAGCGTTATTAGTTCATAGCAAACACTAATGTACAAGAGTTGACAGATAAATATGCCTTTGAGATGCCCCCTGACATTGCATGGTCACGTGATCCGTTATGGCTGCAACTGATTCGGTAATGCATAAACTTACTGTGCTGGGAAAACAGCAAATAAAGTAGTAAAATCTGCACTTAAACACACAATGTTTGTTTTATCAGTGAGAAAAGGGATTATTTTATTTTGTGCTCAGGTGAGCTAAAAACAGTGCTTATTAGTTATTAATTTATACATGTGTCTTTGTTGCTTCCTATACTTTTTGCCAAAGTTTCATTAAATATCACTTTTGGATCTAACAATCATTTGTTTTAAACAAGAGAATATATCTTACAATAAACCAATACTTACCAGAATGTCATATTTGCAAATTTCACCGGCCATATCTGCCGTCGAAATTTCGCGCCATCTGTCACGCAGTTCGTGTATTGGAGTAACTTCCCTTGTTTGACGAACACTACCGCTTGGCGTTGTTATTTCAATATAAACCAATCAAATTGCATCGCTGATTTAGACAAAATTTGAAAGTGCGGAGGAAGTAGAAGCGTATTGTTTATGCACGAAAAAATGCTTACATAGCCTTGAGAAAAGGCGATACGTGTGCCCAAAATATTTGTTTCATATCATTTTTCAGAAAGGATAAGAGGTAAGTACTTTTATTGTATCGTTTTATTGTAAACACCATTTTATTTCTCATGAAATAACAATGCATTTAGGAGCGTTTTTTGCAGGCGCGATTTTTTTCTGGCTCAAGTTGATCCTTTCATTTGTTTGTCTTCTTCGGTGGAAAGTTTGTTTAATTAAAGTATTTTTTAATGGCCCTGCAAAATTATTAAGAAGTCGTCAAGTTCTAAAATGTGCACTACGTTGTTATATCACGTATTTTCGCGACACGTTTGTGTTAAATCAATAATCGGTAGCGATAACAGAGGATTTTTTTTAATTTAGAAAAACCTATAACATTATATACCATTTTAAACGTTATTCTTTCAGAAAAACAAAACTGCAAACCAAATTACTGTATCTTGAAAAATAACAAATTTATTCGTATCTGAAGAAGGTAACCCCCCACATTTTGTTCTGTTAATACACCTGGCAATAATTTCTGGCAGTTAAACAGGTTCAAAGTAATCTTTTCATGTCACTTTATGCTTTGTTGCTTATATATCTTTAACATGCTTAGTACATATAACAGACTAATTTATTTCATTATTTGGAACAGTCTATTCATTAACTCTAAAGGCATACATCCGACATCATGTCCAGTTTTAAGACCACCCTTTCTGGAAGACCAAAACACAAAGTAATACATTTTACCTTTTAATTCTGCCAAAAAGATCATGTACTCTTCAAAGTAATTAAAAAATGGCCACACAAATGTAAATACATGTAACGAACAACATGCGATCTTGATGAAAGTTGGTCTTTCAATGCCACTTTTGCTTTAGGAACTTTTTGGAATACTAATTGTTCATTCATTCAAAAGAACTCAAACCATACATTGAATACAACAATTAACGTGGTTCAAATGCTGAACAATTTTTAAGTATTGATCAGAAAATACTTGAAAAGAACATAGTCTTGTGATGACTTCTTGGCTGAGCATCTTGGAAACAACCTAACATGAGAAAGACTGTTAATTTCTGTCTCCAAAAGCCACTGTCTCGTTTGTCCTCTATGAACAGAAGACTAAAAAGCAAAGCACAATATCTTTCATTAACTGGAGCAATCCTGAAATTAATATATGCAAAAGCAAATCATGCAATACTTTGGAAATATGTATATGCAAAACTGTAGCAGCTTAACAGCATAACTCGAAACCGGAACAAGGGACGGGTAAACTGACAGGGGTATACTTTTGAAATGACAACACCTTTAGAAATATTATTTAAAGTAAACCAAAGCATCAATGTATGAATTTATTTTTTAAATGCTGTTATTAACAGCATTTTATGAAGTATTTCTAGTATTGCGATTTATTAAAATATCAAGCATGCAGAATACAGTAAATGTTGTTACAAGAACTATGACCTGGGTTAGGTGACTAGAGCAAATCTGCCAGCATTTAAGTGCATACACAGGTTATAAACATAAACAATCTGCACCATTAGCACATGCCTAATGCACATACCAGTCAAGTCACACTTACTGCATGTGTGTCACATGCTTTATTGTTGAAATCATGCCATGCGATTATCACGCTCTTTTTATTATCTATATATATTGAAGATTGTTTTCAATGTAAGGATTTTTTAAGATTTAAAAAAAGCATATTATTTAAAGACAAAATTATACCTTGTAAGTATACAGCATGAAGTCATTCAAATTAAACCTGCAGTGAAAGCTTGAATGCAATGACGAGGGAGGGAGCGGTCACCCCTCCCCCACCCAGCTTCCTTATTTGCAGCTCATTCAAGAACAGATATAGAGTACAGTGATCAATTATAAATTAAAATTAACATGACAGGCTTTGCATTCAGGTGTGTACACGGTGATGATTGAGGATCAATGCTTTGCTTATAAATAGAGGCAGAATGTTCGTCGTAGTTGTTTTTGACAAAATTTGTCTACTCGTCGTCCAGTTTCACTATCTTCCAAGAGCTTTACCATCGTAAATCTTACGTCAAATCAATATATTAACAGCCAACATGCATGTACAACACGTGGGATAATGTAAAAAATTAGTTTGAATATTTTTTTTGGTCAAAACTACCTGTTAAACGTTCAATAAAATTCGTGAAGCTGTAAACCTCGTGTTTCGAAATCCGAGGGCATTACTCTTACGACGTTATCGGAAAACCACGACGTTGCACTCGGCTTGACTTCGGTTGCAGTTTCGGGAGGCTGTCGGAAGTGGCCGATTGCTGCGTATAGGGTGGCTACATTTCGTCACAATGCGCTAGCATTTATTTTACATAAAACTATACCGTTGAAATGTCGAAGGATTACACTTTTGTCAGCTACTTTTGCCTTCTTTGGCTCGGCTTTAGTTTTTCCACAAAAAGCTGATGAACATTTTTCGGCGCGCATTTCCTCCTGAACCATAAGAATTGCATAAATTATGTTTTAACCAATGGAAAGCTTGAGATTTGCCCTTTCCATTGACGTAAAAAAAAACATCATTGTAGGTTAAGCAGTTGCTGAATTATACATGTCCGAACCACATGGCTATCATGAGCTAAACAAATATGGCAGGCGGCATAAATGAGGAACTAGCGAGAATTTACATAATTTACCGATCGGAATAACCCATTTAACGAATGTAAACCTTAAAGTAAACAACATTTATATAAAGAATAACATCTTATCAATCAAATAATGCTATTAAAATAATTTTTATGTGTAGCAGTAATTAGGAAGGATGTTGAAAAAAATGTATACTTACAATGGTGACAGATACGAGATTGCGCAATCGGCATTCCTCTGTTATCGGTACTATTAAAATAAATCCTAAACTCGTGTCTGTTGGGCAGGCATGCCTCTTAAGCGATGCTGTAAGTGTCTGTCTCTTGCACAGTGGATCCCCACAGGCGCTCAGGAATTTTTCACTTGAATGGTGAAATAAACATTACTGGACTTTATTTACCATAACTGTTAGCGCTCCGCAAATATTGAGCTACTTTTTATATGGGCGTAACCAGGAAAGGACCATTTCTTTGGTGGAAAGTTTTCCTTCTTTGTCTATATTGTTCCGACACAACTTTCGCATCCCGAAATTAGATAGTTATTGTGAACAGATTGCAATAAAAGTTACATACCTGGGCAGAAAAACCATTCCTAATTAATGTTCCATAAATATTTATATAATAACACTTTCATTTCAGATGCATTAACAATTTAAACCTACACACCTTTGCATTTTTAAATAACTCTAGATAACCGATGCTGTCAATGTTTTTTTCAACTTTGTGGGAAAGGGGGCGGGGCCCTTCAGATGGGGAATTGTACAACAAAAGGGGAATTATTTTTTTAGAAAAGCAGTAGTACATGTTTATATTCTACTTTGTTATAAAACATTAATCAATTGCTTTGCTACAATGATAAACTTAGATTATGCACTAACTTGGTTTAATGAAAAATTCCTGGGAATGTCTACGAAAATGCCTCTATCTTAGTCAATTTTTGTCCGATTTTGGTCCTTTACTTTTCGAAATAAAGCTTACCTTCTGAGGGGAAGGTTGAAGGTATACACGTGTCAAAATAATAGCGGTATGTATAATGTAGTAGATGAAAACACAAGTTTAACTCAGATTAAATGCATTACCCAGGTAAATTTCGGCATATGTTAGCAGTTTAGGTGTTGTCAATGTAAATAACATCGATGGATAACTTTTTTGTTGCAAATAATAGGAATTAATGAAAATTTTTACTTTCAGGTTTCCACCACATAAAAGGTCCTTTGGCAATAAATATAAAAACTAACACTCAATTCGTTGCACATCTTATAAATAAGACTATGGGCTTTGTCATTTCTGACTTAAGATTTCAGGGCCATGCCAATGCGGTGGTAGTAGTCGAAATTTCTAGTAAATTTGGTTGCAGAACAGAAAATTAAAGACCCTATAATGTTTTTGTTCTTTTATATTTTGCAAAAAATATCAGATACTAGACTATACAAAATATTCATACACATACTGTATATATTTCAGGTTTTGTGTCATTTTCCAGATCATAACATTATATTTATAAAAAAAAAACATAGTCCCTTATTTTTGTATTTTAATATTTGTGGCCATATTCGCAAAAACAGCCGTTATTGGGAGAAAAACATTAACATAACTTTATTTCCAAAAAATTGTGTTGATTTCAACATCATTTTATAAAAAAAAAGTATACATAATAATGTATTTGAGGCGTGTCGTGGGAAAACCGGTCTTAATGCGCAGACTGCACAGGCTAATCTGGGACAGCACTTTCCTCCAACAGTGGATTTATATTTAGAAGAGACCTCCTTGAAACAGAAAATACAATAAAAGCGGAAAGTGACGTCCTGGATTAGCATGTACAGACAGCACAGGCTAATCTGGGAAGACAGTTTACGCACATGCATTAAGCCGGGTTTTCCCATGCCACGCCGCATTTCTTCTTTCACAGTCCATGTTTAGTCTGACTATTTCCAAATAATGCGGAACAATGCTGAATTCAAACTAAGGGCCTCACTATTTGAAAGTTAACTCATTAGTAACGAAACAACATTTGTTTACATTGTCTACATGTCAACATTCTCACTATTTCCATTTAAATAGTTTTTAAGTCATTTATGAAACAAACATGACAAAATTCATATTCAAATGGTTATTTTGTGTTTTTAGGTCATGATGATGTTTAGGCTGAATATGCCTCAATAATTGATCTTTAAGTAACTGATGTATTGGTATTCATAATGGTTCTTCACTTTATTATTTGTTCAATTTATTATTAATTCTTAGACTGATTACTATCTTGGTTTCATAATTATAAGACATGACAGTGTTTATATTGTTGTGCTTGTCACCTCGATCTGATATCTGGCCTTTGGCACATTTTTGATAATTAGTGCATTCTTTAAGCACTTGGTATTAAAGAGGTGCTAATAACTAATGACCCTCTAGACAATTAGTGTAATTCTTTTCAATGTCATTGATCCACTGCACTAAGACCACTTGTCACATATTTAGTAAAAAATGCATGCTTAATTGTAACTTAACTGTGATATGGTTGAGCTTTGAAGTTGACCAGGTTTACTTAGAATTCTGGATAAGTAACATGTGACTGCCAATTATATAAGTAAAAAAGTTAATACATGTATAGTTCACATTTATACATGGACTTTAAATACCAGTACATTTTATGTTTAGTATATCTTGCAGTACTGAAGTAAGTAAAGAAAATATAGTACTTGAGATATAAAAAATGTTTTTATTGCTTAACCTAAAAGGAACCATAGAGCACTTCAGTGATTTTTGTTTTTTATTTATTGTAATAAATAGCAGGTGTTATACAGTTTTTATAAGAAAAAATACTAGTTAATGCAAATTATTATTTTACAATCTAATCATTTAAACAATTGCTAGAGATTTGTAAATAGGGAGTCTGCAATTCTAGTATCATAATACAAATCAGTAGCAGTGAGCTTGCTTAGACATTAGTGCCCATATTGGATGCAGTCATATGGTTTTTATTTTCACAAACTCTAATTTAAACTCAATAAAATGTCATTGCCATTTGTTCACCTGTAAATCAAGAACATATTTTAAACAAAAGTATTTCATTAAATTATTAATAGTTACAATGTTTCATGTAAGTGAGCTTTTGTTTTTGTTTCAGTGTAAACTATTGAGAATGTTGCCTGCACGTAGAACACGACCGGTGGCTGGTGGGGAGAATGCCAGAAAGACCAAGCCAGGAACAACAGCTACTGCTGTAAGTGATCATAAATGAGGCGCGTCATGGGAAAACCGGGCTTAATGCATGTGCGTAAAGTGTTGTCCCGGATCAGCCTGTGCTGACTGCGATGACACTTTCCGCTTTTATGGTATCTTCTGTTTAAAGAAAGTCTGTTCTAAACATAAATTACACCACAGGCTTCAGGCCTTTTTCTACTGCTCTCATGGGTCCGTTAGTCGGACCTGTCCCAATGCCAAATATGCATAATTTTTCCCAATTCTGACCTAAAAATTCCCAACTGTAAAAAATCTGTTTTTTTTTTTTCCAAAAATGATTTCACAGTGAAAATATGATTTTTTAATACTTTACAGCCGATTTTTTCACACTGACTTTACATTTGGATATCCTCTAATTTGATCGTTGAAATTGTTTACAAGTGGAGAACACTCTAATAGCCTTGTAATAAAATGCTTAACACAAACAAAAACAATTTGTTTGTCCACCGTCATGATGATATTTAACATGAATTATGGGCAAATGTTTTATTTACACAAGTGGATGTGTCAGTAAAAGAAAGGATTTATATAATATAAGAGGTCAAGATTTCTTTTTAAGTTATCACATATTTTCGCGACCTACGTAGTGTAGGTACTACACGATGTTTATTAACTCATTAAAATTAAATCAAGTAGACTGTAGATCCCACAATTTTATTTTGGTGAAGTTGGTCATATTTGTTGATGAATTTTTAGAAAGATACACAAACTCGAAGGAAATGAGACATGCATATGATTACAAACTCATGGTTGCATAGCATGGTTAGGTATTTATCACAATTTTGAGTTAAATTAAAATGAATAGTGCTGTTAAATTCTTATTCGTCAGAGTTCTCGGTAACGCGTAATTCGGCGTATTTGGAAGCATACTTTTATGAAAAGGACGCCATAAATCTCGGTGTTAGATTCTAGGATGCAACCCTTTTTTCTGGCGTAGGCATATTTTCCCAAGACAAAGAACGCCTACTCGGCAATAAACACAGCAATAAGCACATTCCCCTTCTGCACCAGTGTGTCAATTATCGATAAAATCAAGACGCAAGCGAAGTCAGCTTAACTACAGCTAACCAGTCAGCCAATAAGAACGCGTATGCAAATGAGTGTCGTCGATAGAAAGTTTATCACGCCCTTAATCTAATTGGAATTAGTAAAAGTGTAAGTGATTTGTAACATTTTCCCGTTAGGTATGCCTTATGTTATGTGCGTGTTATTAACACCCGCGTTTTTAATAAATTGCTACAAATTTAAAGACGGCAATATAATTTTTATTTATGCGAAATGAACATTTTACAAATTATAAGAAATTAACTTTATTAAGATGAATCTGTGTAACTTGACAATTTGCGTACACCGATCGCGTCAAGCGTACATCTTCATTTGTTAACAAAACTACAACTTCTAGTGTTTATTAGTAAAATAGCTATTAAAAATCATCTCTGTTCACGGATTATATGCAAACACTTTGGCTGAGGCAACATTTGAATGAAAGTTAGCGACAGTTTATAGTACTTGTCGAAAGTGAAAGTAAATAAATGTCGGCGTCCTTTTCTTTTTGTTCCAATTTATAAAAAATGTTGAGTTGTTCCTTTTTAATGAATAAAGTCCTATTTAATTGTTTAATTGCGGGTATTTATTAAACAGTTTGTTTAAATAAGATTTTTTACACAAAGTATTGTTGTTGTAGTTGTGTTTTTTAAGTGGGTGGGGTAGGGATCTTTTTTTGACGATTAGATACTGGGACGCTAACTTTTCATAGGAAGGAGTCCTGGACTCCATGTTTGGAAATCCTAGCGAGAACTCTGTTCATTGGTTTAAAACGGTAAATTTCATCATTATACTTCTGATTTAACGATAAGAATTTTTCCCAATTTAGAAAATTTTACGCCGTGAATTTCCCAATTTAACCAAGGTACTTTTTCCCAAAAAGGTAAGAAAAAGGCCTGGGCTAATGCGGGACAACACTATGCAGATGCATTAAGCCCTGTTTTCCCATGACATGTCTCAAATGTTGGGGCACTCTGACTAGGCTGGCTCTGAGAAATCTGAATTCGTAGCAGTAAATGTTGAAATGCAAAGATGACCTGCTATGTATTAATAGTTTCCTTTGAAAGTGTGAAATTATGCTTCATTTTTCAAATATTTTCAGAAATTCTAGTAGCCAGTTAGAAGTTTTAGTTGCCAATGTCTGGATTGGCTCCTGGTTCAGGTAGCTCTGATAAAGGACTCGTTCTTTTTTGTTTGTATGGGTTGTTGGTAAACGTTAAAAGGTTTATAATGCATTATTTATTCCTCGTAAAAGATATTCTTGTTATATTGTTTATTTATTTATATTTTCAGACAAAAGTTTCAGGAACAACAGCTGGCAAGAGGCAAGGAGAAACACTGCAAGACCCATCACAGAAAAGACGCGCAGCATTTGGTGACATCACAAATGTAAGAGAAGTGGAAAAATCACCTGCCTGTAGGGTTACTTTAATGTCCTTATAAAGAATGTGTTTTACGAAATGCTTACATAATTTGTAGCCTGGATGGGAGTAGTATCCTACAGTATAAAGTATACTTCCTGAGCTTAATACCTGTAAGGCAAAAAAAGTTCCGTGTCTGGTCTCCCAACCTACCCTTTACTTTTGCTGCCTACCTTACATATTTTTGGTCCAAACATTTTTTTAGTTTCTTTATTTTTCTTTTAACCAATTTTTTTTTTTTCGCTCATTTTACTGCACAAGATTTAAGTGAATTTGTTGGCATTGAGGGTACTTCAGTCACGCTATTTACTCATTTCTTTATTTGTTTTAAATTTATTTCAGGGGTATTGTTTTCAGAAAAGTTGGGCATTGCATTGAATTAATACATGGCTGTTAAGTTTAAATGTAGTTATTCAACTTTGAACTGGCAGTTATGTCAACATGTTGGTCAATCTGTTTGGGATAAAGGTTTTGCTATCTGTCAACACATTACTCATCTGTATTGTATGTCCCATCTGAATAGACACCTATATGGGACACACACCATTCCCGTATCATAAAAAAATGAAATAAAATCCTTACCTACCTACCCTTACTTTTTTGTGCGGGATACCAGAAAGAGAACTTTTTTTTTTATTTGGCCTAACTACTAGTAAAAAGTCTAGTAAACACTAGCATTGAACGGTTATGTAGTAATTATTTACAATAAGGTATACAGGTAATGATCTCAATTATACAATAACTTCACTTAGTAAACTCATATTTTGTATGTGATGCATTGGAACAGCATTTTTTTCACTGCTTTAGGAATGGGTTCGGTACTTGTTAAATTGGGAATTTCATGTCATGAAATCTCGCTAATTGGGAAGCATTTAAGAAAGTAATTTAATTAATGATTGTGTTATATTGGTTTAACATGGTAATTTGATGGTGTTGATCCATAACCATGCATGATTTACATTCATATTTCGAAATTTATTTAGGCTTTTGTCACTTCAAATGTGGGGAAACAAATTCATTCCAATTGGGGAAAAAAAAACATGAGGCGCGTCGTGGGAAAACCAGACTTAATGCATGTGCGTAAAGTGTCGTCCCGGATCAGCCTGTGCAGTCCGCACAGGCTGATCCAGGACGGCACTTTCTGCTTAAAGTGGATTTATGGTTAGAAGAGACTTCCTTGAAACAGAAAATACCATAAAAGCGGAAAGTGCCGTCGCGGATTAGCCTGGTCGGACTGCACAGGCTAATCCGGGACGACACTTTACGCACATGCATTAAGTCCGGTTTTCCCATGACGCGCCTCATATTAGGCATTCCCAATGAGCTCTTAACCAGACCCTGTTAAATACAAAATCATTGGGAAAAATCACTGTGTCATATTGACAAAATGAAATACCCCTTCAAAGTTTCACTCGTTGTCTCTGAAGGCACTGAACGACAAGGCAAACATCAAAGTCGCCCTGAAGAAGTCAAAGCTGCCCACTCAGCTGTTGAAGCCTGTCCCGGAACCCAACATCAAAGATGGCAAGGTGTCCAAGAAAAAGGAGCAGGCCAAGAAGACGGCGTCCTCCGAGAACTTGACAGAGGAGAGCGTGCTGTCTCTGGTCAGCTCACAGGACTCCAACAGCAGCAGTTCTCAGGAGTCGGTGGTGTCCGTTAGCGATCTTAGGTATATGTACGTGTTGAGTTTCCCTGTTGTTCTAGACTGTAGACTCTGAGCTTCATGTCAGATATTTTCAGTGTTTGTTTTTTCACCTTTTGGGCAAAGGTGGCTGGGCCCTTTAGGCGGGGAAGTTTTTTGGTAGAAAAGCATTATTACATTTTTATATTCTACTTTGTTATAAAACAATCAATTGTTTTGCTACAAATGAAAAGTTAGATTATGCACAAACCTGGTTTGATAAAAAAAATTGCTGGGATTATTTACGAAAATTCCTCTTAGTCAATTTTTGGTCAAGTTTTTTTCTTCAAAATAAAGCTTACATTCTGAGGGGCATTTTAAGGTTAATAAAGGGGAAAAATATATACTTTTTAGCAGGGGAAATGGGGCCCCAAATTGGTCATAAAAAACCCACTGATTTTACTGCAGTCATCAAAAGTAGCAGTTTGTCCAAGCAAGCCCAAAGTCGTAAATTATTACTGGAGACCAAGAAAATGTTACAAGCCCGCCTATCAAAATCTGACAACAAGAGAAAGCCCAGTTCAAAATTTCCCAGTGCAGGGCTTACAGGCTTGTGTTAATTTCAACCACTGTTACTGATGTAATTTGTTTTTGTTTGGATTTTTTGCCGTATTCAACAGTTTTTCAGTCATATAACGGCGGTCAGTTAACCTACTCACACTTTTCCTGGGTAAGCTGGTTTACCAGTACTAAGTGCACATACTTATGCCAGTAACTGACAACTGCCCTACTTGAATCAGAGGTAGGGGGAGAATGGTTGTAGAAATAATTTCATGACCAATCCCCACACAAGTTATGTGGCCAGGCTGGGAATCAAACCCACGATCATCGGATTTGTAGTCCAGCGTTCTACCAACTGAGCTAGTCGGCCCGGCTGTAACTGAAGTAAATCTTGTTTCGAAATAATGACTGAAACAGTTTCATGCAACAAACAGCTAGCAGTTGATGATAATGACTGCCGCTCTAACATCTTACATGGTGCTCTGGGCCCCTATTCACCAACCCATTCTTAGACTTAAGAATAAAGAATAGACTTAAACTCAAGAAATAATACTTGTGTGTTCACAAATGTGCCGGGTACAAATGTCACATATTTCATAAAGAATGCTAAAATTGGTGTTGGTGTGGCATTGGTTTTTTTAGGGCCAATTCGGGGCCGAAATTTGACCCTATTCCCTGCATAAAAAAGTATATATTTTTCCCGTATATTTTCCCTAAAATTCCCAACAGCATGTAAGCTCCACTTTCAAAAAAAAAAAGACCAAAATCTGACAAAATTTGGCCAAGATACGGGGGGTTTTGTAAACAATCGCAGTAATTGTTCATCAAACAAATTAATCAAGTTATCATCATGTAGCAAAACAATTCATTAATGTTTTATAACGATAGAAAATATAAACGTGTTATAATGCTTTTCTATAAACAAAATGCCCTTTTGCCGTAAAATTCCCGATCTGAAGGGCCCGCCACCTTTCCCCCAAAGGTGAAAAACTGGCAAATATTTGAGAGTGGCTTCTATTTTAACTGACACAAATTAGTTTCATCTTGCAATTCCATAAAGTACCCATTAACAGCAAAATAAAATAACAGTTAATGCCTTTACTTTAGTTGTTTAAAATTTGTAAAGTTGGGTTTCGTTGTACTGTAAGGACCTCTTTTGTTGCATACACATATTTTTCACTTGCAATTTTGTGAAAGCAACAAAAAAATGTACTCACAAACCAAATTTTTTACTTGCATTTTTCGAATGCTCAATTGGTGTCCTGATTGTTACTAACCACTACCATTGTTGTCCTGATTGTTACTAACCACTACCATTGGTGTGTTGATTGTTACTAACCACTACCATTGGTGTCCTGATTGTTACTAACCACTACCATTGGTGTCCTGATTGTTACTAACCACTACCATTGGTGTCCTGATTGTTACTAACCACTACCATTGGTGTCCTGATTGTTACTAACCACTACCATTGGTGTGTTGATTGTTACTAACCACTACCATTGTTGTCCTGATTGTTACTAACCACTACCATTGGTGTGTTGATTGTTACTAACCACTACCTAACCACTACCATTGGTGTCCTGATTGTTACTAACCACTACCATTGGTGTGTTGATTGTTACTAACCACTACCATTGGTGTCCTGATTGTTACTAACCACTACCATTGGTGTCCTGATTGTTACTAACCACTACCATTGGTGTCCTGATTGTTACTAACCACTACCATTGGTGTCCTGATTGTTACTAACCACTACCATTGTTGTTGCCGTGAGCTTTACCACACTACTAACAACTAACTTTTAACAGTCGTTATGATTGGATTTTACAATTAAGCATGTTTGCCTAATGTTTGTCACTCTCAGAATCTCCATCATTGATCTGTATACCGTGTGTATGCAATATTTCGAAGTATGCATTACTGATTTGGGCCTATTGCAGCCTGGTTCTCACTCTGTGTTCTGTTACAGCTGTCAGGGAGTGGAGAATCTGGTGCCACAGGAGGATGAAAATCAAGACCAGTCACCGGTATGCAATGACAGAAGCTATTCTTAGTGTTTTACTCATGATAGAAATTGCATTTATATAGGCTTTTTTGTTGTATTGAAAGGAAGTAAGTGCATATCAGGCCCGATGTTCACAAAACAAGTTGAGTCTGATTTTCAGGTTCAAGATGATATTTCAGGATCAGACTCAAAAATGATGTTCACTAAAATCAGGATCATTTGTAATTTTTGGTCAAATATATATTCTAAAAACTATTTTGAACTCTTAGCGACGTACATTTGCTGTGTGATATGAAGAATTTAATAAAAGAAATAAAAATAATTGTGATTTTATCAAAAAGAAAAGTTATTCAGAAAATACAATAGGTTTGATATTCCGCTCAGATGAGCTACAAAATCAAGATCAGCTAAGACTGGTCCCGATCCTGTAATTGATCCTTTGTAATCACGGGGCCAGATAATTGGCATAAATAGTGTTCTTCACGTTTATAGTCATATGTAATTTTGAATGAATCAACTAAAATATTTGGGCTAATTAATTCATTACTTTCGAATGTGAAGAACCATGGCTAGCTTTTGTTGATTGAACTTGTATATATAGACTACCAATTTCATTTGCTAAGAAAAATGTTGATGCAGAACATAAAAAAGTTGTGCTGAAAATCCAAAACTGCCCACAAAGGTCGACACTGTTCCATGTTCACCAATCCAAATTTGTTATTTTGAGACTGTTAACCTTGCTGTGTTTCAGCCTGTGGACATTGACGATGTGGACAAAGAGAATTTGCAGGACCCAGTCCAGGTGGCACTATATGCCTTCGACATTTTCAGATACTACAAGGAAAGAGAGGTACTCGTTTAGCCACACGGAGTTGTTTAATTGGAATTTAACTTCCAGTATTTCATAATCAGAATCTCTGTATTGTTTTTCATAGAGTTGAACAAATAATACCTGTTTTAATCCTTATTAATGCAAATGAAATAGAAGCCAAATGGTGTTTTTTTGTGACATAATTTTCCAATAATTAAAACATTTTAATAGCTTTGTCATTCATTGTTAATGGAAGCTAAAGTCAAGTTAAAAGAAAAAAATAAGCAACATAGACCTTTTGAAAGTGCTTTGGAGATTACTGGACATTCACAGGACATAACATGGGTCAGAATTTGTATTAAGTACAAATTTTGCAGAAGAATCGGTCCTGCTACCATAAATATTTTACAGTACCTGCTGGAAAATAACCAGTCTGTTTCAGAATGTTTGACACAGAAACAAAATGCAGCATGTAGAAATCAATGTAATAAAGCTGCAGTATACATGTTATTTCTCAGGTACAGTTCAAGGTAGAGCCATACATGTCAAGTCAGAAGCACCTGACCTCCAGCATGCGTGCGATCCTCGTGGACTGGCTGGTCGAGGTACAGGAGAACTTTGAGCTCAACCACGAGACCCTCTACCTAGCCGTGAAGCTCGTGGACATGTACATGAGCAGGGTCGTGACCCCCAAGGAAGCCTTGCAGTTGGTCGGAGCTGTGGCCCTTTTCATCGCAGCCAAGTTTGATGTGAGTGGTGACCTGTGTTTAATATGAAAACACTTATTGTCAATGCAGTGCATAATAATGAAGTGCTGTGGAGGAAACAGTTAAAATAATTTTAAGTTCATGAAGCAAAAAATTACAAATTGGATCATAGCAGTTTGGCTGTTTTGAGCATTTGTGAAATTCCTGAATCTATAGATCTACTTACGCCATTGTCCTTGACAATTTGTCTTTATATAGCTTTATCAAATATCTTGGAATGTAAAAACTACTGGTATGTGGTGGTTTTTATTTGTAATATGAATGTAGTAGTGTGTCATTGACAATATTATGGTAATTATTGGTAATCTCCAAACTGCAGTTCCTGTTTCTGCAAGTTGGGTATGAAAGTAGCTTCTAGTAGCTATGTGTTTGTTTTTCAAATTATGGTATATTTTACCAGTGTGATTGTGTTTTCATCAGGAGCGGGTTCCCCCACTGGTGGAAGACTTCCTCTACATCTGTGATGACGCCTACAAACGCAAGGAGTTCCTCAACATGGAACGATGCCTTCTCAAGGTCATAGGCTTCGACATCGGAATGCCTCTTTCGTACAGGTTCCTCAGGAGATATGCAAAAGTATGTAATTGAGGACTTTCCAGTGAATAAGGTTTTCCATTTTCAGGTTGAAAATGGTGAAGTGAAGTGGATCACTATTATTTCAGGACGTTGTTAAACTGAATTTATTCGAATATTACTTTTTTGGTCCTCATTTTTTATCTACTTATTGAATTATAGTTTAACCACCTTGTAGTTTATACAGAGGTATAAGATATCTTAAAATGTAATTTGAATTACCATTATTTTGAAATATTTCCATTGACTTAGAAATAACTAGCTTTGACTGCAGTTGAATTTCTACAAAATTATTATAAAAACCAACACTATGTCTTTTCAGAGAAACTTTAGGCTGTGGGTGTAAAGTTGCGGATCAGAGTTATAAGAACAGAGGATTGCATAATAAAAAGTCAAACAAAAATATTTACACACAAAATTGACTTGTACAGTTAAAAAAATTTTTAGCTGTAAACTGTCAATCTAAATCACTGTATTTCCAGTGCGCGCGCACCAACATGGAGACGCTTACCCTGGGCCGGTACATTCTGGAGATGTCTCTAATGGAGTACGACTTAATACACAGGCGCGAGTCCGAAATGGCTGCCGCCAGTCTCCTGCTGGCATTGCGTATGAAAAATGCTGGAGATTGGGTAACTTGGTTTATTTGTTACCGATTGATGCTGTCGATTATTTTAATGTCCAGCCAATATAAAAAGTCCGGGTTCCTCTTTTCATAAATGGGTTCACCAACCCCTCGTGCATCCCTTTCAATTGGAATTATATGTACAATCTTGTATGTAAAATCTGAATTTTAAAGGGGTTTTTCGTAAAAGTGTGGGATTTCATTGCCTAAACTGGGCATACGACACCCTCAAATGAGAGTGTTGATGCTGTTGTCAAACTATCTTAGTGTCCAGTCAATATAAATTTTGTCAGATGTTTTCCCATTAACTTTGTTGTATACATTGTAAAATTAAAAATATAATTGTTGCAATATTTATCAATTGTCAATATTATTATAACAATATACTTTTAGATGTTTGATTTGTTTTTGTTAAATTGTTTTCAAATGTACAAATTATGTCTAGTAAAGACACGCATAGGGTATGTCAAACGATCAAGCATTTTCCATTCTGTGTGTATCATGTTATGTACATCCCTCCATTGCAGACCAAGACGCTCGTGTACTACACGGGCTATGAGGAGAGCGAGCTGCTGCCACTAGCCCAGCGACTTAACAGCTACATCAAGAACCCACCCAAACAACTCGCAACCATCCGCTCCAAATACTCGCACAAGTAAGCAGTCTGCCGTGGGTTTATTCAGTGTCTATTTGTTTGCTTTTTCACTTAGCTAACTTGCTATAAATGAGGCGTGTGGTTGGAAAACCGGGGTTAAAGCATGTGCGTAAAGTGTCGCCCCGGATTAGTCTGTGCAGTCCACCTACACTTTCTTAACCTTTAGAATATATAATAGATTTGAACTCGCAAAAAAATATTTGTGCGTTTGCAAACATGCCGTGTACAAATGTTGCTTATCTCGTTTCTCGATAAAGAATAATAAAAGTACTAATGGTGAATACCATGCAAGATTCAAATTAACAGCATTGGTAGCATAAAACAGTTTCAAAATATTCTTTAATTTTAATTCAAAGAATGGATAGGTGAATAGGGATCCAGAACAGCCACTTATGTACGTATATTTCTTGTATTTTTCAGAGTATTCTATGAGGTTGCAACGATACCCACATTGTCAGACAGCCAGCTTGTATGATGAGAGAATTGACGTCGGCCGTGTTGAAGTCTTTCAGTCACCAAATGTGTTCTCTTGTCTATAGTGTTCAGTAATCATGTGGTCTAAATGGCAACAATCATGGAATTTATTAGCTTCCTTTTTTGTACCAAATTTGGTTTGTTCATTTTGGACTTATTTAGATTTTTGTTGTATAGTACTAAGGCGTAAATGTAACTTTCTGTGACCAAAACATAAAATCAGGGGTTTACAGTGTATTTTACTTCTGATATTGTAGGTGTACATTTTTCGATGTTTTTATTGTTGTGTATATTTTTATATTATACATTTTATGCATATTTAATGTACATACTTGACATTTTACATGAATTGACACTATTCGTATCTGAAATTGAAATTAGTCTATAAAAGATTACCTTTCTACGAACCTGAAGTATCATCGTAGTGCAAAAGTATTGACAAAAAAGTAATAGCACCGATAATGTATATTGTTATTCTGAAATGTAAATGACTTAGTAAAAATAACTACAGGTTTTATAGTTTCGTCCATTTTACATCATTTAGTTGTACAGTTTAAAAATTTAAAAATTAGGGGCTTTGGTGTCTACTGTTTTTTAACAGATTTTAAATGTAGGTTTTAGCCAGACTTTTCATCCATGTACTCCACAAGTTGTAGCAGTTTTCCAAATGATCTCTTTAACCTGTGTATATAGACACCCATGTGTAGTAGACACGCATCGCACACCAGACGCCATTAGACATTCACGGGTCACCTGTATGATTGTTGTAGCGATGTAGCGAGAATATGGGACCATTTCTCATGGTATCGTTCATTTTATCATCATCATCATTTCATCATTGCTGTACTTCTCCTTGTGGCCGTATTCCAGAAAAATCTTCTTATATCTTCTCTTTAACCTTAAAATCTACATTTTATTTTTATTTTTCCTCTGTACAATGCATTGTGTTATGTGTTTATTAATTATTCCCTATGTATTCGCATTTGTTCATGTAAACTATAAATGTATACATTGTTATTAAAATATAACATGAATGTTTTTAAAACTTCCGGAAAATATTTTATGATATTCTTAGTTTCTGGAAAACGGACTCAAGTCTAGCATTTCAAAACGAAATTTGAATCAATGTCCTCTTTTATCTCGTCTATGCATAGAACATTTGTGCCTTACGAAAATCAAGTGTCAACATTAAATTGCCTATTGCAGAGATATGTTATTAAACGTTGTTACTACTTGATGTCTATATTTGTCATTGCCTTGTGTATATAACCTAATTCCAAGCCCTTACGGTGCAGCTGTCTGTTATTTATATATATTAAAAACAAGATGTTAGTCTTGAAGGTATGTCATTACATTTCTTAATGCACTTGGTTGTGACGCGTGTAATTTATGTCAGTTTTTGGAAGATCTATGAATTTGTATGTGAATTAACAGAACAAATGTTCATGCATATAATAGAAACAAACAAACTTTAAGTTATAAATGAATGATTTAACAATTAATGTATACAAATGAAATAAATATCATTTGCATGGTGGTAGAACTAGTCATTTTAGGCCTTGTAAAAGACAATCTATACAGATTGGTGTAACTAACAATATTCAGGTCTCGGTATATATGTCGTTTCTACTTGAAGATTTATTTATTCACCTCGTTTTATGTCATTGTCATGTGTGAGTGTTTTCCTCCATCCATGTGTCATCCTTGGTCAGTCGGTATGAAGAATATCCAAAGCTACTAACAAAAGACTACAACTATTTTTCCAAAGTATTTCCAACTCATACACGTATTGAATAAAATCATTGTGTTCTGCAAACAGCTTAGTGTATGTTGAATTTGAAACTTGACATGGTGCTAATGTGGCTGATGACTTTTGCACGATTTCTGAGCAAGGATGGCAGTCCTCATTCCACTGTTTGAATGCCTCCTATTATTCATTGTGTAAATAAAAGTTTGCCATTTTATGAACTTGTTCTGTGTTTTGAGCTTCTACAATGTGAACAGGGTGAAAACCGACCAGTGAAAACAATCCCTGTAATGAAAAATCGTGTATTTTGAATGGAACTAAATGTACAATCTTAAAAATATTAAGACTGGAGACAAACAGTAAAATGTATATGAACTATCTTGTAGTAGACAGAGAAAGTTTGTCATATTTTATCTACAGCGCAATGTTTCACAAATCGCCCTTGAAACTGAATATCAAGTACAATCGCATTTGAGCTTTTGGAATTTTATTGTAGACTTGAAATGTCTAAATATCCTGCTCGATTCTGTGTTCAATATTCACATTATCACATGTATATGCAGTCCTACAGTCAGTAAAATGTGTTTACATATTCGAGACCGGCACTTACACCTTTGTGGCATTACAAATCAATAATAATGTTTTGTTTTTTGTTCCAACAAAATTAGGTTATGTAATATCACTTGGCGCTTACTATTTGAAGTAACCATGTGTGTAAACTGACATGAGAACGATCATTCCATGTTGTAACATGCATTAAAAAAGCGTAGCGGTCACGTTCAATATGTATGCGCATTAACGGGACAATGTCATCGAAAAGGCCTCAAGGTGGCAATTTCTTTTAAAAATCTGAAATTAATAATGCCATATAATAACGGTTAAAATAAGGTCTATATAATGGGAAATTATTTTCGCTTTCGGAGAAAAAATCAATTTATAATATGGGTGGTGTTTGTTTGGTTCTTTAAATGTTTACATGTTAACGTCAGAACTGTATTTTGTTAAACCATAGTTTACACACGTTTCCTTACAAAGCAGAATAACGCAGTTGGTAAAAGCGCTGTCGACTGTTAGTTTTTCGTATGGCTCTTAAGTCGTGCGTTCGATACCCGCTAGGGGTTTTAATTTGTTTTTATAAAATATCTCATTATGTATTATATTATTTATTCTTAATTGAATGTACACGTCTTAGAATAGCGTATTTCTATCATTTATAGTGCATTAGGAAACCAATATTTCGTTTACACAGCCCCTTTAATCAAAGCGCACATTCAATCTTGACTTAAACTCGTACACGAATTTGCAGGAAAAAATCACTGAGTGGATGCAGCGTAACGATTGAGGTCTCTGAAATTGGTGATTTTATTGTGCATCAGTGAATATCACTGTTAAAACGATACACTATGGTCGATATTGTGGTATTTAAGTGTTTACAATATTAATTAACGACATGTATAAGTTATGAAGACATTCTAAACTCTGTACAGTCTCTGCTTAAACAGCAAAGTTTCATATTGTATTATTCATAAATTTAACAACAAAATTGCTTCAATGACGTTTCAATTTACAGTCTAGAACTCATACTATAAATAGATGGTAACGTGACTGCGTACACAACGGTCTAGAACTGCGCCAAATGGAGAACTTCCTAAACACCCAGCTAGCAGTTTTCTGTGAAGTCCTATTTCTCGACACCACGTGTATATCGGCGCTGTTACAATCCCTTCGTCGCTTTTTGCCCTTGTAGACCTGGTACCTATGGATACAGATCTCGAATAGAAACAATACCAGGCCCACCACTATCCCTATGTAATTATGAGCATATAACATCCCATTATATTATTATTATAACCTTTATTTACGCTAATATTAATATTTAAATTTCAGATTTATTACCGCAGTTGTCCCATTGAGGTTTCACACTGAATTGGGTGATTTTATTGTGTATCATGGACTATAAATGTTAACATTTCAAACTATAGTTCATAAAGTGGTTTCAAAGTACCCGGTATTTTTAAATTTAAATTCCATGTAATCAATGTGCCAATAAAATAAGCAGCAAAACCAAACAAGTGCACTCAATGACGAAATTTATGAGTTATTGAAGTTCTTCAAACTGTACTGCTTCTGTTTAAAAATATCAAAGTATTTTTATAATTCGTAATCAACGTACAGCTGCTTCAATGGCGTTTAATTTGCAGTCTAGAACGGCGCCAAACGGAGATCTTCTTAAACATCCCGCTAGCAGTTCCCTGTGAAGTACCATTCCTCGCCACCATGTATATATCGGCCCTATTGCAATCCCCTTGTCGTAATTGCCTTTGTAGACCTGGTATCTATGGATACATATCTCGAACAGGAACACTATCAGACCCACCAATATCCCTATATATGTATATATTATATTCCCAAACGTGAATATATGCGCTATTGCAAAGTACACTATCAGACCCACTACTATATCTATAAATGTATATATCATATTCCATTATAAATTCATTATTTTAAACTTTAATTTATGACAAAACATTAATATGTATAATTATTTAAATGTCTGAATTTTAGCGCCGTTTTCCCTTCAGTTTCATGCTACAGGTGAGGTCACAGACTGAATAACGTGATTTTATTGTGTATCATGCTATATAAATATTAACATTACAAACTATAGTTAATAAAGTGGTTTCAAAGTTTTGTCCAATGTAAATTCATGTTCGCAATGTGGCAATAAAATAAGACGTATAATAAAACAAATACATCCCATTTTAACGAAATGTATGCAGCAATCCTAAACACTCAGGTCTCTGCTGAAAATAGCAAAGTATATTATACAAATCGTAATTTAAAAAAAAAACCTCTTCAATAGCGCTTTAGTTCGCTGTTTTTCTGCGCCAAACGGAGAACTTCCTAAATATCCCGCTAGCAGTTCTCTGTGAGGTCCCATTCCTCGTGACCACGTGTATATCTGCGCTATTGCATACCCTCCTTCGCTTTTTGCCCTCGTAGTACACCTGGTACCTGGATACACAGCTCAAAAAGGAACACTACCAGGATCACCACTATCCCTATGAGACACACGTAGACGGCACTTCCAGATCTGAAGCAGGCCTCCCTCGTGAATCCGCATAAGTCTAAACGAAAAGGGAAAAAGTGTGTGTTTTGAAGACCTTGCAGAAATTAATGTTAAAATGTTCAGCTGACTTCAATGTGCTACTACTGACAGTGTGGTTCGGTGTCGCTGATACGTAGTTCGGCCTTCCCCCAATAATGATTTAAGATTGGACTATGCTTCAGTGATCCTTAATAGGAACTGCACA
The DNA here is from genome assembly GCA_027627225.1 of Congeria kusceri. Taxonomy (NCBI): domain Eukaryota; kingdom Metazoa; phylum Mollusca; class Bivalvia; order Myida; family Dreissenidae; genus Congeria; species Congeria kusceri. The sequence continues at coordinate 63,054,212 of CM051029.1, read as the reverse complement.
AGCAAATTTACAGTCAGCTATTGCACTTCGCGAGTTTTATTCATCAGAGCACTGCCATAATATTATCGGCCTTTAAAAGCCAGTTTCCATGATTCATCAACCTATGTACGAGGTAGGATGATAGTCCCTTCTGGCTTTTAAGGGACGATATTTCAATATGTGTGGAGTTGACGTTCAAACGTATTGGTTTGAACACGCTTAAAAGCCTTGTTTAAAAAAATGTCTGGCCTCTCCCCAGGGTATTCAACTCTGTGTATTGGTCCACCATAACATGTCTTATCATTATCTGCAACCTTTTCTCTCAGCTGACTTAGTAATAGCTAAGTGCACTATTATTATTATTATTATTATTATTATTATGGCGCCCATCGAAGATGGTGGGGTATATTGGTTTGCTAATGTCGGTCGGTTTGCGGTCTGTCTGTGGGTAAACCACTTTTCTTTCCGCTCTGTTAGTCCAAAAGTTTTCATCCGATCTTAACCAAACTTCATGAAAATGTTTATCGGCATAAACTTTCAGTTAAGTTCGATAATCAACCAAATCAACCCATGAAAGTGTGGAGTAAATGCCCTTGAATTATCTAAAATAATAATTTAAAATTATCTAACATTTTCGTTCTAACAGTCCAACAGTCTAATTCGATCCTCACCAATCTTGCTAATAATTTGTGTGGGCAAACTATCTCGGACGAGTTCCATAATCAGCCAAATGGGCCCAGGAATTATGCAGTTATGGCCCTTGAACTATCTAAAATTGGCCGTTTTAGCGGTTTCCTCTCTCTAAATCCAATAGTTGTCGTCTTATCTTCACCAAACTTGATGAAAATGTTTGAGATTATATTAATATCTTTGCCAAGTATTATGAATTATGTACTTCATGTTTCTGTATTTGAAACATTGCACCATCATAAATATCAATCACGTATTGACAGCCTATATAAAGTAGGTCCTTGTCACAGAAGTACAACTGTGTGTTAAGGCTTAAATATCAAGCGTTTATCGATCTTTAGTAGTATCCAGTTGCATATCAAGAAAGATGTCCGTTGGGACACCGCTCAACGAGTTGAGTATTAGACATCCGATAATCAGATGTTGCTAAAACACGAACACGTGTCATTAATAAAGAGATGTTTTATTTGGAAATCGGCCTCGATGAACCAGAAAACAATGATTCCTTCTAAAAATCTTTAATAACTTTGCAGATTTACGTCTTCCCTGTGACTGTTTACATTCAAACTTTATGTCTACTTATATAATTGTTTAAACCGATAAACACACTGTTTTAAAGGTAATGGGCCGATTTTTCTCCGTTTGACGTTCCTTTCTAAAACACGATACACCCTCGTGACATTTAAGTGATTCACAGTTTTAACTTGACCGTGAGGTTTTCACAACCTCCGCGCAGAGATTTGACTGGTTCCGAGCATAGCTCTAATCAAATCCCTTCCGTCATAACAAACCATGTGATGATGATCGATTTAAATCGTCTAGATATTATTTATGGTTTTAATTAGTTATTTTCTTTTTCTGATTCATTATTGACTGCAAACGATATATAAAAAGTCCAGTTATGTAGAAAATTGCACTGAGTTGCATTAAATAAGTAAAAGTTACAAACACGTAATCCTTCCAGATCTGGAGGGATTTCACTTGTGATGGAAGTGGTTACTGTTAACCGATAGGGGAGGTAACCGCTGCGAGGAGTTTGAGGTTTTCATTGAAACTTAATACAAGCATAGTGTTTTGTAACCGCCAATTCCGAACTTCACGACGCATATAAATAACAGCGCTAATAATATGGCGGGAGAGATTGTCAACTTTGACAGCTCAGAGGTTCTTTTTGGACGTTACAACTCCAAAAATGAATTTATTGAATTAAAAACGGACGAAATACAACCCTATTTCATCGGACAAAAGGTTCCTTTGCTAGTTAAATGTAAACTTTCTAATGACACGGTTAAAAAGCTGAAAAATGCTCATCCACCTGGACGCAGTCCGCTTTTAGAGAATTTAAACACTTCGATAAAACGTCAACTGAATCATGGTGTGGAGGTTAAATATAAGGTTGTTCCTTTAAAAAAGCGTTCCAGCATCGCGATTGATTCATCCACAGATTGGTTGATGTGTCATGTAACTGCCAGTCGTCATGCTGAAGAGACTCTTCAAGAGTTGGAACTTCACAAAGAATTTGTAAGTGGTAAAGCCTGAAGGTGAAAAATTGAGCATTGACACTAGATTTTATATCCTTTAAAATGGTTGATAATGAATGATTTTTCAGGCACTTTTCCACTATTTGTTTACTTTTAATTACTTTTGTGTATGCCCTGGTCACAATGGGGAACTGCCACCGGACAGCGTATGTTATACCCAAAATCAGATAGTGCCCAACAGTTGCAGTCACGTGGTGGCAGATGAAAATGTAGCTAATTGGACCGCGCCCACCGAAGGTTTAGGAATACTTACAAATTTATGGCGACCAGGTGATTTCTTTTTGAGTCAGGGAGGTAGAATATACATTGGTATGCACAATCGGACGCCGTTTGCTTGGATCAGACGGTGGCTGTATGATTTTTTTACATTAAAAATGTCGTCTGATTTCATAGTCATGGTATTGGGCGCAATAAATTTTGGTTACAGTTATCTACAATCGGCGGGGCGACCATCCGATTCACATATTCACCTCATTGGCCGATCACCAACTGGCGCCTCAAAGTGCTTGTTCTCCATGTCTGTCAGCAAAAACTCCGGCTCCTGATTGTTATGTGACCATGCATAGAAAAATAAATAAATCATGCGGCGCCTGTCAGATTCCAAAAGTCACACATGCTTTGCCATTTGTTGAAATCAGATGGTGCCCGTTCTATTTGTGACTTAGGCATTAGTGTTGTTTAATAGTTTCTTAACATGTCTGCTGAGCACTATTCAGCTAACTGGTTTAGAAATGACTTCTCAAAAGTGAAAGTTGTTGTATTCAATAATATTTTACTCTCAGAAAACCTTGTTTTGAAATTAATCAACATTAAAAATGCTTTTCGATTACAATAATTGTTTAGGTGAAGTCACGACTAGGCTTTCAGCAATCATGTGTTTGTATGTGCTCGAATGTTTTCTTTAAACAAAAACTCCTCACAATGCACTAGGCCAATGTTGATAAAATCTTCAAACATATAATGGACTTTTTTTTTCCGCGCATAAAACTGGGAAATAATGCTGTTGAATTTGTTTGTAAAGTTCAGAAAGTACTGATTGTATTTTCCACTACCTTTGTGCTATTGATTACTTTGTACAACAATTTAATTACAAATGGTTAATTGCATATAAAATATTGGCATGTAAAACAGTCTATTCTATGTTAGATGTCTTAACAATTTGCATTAATACAAAATTAATTTTAATGCACATTATATGTTATGCTTAACCAATGTGTCATCAACAGAATGTCAAATATATTTCGTTTATAGTCACTGGAGTCAACTCTTTCATCTGACAAGAAATTCTACCATAAACCAGTGAGGGTCAGTATACCAGAGTTGCCACTGGATACCAGTGTTGCTAACCTGGTCATCCTGGTTCAGCCGTCCTGTAAACACACTCCAAGATGGCTGAGTGGTCCTGCAAAGTCGGACACATTTGAAAATCTACAGGATGACACTGTTGACAAATCAGAATGTGGAAAATTAGGTACATGTATGCATGATGTGAATTGTTGTTCTTTTAAAATTGTTTGAGTTATGTTTGTTGTTGTTATGTTTGAGTCACTTGAAACATATATTAAATGAAAACGTCATGTATAGAGTTTGGATAAATGTAAAACAAATTAGGACGAGAAGGGATATTATTTTTTACCACAAGCGAACACATTTAAATAATATACAATTTAAGGCAAGGCATATTTTCTTCCTGTTCTTTTAACATTCAGTGTAATTGAGGTAATGGTACTTCACTAGTGTAGTACAACACATCTGTTTGGTTTAATCCTTTAATAATGTCCGGAAACGAATAAACAACAATAGCAATGATGACATCAATATAAAACATTCCTAATTGCGGCAAATCGCATTGACGTTATATATACTTAACATACAGATTGATTGGATGTATATTTGCAGAATTAAAATGTCAGATTTACACAAGATATTACATTCATCAAGTGCTTAAATAGGTTCACAACTTAATAATTTCCTATACTAATACTCGGTTTTGTTTGTGTACGTGTTTTACGTGTTTCTTGATATGATAGCTGTACATGTATGTTTAGTGCAGTATTCCTACCACATTTAACATGATTCCAATGCGGAAACGGCTGTATTCATATTAGTCAACACTTGATATATTCATACATAAAGGTCTGACAGTGTCAGTTACATTTTCTAGGGTACTGGTATACCTTTTTCAAAATACCATAGTTATAGAATTGTCTGTATTTCAGTTTCAAGGAAATTTAAAGTGATTCATCCGCCATCCATGATGTTTCAGCAAAAGAGTGTTGGAAACCTAAAAACAATATTTTTAGCAGGTATGTGTATAGTTTATATTTTCCAGTCTAGGTTGAAACTAGTATTAAAAATTAATAACCAGATTTATTTATTTGCCAAAACTACATGTCATTTTAAAATTCATCCTAGAAAATGTGAAATTTTGGTAGACATTGGTTATTTGCGTACTATTTGCTTCAATCCCTACTTTAAAGTTTCATATGATTTGCTTCAGCTGATGTTTTTGTATAATTCTTGAAGTTTAACAGACAAGAATTTTGTGAAACATCATGCATAGCTGGGTTCTTTATCTTTTATATTTGTTTGACCTATTCATGAATATTTCTATATTTTGTATGAACGTTGACTTCTAAATATGCTTGTACATGTATACACTTCAACTCTCACAGACTTATCATTCACTTTGATACTATCCTGCATAGGCTTTCGGTCCTAAATGTTAGTCTGCAGTGTAAGTCCACCTTGACCTAAGTGTATATGTGCAAAATGGGCTTGAGTGGAATTAAAAGCCCCTCTGTGATGAAAATAGTAGAATATTGTATTTATCAGTTAATTTTATAATACTATTTAGCATTTATCGAAACACGCAAGTTATTAGCTCTTTTATTTATTGAGGATGTCACAAATTCTCAATTATTTTTGTTTTATATTTTTTCATAGAAAAATTTCGGTTATTAGATTGGGGTATGTCGTTGGGCGGGCGGTGGGCTGCTGGGTGGGCGGGGTGGCGGTGTCAACTTTTTTTGTTTCCGCTCTCTAACTCGAGAACGGATTGAGCTATTGTAATGAAACGTGTACATAGATACCTTATATCGAGACCCTGCTTGGGATTGCATATGGGGTGGGTGGGGGTCAAGTCAAGGTCACCGTTACTAAAAAATAGAAAAACGGCTTCCACTCGATAACTTGAGAACGCATAGAGATATTTTAATGAAACTTCATGCATAGATACCTTATATCGAGACCTCACTAGGAAGTGCATTTGGGGTGGGTGGGGGTCAAGGTCACTGTTACTATAAATAGAAAAATGGTTTCCTCTCAATAACTTGTGAATGCATTTTAATAAAACTTCATACAAAGATACCTTATATGGAGACCTCGCTTGGGATTGGATATGGGGTGGGTGGGGTCAAGGTCACTGTTACTTAAAATAGAAAAACGGTTTCCTCTCAATAACTTTAGAACGAATTGAGATATTTTAATGGAACTTCATACATACATACCTTATATCGAGAGACTTGCTTGGGATTGCATATGGGGTGGGTGGGGTCAGGGTCTAGGTCACCATTACTAAAAATAGAAAAATGGTTTCTGCTCACTAAATTGAGAACACATTGAGATATTTAGTGAAACTTAATAATTATTATGTTGATACCTCATATTGAGACCTCGCATGGGATTGCATATGGGGTGGGTAGGGTCAGGGTAACCATTACTAAAAATAGACAGTTTTTGCTCAATACCTAGAGAACGAATTGAGATATTTTAATGAAACTTTATATGTAGATACCTTATATCTAGGCATCGCTTGCGATTGCATATGGGGTGGGTGGGGGTCAAGGTCACCATTACTAAAAAAAAAAAATGGTTTCCACTAATTTGAGAACGAATTTAGATATTTTAATGAAAGTGCTTATGTAGATACCTTGTATTGAGACCTCGCTTTGGATTGCAAGGTCAAGGTCACCATTTCCTAGCCATAGGTGTATGATCTTTACCCTGCACCCAGAACTTTCTTCATTATTGTGCTGACTTTTATGCATTTTGTTCGTTGCATTGGTTTTCATGGAATTTCCATGTTTCTTGACATAATAATGCATGGGCTGGTTTAAGTACACTGCAGCTTCATTATACTGCGATTTTCTCCATGAATTGAATCACAGTCAAGATATATGTCAGCTCATTCGCGCGAGTGAAAAAGTAAACACTATTAACTCACCTTTTTCATACATTCTGATTCCAGTGTCCAATCTTTCCAAGAAATCAGTTGTCATCAGGGAATGTTCATTCCAGCCAGCAGTCTGTCCAAAATCTGGAACATCCATGCCATGCAAAAAAGAAACAATGAACAAGCGGTAGGAGTTTATCTTTTGTTGTTTGAACTTGAATCTGTGTGTGACTTTTGCAAAATAGTTATAATTTGGAAAAATACAAAGTTGGTATGTTGTGTAAAAATCAAGTATGTAGTAACAGTCAGTTTGGTGTGTAATTGATACATACATATATGGTTTACAAATTATATTTTACAAATACCAGGAACTGATTGGCAATCCTCAGATACTGAGCCAAATTGTCAATGCCTATAAACATTAATACATGTCTAGGGTTGAGTGTGAATCTATTGCATCTTCTGAACATTACTATAAGATTATCAGATAAATAGTTTCTTGTTCAACCCTCGGTGTGCATTTTCTTGAAGTAAACACAGAATTTGTTTAACATTCAAAACATGAGCTTTAAAGTTAATACAATTTAATTACTTCCATTTAGCAGAAACAAGTCCTACACGTGTTTTTTTTTTTTTGGTAGCTGCACAATATTTTTAATATCTGATGTATTAACAGTAGGGATGGGACCGAATATTCGAATATCGGATAATATTCCAATATAAAAAACGAAACGAATATTTGATTTTCAAATTTATTTAAAGAACATAATTTCTTTTAAAAAGTCAAGTTTTTTTCCAGTTTGATTGCAAAGTTAACATAAAGTCCAGTCGTATTTCCTGTCTAGCAGGTGTGCGGGGGTAGTGTAACGTTTTTACAACACATGCCAAACATGTCCTATTAACGACAATTGATAATTGGCAGGTGGCCACGTCTTTATGAATCCATTATCAGCCAATGAATTTCTTTAACAAAATTAGCGTGATCTGGTCAATCTTAATATACGTCACTTGTAAATTATTCTCCATTATATCAACACCGTATATTATACGAGAGTCTTGATTAATAAACAATGCCACCATCATGTGTTTGGAAGTACTTTTCGCGGTCATTAGACAAAACCCAGGCAACGTGTAATCTACGCAATGAGAAATTTGTGTACGGAACGATTAACAAATTAATTAACAATACATTTAATAATATCTAACATTTCTTTATATTTGCTTTACACTCACTAAGTTATATCGCTCATTTACCACTGAAACAAGGTAAAACAACTACGTACACGTAGTATACATATTTTGGATAGGTAAATATTCATACAGAGTGCTGTATATAGTAGTATTTACAAAACGAATATTCGAATATATTCGAATACCTAAAACGAATATTCGAATATTGATTTCAGTTTGGTCCCATCCCTAATTAACAGATTCACACACAGAAATTTGCCTTCATTGCAGACCATGTTGGATGAAATGTGGCAACATCGTGGCTTTGATTAATGGCCAGAACCCTATGTTTCCTGCTCAGTTACGACCCGGGGAAAGAATTTCTCTGGCTGCAAATATAAATGTGGCAGCAGTTCTTAACAGCTGCTTAAAAGAGGTAAGACATAATTTCTACACAGTATAGTTCCAGATTCATTCATTTCCAAGAGCTGTGTAAGTCACATGTATGATTATTTACATATCTAAAAATGTTTTAAAGCTACAAGGTATAGATGCGGCAGAGTGAAAATCTTAAAACCACGTGAACAGATGAACTAAACTATTTTAAAGCTCTCTGCAAATGGTCAAACATTTTCAAATGCTACATACAAACTGGTCCAAAAATATAAGCAAGTACATGTTATTCTCGATACAACTACACATGTATTTAAATAGTTAGTACAGTAAGTGAGCATAGTTTGTGAGTCATATAATGGTCAACAATTATAGCTAGTTGTGGTTTCATTATGCTGACCACCATTTGTGTCTTCTTATTAAGGAGTTGTCATTAGAAGCACAGTTGACATGGGCATTTGTCAAAGAAGATACTAAGAGGCCATCTACAGTGGCTACAACTTACAGGTTAATTGCTAGCTTGTGTATTGTGTTAACATATTTCATTTTGTTTGATATATTTTATTATTTATTTATCAATAGTTTATTGATTATGCAGTTATATATACATATTCATTGTTGAAGCCATTTAAACTTAAATCAATTATGAAATTTATTCCAGCTATAGCTCATCAAAAATAAGTTAGTTTCTAAGACTAGAGTAACCCTTATATTTACACCCCAACAGACCCAGTAACTTCCATGACTGCCTTAATAATAATAATAATAAGCAACCTAATTAAAAAGAACTTAAAATATGATTTTAAGTAAATAGTTAATTAATCAACTGTTTCAAAACAAATGATTTGCAGTTCTTCACCCAATTGAAACAACGTATCAACTGTGAAAAAGATTTAAAAAAAATACTGGTATGATTATGACATATATACGTGTGACTCCTGTCGCCATGTTCACAAAGGATTAACTGCAGGATCAAGATCAATCTTAGCTGATCTTGGTCTTCCAGCTCAACTGAGCTGAATCTGAAAAATATTTTATTTTTGTTCTATCTTAAATAAACATTTTTGTTACATTTTGATTAAAATCTTCATATCAGATAGAAACATACGCTAAGATGAGTTCATAATCATTTATAATATATATTTACTCAACAATTTAAATTGATGCAGATTTTTAGTGAATGCCATTTTTGAGCCAGATCTTAAAATATCTGTCTCAAGTTCTTCTTAACCCTTTAAATCAGGCTTAACTTGTTTTGTGAACACGTGGCCTGATCAGTTATGACCGCTGGAACATTTATCATGTTTAGAAACTTCGGATTGCTATATATTAGGCTTGGTTATAACCAGTGTTCTTTAGACTATGAAAGAAAAAACTTTATAAATATAATAAAGTCTTTTGGTAGTATTATATTTTGCAAGCTTATTTTAAAGCAGAAAAACGAAAGACAAAGTTTATCAACAGTAGTAACCGATTCCAGTGCTTGATATCTCCCATTATGTTGATATTTATGAATATGTCATTGATACAGAATAGCATGTCAGTCATTGGATAATACATCATTGTACATGGCACGTGAGGTAACCCAAGGAATTCCTTACGACATTCATAAATATATGTTTACTTTATTATGCCCGCGAAGGAGGGCATATAGTAGTCGCACCGTCCGTCTGTGGTTGGATGGGTGCGTGCGTGCGTGGGTGGGTGTCTCCGTCCGTCCAGACTTCGTTTCCGCTCTGTAACTTTTTAATGTCTGGATGGATTTTACTATAACTTCAGATTATTATTCCCAATGACTAGACGATGTGTCGCGTACAACTCCTATGCTCGTCGGTCAAAGGTCAAGGTCACAATTCAAGGTCAAAGGTCATGAATTTTCTTTTCCGCTCCATAACTTCTAAATGCCTAGATGAATTTTAATATAACTTCAGATTATTATTCCACATGACCAGACGATGTGTCTCGTGCAACTCCCATACTCGTCGGTCAAAGGTCAATGTCACAATTCAATGTCAAAGGTCATGAATTGTCGTCTCCGCTCCATAACTTCTAAAAGCCTGGATGGATTTTAATATAACTTCAGATTATTATTCCCCATGACCAGACGATGTGTCGCGTACAACTCCCATTCCCGTCGTTCAAAGGTCAAGGTCACAATTTAAGGTCAAAGGTCATGAATTTTTGTTTCTCACTGTAACTTCTTTACGCCTGGAAAGATTTTAATATAACTTTATTATATTTAGAGAGATTATTATTGCCCATGACCAGACAATGTGTCGCGTACAACTCCCATGATGGTCGGTCAAAGGTCAAAGGTCAATTATTTTTGTTTCCACTTCATAACTTCTAAATCTGGAGGGATTTAAATGTTACTTCAGATTATTATTCTCTATGACCAGACAATGTGTCGCATACAACTCCCATGCTCGTCTGTCAAAGGTTAAGGTCACAATTCAAGGTAAAAGGTCACGGATTTCTGTTTCTCCTCCATAACTTGTAAACGTTTGGAAGGATTTTAATATTACTTCAGATAATTATTTCCCATGACCAGGCGATGTGTAGTGTACAACTTCCACGGTCCTCAGTCAAAGGTCAAGGTCGCAATTCAAGGTCAAATGTCAAGGAATTTTCTTTCTGCTCTATAACTTCCAAAAGCCCCGAAGGATTTTAATATTACATCTGATTATTTTTTCCCATGACCAGATGATGTGTCACATACCACTTACATGCTCCTCGGTCAAGGTCTGTGGGTCCAAGGTTACAATTAAAAGGTCAAATATTACAATGAACTTTTTGTAGGAAGCATAATTTTTGCCAACATGTAAGGAATGTAATAACTTGGTGGGAATGAAGATCATTATGAGGCAGCAAACAGCTGTGTTGCTGAAATCTCAAGATATTTGTCTTGGGCATAATATTGTACTCTGACATTGTTTTGCCTTCTTCTGACAAGTATATGCTTCGGGGGAATGTGTCACATCCTGTGACAAGCCTTGTATTGATTTAAGTTAACAATATATCCAAAATAAATATGTTTATTTCAGGTTGCCCAGTTTAAAGTTAAAGAAAGGATTATTCATAATGTCTGCATTTTGTGACAGATCTTCAGTAAGGAAAGGAGAAAGGCAAGAAATATGTAATAATGTAAATGTACCTTTATGTTAAATCATTGTCTTATAAACTGTGGAAATGATTGTCCTCTTACAAATCAAAAGGTAGAAAAGCTTCATCAAATAGCAAAACAGCAAATTGCTAGTGAAAAATGGCTCTAGTGTCTTATTGCCCTAGTAGTCTTATTTTACATGTATTTGTACATATCAAAATCTGGTTAGTGTATGTGCATATATAAATAATTTGTAGTTTAAGTAGGTTAGTAAAAGACATACTTATGACAATTTGAAACCATATTGAGATGATCTTCCACTGAAAAATTGATAGCATTTGCCGTTTGAAAAGTCCTCCACAAAGGATTTTGTTATTGAGTATAAGCCTATTCTTGCATGTGTTTCTTATGTCTAAGAGCGGCTTCATGAATACGGGCCCTGATCTATACACGCTGATGACTTTAATTATTCAGATAGTTCATATAAACGCCTCGTAGATTGATCGAAGATCATAGTGTTCGTGTTTCTTTGTTTCAGCTTCTGTGTTACATATACTATCCAGAACAACCTTCACGACTTCCTGTCCATTCGGTTGTCATGGCAACCACCATCAACAGGTACGACGTGTTGTCCTCATTACATCCAAACATATTTTAGATTTTAATATTAAATATATAACACAATGTATCAGCAGTGTGTGTGTTTCATTTTAATATTTATTTCCTGTGTAAAATATAACGAAAACGATAAAGTCTGAAAAACAAAAGCAAAGTAGATTCTATGTTGTAAAGGAACATTAAGGATATTGCACAATTTAGTGACTAAATATGTTATTGTGGAAATATGTTACTGTGCATATTAATGCTGGTGTGTCAGTAACATTCATAGCATACATTTAAATATGTTCAATTTATAAAAATTTATAAAACATGCTTTATAAAAAGGTATTGTTATGCCCCCCCCCCCCCCCCCATCGAAGGTTTGCTTGTCGGTCGGTCAGTTGGCAGCCCATTTTTTTGTTTTCGCTTTCCAACAGTTTTCACCCGATCTTTACCAAACGTTATGAACATGTTCTTGGCCACAATATCTTAGCCCAGTTTGATAATCAGCCAAATCGCCACATGATTTGTGGAGTTATTGCTCTTGATTTACACACGTATCCAAAATTGGTCTTTTTAGCCGTTTCTAATTTTTTTTTCCAACAGTTTTCATCCGATCTCTACCAAACTTTATATTTTAATTATTGCTTTTAACCTAGAGGGGGCATATCTGTTTTACAAACAGCTATTGTTTCATTGTTGTAATACACATAGACATATGATTATTTAATAATAGTTTTCATCCGATCTCTACCAAACTTTATATTTTAATCATTGCTTTTAACCTAGAGGGGGCATATCTGTTTTACAAACAGCTATTGTTTCATTATTGTAATACACATAGACATATGATTATTTTGATGATTAAACTACATAAAAGTCAGTCTAAAAAAAAGAAACAAAACAAAACAAACTTATTTACAAAATCATTTGAAATTTTTAACATTCATGCACGAAGATGGCCTGGATAATGGAGAGATGATATCCACACACACCATGGACGGTTTTGTGTGTGAAGAACCGTCAGTCGTGCTTGGGTAAAGCCATCACCTTTCTGTTGTGTGTCTTAAGTTCTCTATGCTGATGTTGTCATATGGTGTGTTGTGAGTGATGTTGTTTGCGTATTGATGGATTTATTTATATTTTTGGAAAACTGTACGATAAATGTAACTTATATATACATGTAGTTGCAATATTGTTACTCACTCTCTCAATGTTAACCAGAAAACAGTCAGTGGTTTAGTATTGTATCAATTTGTATATAATATTTATACTCTGTCTGTAAGTAATTGTATGATAAGGTCTGAACAGTGCTGAAGAAGCTGTTGATATTAAATTGGGACCTCTACTGCGTTGTCTTCATTTCTATATTTCGTCGACATGTTCTTTCTTTTTAGCCAGTCTCGTGTAGAGAAATTAAATCTGAATCAAGCAATTGTAATACTAAAACAAGTGTAATCGTTATGAAAAGCTGTTCTAGATAAATTTCATGTATCCGCTCTAAATATATAATTTTGCCGACCGATTTCCACCAACTCTGTCATTAGGTCTAAGAAAGAAAAAATGAAACACATTGAAAAATTGTATCTCAATGTTTCATAATCTTATTATCCGAAATCCATTCGGTGTTAATCTGCATAACCGTATAAAAAAGTTTGTCTTAAAAGTATTGTTCAATTGTAATGTGTAAACGTGCACTCTCATTTTCATTTGAGTATATTCCTGAAACAGAATAGCGATTTATATCGGTGATTTCGGTAAGTTCTGCAAATGACTGTTGTTAAAAACAGTGGTAGATCTGTTTGCAAATAATAAATAATAATAATAATTTGAATATTAATTAAACATGTATGCTGTGTATTCAATACGTTTTATAACATCGAGTGCTTAATGTTTCACGACTTATATCTACATGCAATACACTTCAATGAAAAACAAAACAAAACACTGCATTAAAGCAAATACAGCAAGAATATTCCCCACTAATTGCTATAGCCCATGGGAATGTGGAATTTCCTTGACGAAACTGTTGCGACGTGTTAATCAAGGATTCCTCTCCTGCTGATAGTCCGTTGTTTTTTCTTGTATGATCACTTTTATTAAATCCGTTTGTTGTTTAACATATTTTTCTTAAATTACAAGCATTTCAGTTTGTGGTTTCTATTCTTGGCAACAGAACTGTTAATTTTCAGTAAGCTTGTGTCAATATAATGACCCGTACAACGTATGGGTTCTTTTTAATTAAAAACACATAATGATTAGCCGCGTAAAACTGATATTGTAACGTATCTACAAATGTACTATGTTTGCTTTAATATGTTCGGTCTCTATAATTCACCTTCTGGGAATTATGCAGTCGTTTAAATACACTCTTAGTCATGACTGTCATGTAACATATATATTTTGTGGTATTTTTTACTAAGTCTAGACGGAAAAATAGCAATGTGATTCATGTTTTTTTCATAACTTTAAATAATGTGCTTTAAATTTTGTGTAAAATGATTATCTGTTTTTGCTTTCAAGTTCCTGTCAGTTAGGAGAGACTTTTGCCGCCAAAGTTCACTTTCGGTCTTTAAAGTCAGGGTTATACGAGGTAAGCACGTATGTATTACGCGATAAACTGGGTGTCAGTACGAATATGTATGGACTGTACGACGAGATTTGATTGACAATGTCTTCATCCATTCAGAAAGCTAAGACTTAACTATTTAAGGAGATTTATTGTAAATACATTCGTTCACTGTCAACGGTGGATGTCTGAGTTTGTCTTAAGAAAGCGTGGTTATAAATCCCATAGCGTACCGTCAGCTGTGTAGCACGCCTTTGTAACGGTCATATAAAACCTAAAATAAGGGAAATGTGCTTGATTGATATATCTTACTATGATATGCACTATGTTTTTGTTATGACATATCAGCATTTTCTTGCTTATACAAATCATAAAATATTAAAAGTAGTAGTACAAATACATCTTATAGTTGGCGCGTTATATTTTGATTTTAAAGTGTTGATGTAAAGCTGATTATGTTTTATCGATGCACGCCTGTTCAGGAGATGAACTACCGGTAATTCAGTTGGCTGTTATCAAAGATTACTGTGAAAGTGTTACACTTTCCTAAAGTATAAATGCTTTTGCTGTTGCAGGTATGTAAGCATATGAAGGTGAATCTGCGTTACGCCATACCGGTGTCAGAAACTTCCTCTATGACCAGTCAGACCAGTCCGGTTTCTACCCAGTCGGGTACGATATGTTTGTTTGTGTCTTCTGATTTACCGCTTCATGGTTAGTCTTATTTCAAACTAATTGCGCCGTGATCCTTTGGTTAATTACACTTCACCAGACTCCAATGTTTTAGTAAGGTTCAAACAAAAATCAAATACATTTTTCCCAGTTATGTATTTCAGATGACCCACAAATTCTACACGCAACCTTAGATGATATATGGGGGGTTACAGCTAACAACCGACTGACCGTGAGCGATTTCATGCCGAAAATGTCAGCGCATCACAAATCTCTGTCGTTTTCCGACCTCGGTCAAGACAACACCGATGAACTGTTCACCACAGAGTATGTGTCTAGTTTATTTTTGTGTGTGTATAACCCCATTTATTAAAATAGTGGAGGCTATATTGGGATCACGCTTGTTGGTCCGTGCGTCCGTCTATATTTCGTGTCCACTCCTTGAACTGTCCGGAAGGATTTTAATTTAACAGTCTGATAATTATTCACAGAGACCAGATGATGTGTCGCGTACATGACCTATGCTTGTCTGACAAAGGTCAAGGTCACAGATTTGTATTTCTTTTCCGCTCCATATTTTTGCATTTGTAGAAAGGTTTAAATATATTTTTAGATTATTATTCCTCATGACCAGGCCATATTTCACGTGCATGACCTATGCTTGTTTGTCAAAGGTCAATGTCACAATTCAAGGTCAACGGTCAAATAATTGTATCGCTTTGCCACTATATAACGTCTAAATGCCTAAAAGGATTTTATTATTACTTCAGATTATTATTCCCCACAATCAGACTAGTCGAGTATACGACCCATGTTTGTCTGTCAGGGATCAGGGTCGCAATTCAAGGTCAAAGCTAAACAATTTTTATTCTGTTTCCACTCCATAACTTGTACATGCGTTAAAGGATTTCTTTGCTTCAGGTTATTATTCGCCATGACCAGACAGTGAGTCGCATACATGGCCCATGTTATCAATCAAAGGACAAGGTCATAATTCAAGGTCAAAGGTCAAAGATTTGTATTTAGTTTCTGCTCAAGTTTGGCTACCTGGAAGGATTTTAATAAAACGTCAGAATTTCAATATCCTTAATGTGTCGCATACATGACCCAGGCTTATCTGTCAAAAGTCAAGGTCACTGTTTAAGGTCAAATTCAAATATTTGTTTGGAGCATAATATTTTCTGACATGGAGGGATTTTCAAATGACTTGGCATATTTCATGTGGTAAATTAACACTGACAGAGTCGTTTTATTCCGTTGTGATTATAATCCCGATAAAACAATATTTTTTTTTGTTCGTATTAGTGTCAATACATGTAATAAGTTACTTTTACAAGTTGCTGTTTTTTGAACATTCAATTTGATGAATATTATTCCCCATGACTAGACGATTCAATGTTTATTGCTACGTGGCCTCTGGCTTTCACAAATACATTAAACGAAGTCAAAAGTCAAGTCAAAGATTTATTTGCATATTCAAAAAGAACCATTGCCAATACATACATAATAATACACGAAGATGACATAATACAGAGAAAAGCGAGCAAATGTCATTTCCTATATTGACAAAAATTGTACATGCATATTAAAGGAAAGTAATTATGATTGGAGAAAAGCATGGAATTCATAATTTCGTGGCATTAAGTAAAAAAGAAAGGCAGCAAAGCATATTCAATTTTGTTAACAGAGCATAACGCATGGCGTTAGCCATACTTATACTGAAGAAAGTGGCTATATTTATTAATAGTTTTTTATTATTATAGTATAATCACTTATTTTCAATACACACATATTACAAGAAATTACCTAACTGTTATTATGTTATATTACAGAAAACGTCGTGGCCCGCAGTCACCATGGTTACGAAAGAAGAACATACAGTCTTTGAGTGCTGCGGAATACGAGAAACTGTTACTGAGTGCTGATAACTTTATTAAGAACTCTTGCCTTGTAAAAGTTGACAAGTATTAGCCCTATAATTAGACTCATTTGTCACATGTCGGGAAGTGTTGTTTAATTTGTGATTAAAATATAGTGCGTTAATATAAAAACATGTTGTCGACCAGCCATCCAATGTTATATAATGTATTGAATTATATATACTGTTGTGCGCTGTTTTCGATACCTCATATACCGGTATTTTGATGATAATTGCGGTGATGACGGTTATGATGATGGTGATAAAGACAATGATGCACAATGGTCATTTGTTTCAATGTAACTACATGCTGTAAGACAGCAATTAAAAAACAGAATAATCAGAATATAACATTGAATCATGTCTCATCAGTAAACACTCGTTCAACTAAAATTAGACATTCACACACTTGTTAATCAATCTAGCGTTTAACCCATCGTTCGCCTTAGGTGTATATTTAACTGTTAACCTATTTTACACAAAAGAAACCTATTTCACAGAAAAGAACACATGACATAAATTATTATGTGAAGTGTTTGTGAACCTCGATGTATAGGAAGTAATCCTCTAACACTAGCTTGATAGAAGTTTTAAATACAAAAACAGGAACTATCTATTGAGAAATTGGTATGATTCGGGAAAATCCCATGTACAAGTATGTGTTACGTGCATAATATATTAAATGTAAAGAACCTTGTGGTCTGGAATTTAAATAATAATAACTTACGAAGGTGACATATTAGACATATAATTGTCAGGACTAAAAACATACATTGTTTTCATATGGCCTTCATACACATTCAACCTTTCAAATAAATCCACTTTTAACATATAATTATAAAACAAGCACACAGAAAATTTAATAATAATAATAATAATAATAATAATAATTGCCTCTATAAAATAACAATTACAAAGCATCGACAGACAACAATAGGAAATAGAAATTATGCACAATGCAATTGATACACACATAAAAAAGTTACATTTTCATATAAAAATTCTCCGTATACAAAACAAATATAATTATTTGCTAACAACATCAATTTCAATATAAATTTTATAATTTTCAATAAATATATATCAGTATTATAATTGTAAAATCAGTGTTCTGTATCTACATCAATGTCATCTCCGTAATCATCTTCATTCATGTATTTTCTATCTTGTTCTTCAGAATAATAATAATAATAATAATAATCTCAGGAAAGCGCGCTCGACTATTCATTCGGCTTTGTTAATACACATATTATTATGTCAGTGACCATACATGATGACCCCAAAGACATGTGTGAAGTAACAATTCAATATCTGTTGAAGTAACAAAGATATGTACCTGCACGCAAACTTTAACCTGAATATTTTTCTAAGAATAAAATGGGCATAATTGTGCTAAATTGCACGTCAGAGTTATGGGTCTTTGTCAGTGACCTAACATAATAACCCTGAAGCCAGGTGTGGAGTTTCAATTGAATCTCTGTAGCAGTTAAAGAGATGTACTTGTTGCACGTAAACATTAACCTGAATTGTCTAAGCACAAAAAGGGCATATTTATGCTAAATTGCAGATCAGAGTTATGAGCCTTGGTCAGTGACCTTACGTAATGAATCCGAAGACGAGTGTAAAATTTCAGTTGAATATCTGTAGTAGTTGCAGAGATATGTACTTCTTGCACGCAAACCTTTTAACGTGTATTTTCTAAGTACAAAAAGAGGCATAATTGTGCTAAATTGTAGGTAAGAGTTATGGGCTTTCTTTAGTGATCTTACATAATGAGCCGAAAACCTAGTAAAGTTTGAAATTAAATATCTGTATTTGTTACAGAGATATGTACTTGTTGCACTGCGGAAAGCTAATTCTTTTCTTTACAAGTGATTAGTCAGTAAATGGAAATTAGATAGGGTCATTCTTCAAAACAGCAAAATTTCACATCCGTTTTCTTACATTGTAATTATTTAAGATAATGTTTGTAATATGTATTATAATGTGTATATCATGTGATTTATTACAATTACATAAAAAACAACAATTTATTAAACATGAAACTTTATACTAAAAATCCGAAATATTCACCTAAGTTACCTGGAAATGGATCACCAAATTAATGCGATACTTCTGTTATTTTTGACTCGTTGATAAAGTGATTTTTCTGGTTACTGATTCTAATTTTGAATATTTTGACAAAAAATAACTGCAATGTATTAATTTCAAACTCTTGTATGGAACATCGAGAGCTTGCAACGTATGACCTACTTTTGACTCCATAGACTACGAAGCACAATCGGTGCTCCTAACTACCCCGCTTCATTGGTTATTCTGGCCCGTTGCAAACTGACTTGATAACTGGCACGTATATTCAGTTTGCATAACTTAATTAGCTCCAAAAAATATTTGTTCGTTACTAACAAATTAGTTTTCATTTTTTCATTATGATGTCGTATACTATTGAATAAGAAGCCCCATTATACAGTTTAGAGGTGAGAAATTGAACTTCATTCAAACAAATGTTTTCTTTTAGCAAAAATGCACTCATAATTCACATGCTTTTAGTTTATTTTGTCGCCAACAGTCTTTCTACGCTGTCAGCGTTTTGATTTACAATTGTAGTTGTCGTAACAAATAACCTGTATTATGTTATCAGTAAATGTCTTCACAACAAAATTCGATATTAAGTTGTATAATTGAACAGTATATGCATATCCTTTATGTAACCAACCCAGATCGCTGTCAAGTCTGATTTCATATAATGTTATATGATGATTAAAGGGGCTATGTCAACGAAATATTGGTTTTCTATTGCACTATAAATGATATTTGATGATAGAAATACGCTATACTAAGCCATGTACATTCAATTAAGAATAAAAAAATACAATACATAATGAAATGTTTGATAAAAAAAATCAGCATATATATATATATATATAAAAGAACAACATTAAAACTACAAGCGAGTATCGAAATCTCGACTCGGGAACCATACAAAGAAATAACAGTAGACAGCGCTTTTACCAACTGCGCTATTCTGCTTTGTAAGGAAAATTGTGTAAACTATGGTTTTACAAAATAGTCACAATTGTGACGTCAAATTGTAAACATGAAAAGGGCCAAACAAACACGACCCTATTATAAATTGATTTTTATCTCAGAACTCTTTTTCCCATTATATAGTACTTATTTTAACCGTTATTATATGTCATTCATAAAATATATAAATTTAAGATTTTTAAAAAGAAATTACCCCCTTGAGGCGATTTTCGATGACATTGTCCCTTTAAACATTAATTTTAACAACGAATATGTACGTATTACACAAAATAAAGAGAAACACATGCACGTTACATGTTAAGTAACACACGATTACCAAGCGTTTCCTGTTGGCGAAATTGTGTACAACTGTAGTTTCTGCATGCCAGCATCGTTATTCGACACCGCCAGCCTGGAGCCATCACTGCTAGTACACAGGGCGTATGGGCACTTTATATCCACAGGGTAGGTACCGAGTATGTCACCATCAGCAGTCAGGTGCACGATGGAGTGCTTGTTCCTACTGCACAACAGCACCGTTTTACCAGGCCCGGCACACGCACCACCTGTTTCCTGTATGTTCTCATCAGTGATTGCTCTAGACGTGCCGATCACGGTGTCGTACATGTACACAGTGTGAGCGAGTCTGTCAGTAAGTACCAACGAGTTTCTAGACTGGATATACGTGCTCATACTTTCATTAATTGGGTACGTCTTACTAGGAAACAACGTGATTAAAGTCAGACTCCACGCCTTCCACTGATATCATTCTAGCAGGACGGGGAACATCGAACGTACTCACGAATAACAATGACCACTTGGACAGAATCAGTGATCACTTAACTGCGTGCTGGTGATATTTTATACAACTGAAGTTTCCTGGTGCCTTTAGCGTTATTCGACACCGCCAGCCTGCAGCCATCTTCACTCACACACAGGGAGTACGGGAACTCCATGTCCACAGGATAGGTACCGAGTATGTCACCATCAGCAGTCAGGTGCACGATGGAGTCCATGTCCTCACTGCACACCAACACCGTGTCACCAGGCCCGACACATACACCACGAGGTTCCCGTATGTTCTTATCAGTGACTGCTCTAGACGTGCCCTTCACGGTGTCGTACATGTACACGGTATGAGCGAACCTGTCTGTCAGTACCAACGTGTTCTTAGTCTGTACATACGTGCACTTACTTTCATCTACTTCGTACGTTTTGCTAGGAAACACCACGTGATCAAAGTCAGACTCCACACCGTATACTGATATCATTCGGACAGGTCGTGGATAATCGTTCGTACTAACAACCATGTGTGATGGTGATTTACAGCATATAGTATCGTACTGTGAGGATGTGTCAATTTCCCTGATCAGGCTGATGGCATTATCAGGACTCACGGACAGGAGACACACGGTATTGCCATATGCTGTAACGGCGAGTTCATTCTGAGACATGCATACAACGTCATATGGGTAGCTCTTGAACTTGTATGGTGTTCCTCGTCTCTGCAGTCGGTCATTGAGTATGATACATTTCATATTCCGGTCATCCACGGCCACCAGTCTTCCGTCCGATAGAAAATCCATTCCAGTAAGGAGAGGCTTCTTCCCATCATCTCCTGTCTTTGGTAGATCCACGGACACGAGCAGTTCAAGGGTAACTGGCCCGGAGTGGGATGATAGGCTGTCTGAACTGGGTTCCGCTGTAAATGTAAAAAACAAAAAGAACAAAATGTTGTATTTTGTTTTTTGATAACTCGCGCCAGTAAACCAGCCAAGACTAGTGCGACTAGATGAATGTTGAAATAACATAAAATGCATACATTGAAACCCGCATAATTAAGTTTCCCATATGTATTTATCTTTCACTTGGTTGTTGACTGTGTCAGACATAATAATATAAACTATAGATCTATACGTTAGTCTTACACGTGATTATGTTTTGACAACTGTACGTTTCAGTCGATACTATAGATACTTAATTATTATGAAACTGTTCGATAATTAAATTGTAAAGAGGGAAATAAGTATCATTTTTGAATGTGCAAGTTTCACTCTGCTATATGATTTAATTGCGTTTTTGTGTGCTCAACCCCTATGTAAACTTTCAACGAATTGAAATTTCAGGGTCTGATAGAATGTATTGGTCACAAATGTATAACATACGTAGTTTCACGAACATTATTCACGTACGTTTATAATTCCTTGTAATCATAAAGGAGATAATGTTGCTTTTAGGAAAGATCACCGTAGATATCATCGGTGAGGTGAAATGTTGTGTTTGTCAAAAGAGAAGAGAGGTTCTGTTAAGTAAACCAGAGAGGTGAGATTTGATCGGTTAGAATGATAGAAGGTTAGAATGATATAAAAACATTTCCGCATTTCGTATTGTAGTAGGGTGACGTATAAGGGACACTTATACTGCCGTGCTACATCAGCCAGATTTTATAGCGACGCGGTAGAGCGTTTGCCTTGGAACTAGGAGGTCCTGGATTCGATCCCCATTGAGGCTATAAGATTTTTTTCAGCTCGGTTGCATTGGCACCCAACGTAAATAACTCGTGGTGGTTATATGTATGAACGACATCACACAGATGTCGATGCAGATCGCAATTCATGGAAGAATATCAAAATTGGAGGGAGAGTATGTAGTAGGGTGACGTATAAGGGACACTTATACTGCCTTGCTATATGATATAGATTGTATAGAGGTAGAGCGTTTGCCTTGGAACCAGGAGGTCCTGGGTTCGATCCCCATTGAGGCTATGGGATTGTTACAGCTGGGTTACAGTATCAGTCTGAATGTTTTTCAAGAATTATTTCTGACAACTTTTGCTATTTGCTATTTTTTAGCATATTTTATATATATATAAAACATCAAAAAAAGATCTACCAAAGCACATAAAGAATGTTAAATATATAATAAAATGATGCAATTTAAAGATATCATCCCTAAACCTTTATATATAGAAGTATCAGGCAACTTCTTCTAGGGCCATCTCGGCAGTGGAAGCCAAATACATTTAGATGGGAATTGCAGGATCATATGACGACACTTTAAATGTTAATAAAAGCGAAAATATCACAAAGAAAACAATGTATGATTAGCCGATGTGCGGTTTTATCTGATCGTTCAAGGTGTGTACGCGTAGTACGTTAATAAAATCTTTAACAGACGTCAAAGTTTGTTTATATTGACAGGAATAAAACAAACATTTATAATCTTTATACACTCAAAAAATGGTTAAATTTGATCAACAAGAAGTATGTCTATCGATATACATACTATCACATCAGCGGGGCAGTTTCCCTCAATAACCACGTCAAAATTACATAAACGTCATTCCGATATATCAGATAAACAATTTGCACAGTTACAGTTTTTCAAAGTACACCCCATCGTGCGTAAGTACTTTTTCATGTCGCCGAATTAATATTTGAATTGCCCCGGGGAACGCTAATAGTACTTCATAAAATCACTATAATATTTTTTATAAAAGCGCCGATGTTATGATTCTTCCACAAACAACTAAGTTAAAGTTACTCTTTTCAATAGTTATAATATATTTTTCCGACATACACGCGTTTTAAAAATATTTTACTATTACACCTATTTTTCGGACATACCTCGTATATGGTGTTTTAGGCTAATTGCCAATAACATGCCGTAGTTAAAACAAGTTTCATTAAAATATGTCAATAGGTTTTCAAGTTATTGAGCGAAAACTGTTTTTCTATTTTTAGCAACAGTGACCTTGACCGTGACACCACCCACCACATACGTAAATCAAGGTCTCGATATAAGGTATCTACGTATGAAGTTTCATTAAAATATCTCAATGCGTTCTTAAGTTATTGAGCTTAACCCGTTTTTCTACTGTTAATAACAGCGACCTTGACCCCACCCACCCCGTAAAAAAACCCAAGTGAAGTCCCGATATAAGATATGTGTATTAAATTTCATTAAAATATCGCAATGCTTTCTCAAGTTATGCAATCCCAAGCAATGTGTTGATATAAGGTACTTATGCATTAAGTTTCATTAAAATAGCTCAATGCGTTTTTAAAATATTTAGCGGACACCATTTTTCTATGGTCAATAACGGTGACCTTGACCCCACCCACCCCATATGCAATCCCAATCGAGGTCTCAAAATAATGTATTTATGTATTAAGTTTCATTAAAATGTCTCAATGTATTCTCAAGGTATTGAGCGGAAACCGGTTTTCTATTTTTAGTAACAGTGACCTTGACCATGACTCCTCCCACCCAATATGCAATCCCATGCGAGGTGTCATTATGAGGTATCTATGTATTAAGTTTCATTAAAATATCTCAATGCGTTCTAAAGTAATGGAGCGGAAACCGTTTTCTACTTTTAGTAACAGCGAACTTGACCCCACGAATCCCATATGCAATCCCAATCGAGGTCTCGATATAATGCTTTAACCAAATATGAAACCTCTGGGCCTTGTGGTTTCAGAGAAGAATTTTTCAATTATTTTTCCATTTACGTCTATATAAACCATGTGAGCCCCGGGGTGTGCCAAGCTTTGACCCCAGGGGCATCATTTGAACAATCTTTTTAGAGGACCACTACAGAATTTTACATACCAAATACAAAACCTATAGGCCTTGAACTTTCAGAAGAGAACATTTTTAAAGTCATTTTTCTATTTAAGTCTATATAAACCATGTGACCCCCGGGTTGGGGCCAGTTTTGACCCCAGGGGCATCACTTGAACAATCTTTGTAGAGGACCACTATACAATGTTACATACCAAATATGAAACCTCTGGGCTTTGCGGTTTCAGAGGAGACGATTTTTAAAGTCATTTTGCTACTCAAGTCTATAACAACTATGTGCCCCCGGGATGTGGCCAGTTTTTACCCCAGGGGCATCATTTGAACAATCTTTGTAGAGGACCACTATACAATGTTACATACCAAATATGAAACCTCTAGGCCTCGCAATTTCAGAGAAGATGTTCAAAGTCATTTTGCTATTTAAGTCTATATTAACCAGGTTAGCCACGGTATGTGGCCAATTTTGACCCCAGGGGTATCATTTGAACAATCTTTGTAGAGGACCACTATACAATGTTACATACCAAATATGAGACCTCTGGGCCTTGCAGTTTCAGAGGAGAAGATTTGTAAAGTCATTGTGCTATTCAAGTCTATATAAACCATGTGACCCCAGGGTGTGACCAGTTTTGGCCCCAGGGGCATCATTTGAACAATATTTTTAGAGGACCACTATACAATTTTACATACCAAATATGAAACCTCTGGGCATTGTGGTTTCAGAGGAGAAGATTTTTAAAGTCATTTTGCCATTCAAGCCTATATAAAACATGTGACCCCGGGGTGTGGCTAGTTTTGATCCCAGGGGCATCATTTGAACAATCTTTGTAGAGGACCACTATACAATGTTACATACCAAATATGAAACCTCTAGGCTTTGCGGTTTCAGAGAAGAAGATTTTAAAAGTCATTTCGCTATTTAAGTCTATATAAACCATGTGAGCCACGGGGTGTGGCCAGTTTTGATTCCAGGGGCATCATTTGAACAATCTTTTTAGAGCACCACTATACAATGTTACATACCAAATATCAAACCTCTGAGCCTTGCGGTTTCAGAGGGGAAGATTTGTAAAGTCATTTTGCTATTTAAGTCTATGTAAACAATGTGTGCCAAAGGGTGTGGCCAGTTTTGACCCCAGGGGCATCATTTGAACAATCTCTGTAGAGGACCACTAAGCAATGTTACATACCAAATATGAAACCTCTGGGCCTTGCGGTTTCAGAGGAGAAGATTTTAAAAGTCATTTTTCTATTGAAGTCTTTATAAACAATGTGACCCCCGGGGTGTGGCCAGTTTTGACCCCAGGGGCATCATTTGAACAATATTTTTAGAGGACCGCTTTACAATGTTACATACCAAATATGAAACCTCTGTGCTTTGCGGTTTCAGAGAAGAAGATTTTTAAAGTCATTTTGCTATTCAAGTCTATATAAATCATGTGACCCCCGGGGTGTGGCCAGTTTTGACCCCAGGGACATCAGTTGAATAATATTTTTAGAGGACCACTATACAATTTTACATACAAATATGAAACCTCTGGGCCTTGTGGTTTCAGAGGATATGATTTTTAAAGTCATTTTGCCATTCAAGCCTATATAAACCATGTGACCAGTTTTGACCCCAGGGGCATCATTTGAACAATCTTTGTAGAGGACCACTATACAAAGTTACATACCAAATATGAAACCTCTAGGCTTTGCGGTTTCAGAGAAGATTTTTAAAGTCATTTTGCTATTTAAGTGTATATAAACCATGTGAGCCACGGGGTGTAGCCAGTTTTGATCCCAGGGGCATCATTTGATCCATCTTTATAGAGCACCACTATACAATGTTACATACCAAATATCAAACCTCTGAGCCTTGCGGTTTCAGAGGAGAAGATTTTTAAAGTGATTTTGCTATTTAAGTCTATGTAAACCATGTGTGCCAAAGGGTCTGGCCAGTTTTGACCCCAGGGGCATCATTTGAACAATCTCTGTAGAGGGCCTTGCGGTTTCAGAGGATAAGATTTTTAAAGTCATTTTGCTATTTAAGTCTATGTAAACCATGTGTGCCAAAGGGAGTGGCCAGTTTTGACCCCAGGGGTATCATTTGAACAATCTTTGTAGAGGACCGCTTTACAATGTTACATACCAAATATGAAACCTCTGGGCTTTGCGGTTTCAGAGGAGAAGATTTTTAAAGTCATTTTGCTATTCAAGTCTATATAAACCATGTGACCCCCGGGGTGTGGCCAGTTTTGACCCCAGGGGCATCAGTTGAATAATATTTTTAGAGGACCACTATACAATGTTACATACCAAATATGAAACCTCTGGGCCTTGCGGTTTCAGAGGAGAAGATTTTTAAAATCATTTTGCTATTCAATTCTATATAAACCATGTGACCCTCGGGGTGTGGCCAGTTTTGACCCCAGGGGCATCATTTGAACAATCTTTGTAGAGGACCACTATACCATGTTACATACCAAATATGTAACCACACGGCCTTGCGGTTTGAGAAAAGACTTTTAAAGTCATTTTGCTATACAAGTTTATATAAACCATGTGACCGGGGCGTGGCCAGTTTTGACCCCAGGGGCATAATTTGAACAATCTTTGTAGAGGACAACTAGAGGATGTCAGATATCAAATATGAAAGCCCCAAGCCTTGTGGTTTCAGAGGAGAAGATTTTTAAAGTTTTCAGTTTTTAAATCTACTTTTAGCTCTGGTGACCTACATATGCAGTGGACCGAAACGATTTGAACCACTTTGAAAGAGGGTCACTCCTGTGAAGTTTCGTGAAAATCTGCCAAGCGGTTTAGGAGGAGATGTCAATTATATCTTATTATTATCTTAAGGGGTTTCACAAACTAATACTTAAATAGAGTTTGAACATAAGAGCAAATATTTTTAATTAAATCTAAGATGATTTTGGCATAAGACATTTATGCATGAATTTATAAAAAATCGGTTAACATGAATACTATCATGTTTGCTTTCGTATTGGGATCATTGTTTATCGATATGGTATTATGTCACTGAAAATACATTATTACATCAGTAAAACGTGAAACATGTGCACGAACAATATCGAGTAAAATAAGAATATTAAAAACAAACTATCAAATTGTTACATTATTATTTTGATCCATTTCAATTGTCTCAGGTCAAGTGTCAGAGTTATAAATGCATACTCTATTTGAACAATGAGCTAACAAACCTGTCTGTGTACTGTGTTCTTTATAATTAAGTTTCAGAATATTATTCTCCATTTCAAGAAGCGCTGATAGCTCACTTGGTAAAGACAGTGTCACTTGTGTTGTTATTTGCATCCTTCGTTGCTCATTTATTTGTGTTTCCCTTAATTTCTGTTTTTCTTCAATCATTTTCGAAAAAATATACTTTTGCTGAGGCGTACCCTGTTCTAAAACAGCAGAACACATCGACAATATCTGAGGTATTTCTTCCTTAATTTTCGTAGCGGCTGCGTGCCTTTCGCCAATTCGCTTATCCACTTTGGACTTAACTTGCTTTGCCTCAATCAACAACTTCTGCTTAGCATCTTCAATTAGTTTTATGATACGATCTCTTATTTCATCTACCTCTTTGGAAATGTTTTCAATGGACTCATTCAACTCATTTTCTGACTGCTTACATTCAGCTAATATAGACTCAGTAACGGATTGTATTTCTATCAAGGACTTTTTTAAGGCATGAAGCTCTGCAACATTTTGTCCAGATACGCTTGATATTTCATCTACCTGATCACATGTTCGGTGTATGAACGCACAGGTACTGCAGCAGAGCTTTCCATGGTCTTTACAATGAAACTCGATTTCCTTGCC
The DNA here is from genome assembly GCA_027627225.1 of Congeria kusceri. Classification (NCBI taxonomy): domain Eukaryota; kingdom Metazoa; phylum Mollusca; class Bivalvia; order Myida; family Dreissenidae; genus Congeria; species Congeria kusceri. The sequence continues at coordinate 63,025,961 of CM051029.1, read as the reverse complement.
GTGTTCCTGACACCTGTCAATGCCTTTCATGTCCACTACCACCGGGACTGAATCCATGTTCTGGATACTGACCATTTCATGCTTCCCAGGTATAAATATCGTGTGCAGATGACTACATTGGTCACAAAACAGCTCGTTACAATCCTTGCAAAAAACCGTAGCTGTCTTTGACGACTTGTTCCTAATACAAGGATCACAGGAACGTACGATCACACATTGGCCGATGACATCGTTTGAATTGTGTTGATTTGAATCCATTTGCCCACCAGTTGCCATCTTAATATTCCAGTATTGTTTCAATCAATATACTAAAATGCTACTTTCGATTTCAGTCACCAATATTTTATCTATTTCCTTTCAAATATTCGTAACAATGGATACCCAAATGAATATTCCTGATAAGATAAGATGAAACTATATTGACTACTTTAATATTACTCCATTTATGACATCCGTGGCTATTATTTTTATCACATACTTAAATGTTTGTGTTTTGCTTCAGTATTTATATCGACAACGCCCACATCAACCTCCGCGCAGAGATTTGACTGGCTCCAATACCAATACATCGGCTGCATATTGTGTTGTTGATATATATTCGCCAGTTTACATATCGGAATTATATGATATTGCTATTTTACCTGTGGGATAACGAGAAACGATTTGCGACACAGGTTGGTATAATTACTATAATGCGTAGGCTTATTTTATACGTCAGATTCACTTTTTGCCATGATATATTTTTATGGGTAAAATTGACAGACTGACAGGTTTTTACGTACATTTTTTATACTTTTGCAATTCCATGTATTCTATAAAATCATTACATTTGTGTGACAAGATTTTCCTTTGAAGTTAAAGCCAGTTTGTAGAGGCTATTACGCCCAACGTGTATTGTAGTGCTTTAAAGACAGTGTTAGATGAGGTAAAGATGTAGGTGAAAATTGACAATACTTGTAACTTGTAGCATATGAGCCGATGGTGGTTCATGAAGGGGATAAACATATCAAAAATGTCTAATTGATGAGCCGTACTGTAGTATGTACGAATTAGATGTATTTGTACGAATGTTTGTATGTTTATATGATTGTACCAATTAGATGTATTTGTACGAATGTTTATATGTTTAAATTTTTGTACGAATTAGATGTATTTGTACGAATGTTTGTATGTTTATATGTTTGTACGAATTAGATGTATTTGTACGAATGTTTGTATGTTTATATGTTTGTACGAATTAGATGTATTTGTACGAATGTTTGTATGTTTATATGTTTGTACGAATTAGATGTATTTGTACGAATGTTTGTATGTTTATATGTTTGTACGAATTAGATGTATTTGTAAGAATGTTTGTATGTTTATATGTTTGTACGAATTAGATGTATTTTTCGGCGTAGCTGTCTAAGATCACTTTTGACCTAGATTTCTTGCGATAATTATGCAGCGGGAAAATTGAATGCCAATAGAATTTGGCAATTTTTTCATTTTTAGGGAATGCAAACGTACAACAATGGTTTAATGTATACCAACAATTGTTGCATACTTTTGGGGATTAAAATGTACATGACTGTTTACATAAGCGGTTAAAATTAGTTATAATCATATCTTCGACATACACTCTGGAACTGAACATAATTATGAACAATCTTAAATTGCCATAGTCTAATGAAATTTTATGTTTGTGTTATCAAAAATGGAAGTCATCATTATTTCAAATGCGCTGACTGTTCCCTGAAGATTGCTTTTCATAAGGATACTTAGTATAAATGATCAACTGACTTAGAAATGTGTATGTATAATGCATAGATAACTTCCAAGATGAAGGTAGGGTATATTACTTAAGAATAACTATACGCGTCTGATACAGAATAATTTTCATTCATTCCCGCAATTATTTTCGTACATTGTTAATTTGTTAAATTTGGCTGACAAATTTATATAATAATGATATTAACGTAAATTATTTAGGTTATTCATACATATAGCACTGGTGAAAACATGGGGCGGTATGATCGGTTTATTCACGGTTCAAATATTAATAATTATTGAATTAATCACACATTAATTTTGGGATATGAGAAGTTTTCTTATGGTTTAAAAAAATCTGGGGTCCGAGAAGTCGCCTTGTCTAGGTGGGGACCGAAAAATCTGGGGTCCGAGAGGCCGCCTTGTCTAGGAGGGGACCGAAAACTCTGGGGTCCGAGAAGTCGCCTTGTCTAGGAGGGGACCGAGAAATCTGGGGTCCGAGAAGCCACGTAACCGATCATCTTGGCCCTCTTGTATTATGTTTAGGGTAAAATGATATCTCATTATTAATGTCAACGCCGATTGTCTTTTTTAAAACTTAAGACATTTCTTGTTTAAACATTGAATGGCTTAAATCACCAAAGAAAACAACATCACTACCACCTCCATTGTCAACGACTTTATATAACATAAATAATAGCACAGTGACACGTTAATACAGCGTGTAATATATTTATTCAATATTAACGAAACAATGTTAATTCAACTTGATTTAATTCGTTACCATACACGCACCTGTTTATGTGATTAATTAGCGGATGAAATTGATTACGGCTTGATTACCTGCGTTTGCAGGTATGTGAGCACACGAAGTTGAATCATCGTTTTAGTAACCTACATGCATTTGGTGTCTGGTAAGACACGCTCCTGTCTCAACACATTTTGGAATGATAGTTTGTAAATGTCCTTAAGTTATTTTTACTCTTGAGTTGTAACGTTAGTTCAAAATAACGTTGGTTCATACATGTCAAATCAAAATGTCTTGTGTGTGCACTTACATTGCATTTGTATATTCAGCACAATGCCATGTAAGTGTATCGCCATCGAGTCGACCATTATTATTCAAATACAAACTCGTTAAACAAAAAAAAGCAAACGAGAGTAACATACAGCGATGGCGATTTATTACAATGTATGTATTTAATCCAACACAAATAAAAACGACTCAATAGTATACAATGAACACCGCACCACAGAGACCTATATCCATTTGGAGCTACAAGTGTTTGACCTGGTGGTTAAGCGACATCTAATGACGCAATCATTTCACAACTCATTTTTGAGTTACATTAAATAGTTTGTGATTGTTTTGGTATTTAAAAGACAAATAAGCTGAAAAAGGTACATTTGGGTATAATAATTGAAATATTATACTAAGTATGGTGTTCTGAGATCTTGTATCAATCTGGTTGGTTTTGTCAAGTAGCATCGACTTGACACAACCAACACTACTGATACAAAGAATACTATACATTATAATAGCATAATATTATACACATGTATCGCCAATTATACATAGAACATAAATTAGACGATTACATTTTGCCTGTCCTGCATAAAATGTCATTTAATATTTTTGCACAAAGCGGAATATGTTTCTTGTGAATATCTTTTACATTAAATAAAGTTCAAATACATACATGTGCTATTTAATAAGTAAAACATAATATAAATGTATTCACTTTAATGGCATACTTGTATGTATAACTAATATTTATTGTAAGGTTTTCTCAAGCAAACTAATGCTCACGATGCAAATGCAAATGATGTATTTGTTTCTAATAAAATAAAGCACAGATGCTTGTAAGAATAATGATAATCACATAATTTATTGCGAACAAAACACCATGTTCACCAAATGTTTCATATTTGTGATATTTTGTACAACTGTAGCTTATTCTCGTATTCACCGCCAGTCTGCCACCGTCCCTACTCACTCCATAACTGGTACATGTCTTAAAGGATTTCTTTGCTTCAGGGTATTATTCGCCATGACCAGACAGTGAGTCGCATACATGTCACATGTTTATCCATAAAAGAACAAGGTAAAAATTCAAGGTCAAAGGTCAAATATTTGTATTTAGTTTCCGCTCCATTACGGCTACCTGGAAGGATTTTAATAAAACGTGTCAATACATGCAATATGTTACTGTTACAAGTTGCTGTTTCTTGAACATTCAATTTGATGATTATTATACCCCATGACTAGATGATTCATTGTTTATTGCGACGTGGCCTCTGGCTTTCGCAAATACATTAAACGGAGTCAATGTCAAAAGTCAAGTCCAAGATTTATTTGCATACACAAAAAGAACATTGCCAATATATACATAATACAGAGAAAAGCGAGCAAATGTCATTTCCTATATTGACAAAAATTGTACACGCATATTAAAGGCAAGTAATTATGATTGGAGAAAAGCATGGAAATCATAATTTCGTGGCATTAAGTAAAACAGAAAGGCAACAAAGCATATTCAATTTTGTGAACAGAGCATAACGCATGGCGTTAGCCATACTTATACTGAAGAAAGTGGCTATATTTATTAATAGTTTTTCATTATTATAGTATAATCACTTATTTTCAATACACACATATTACAAGAAATTACCTAACTGTTATTATGTGTTATATTACAGAAAACGTCGTGGCCCGCAGTCACCATGGTTACGAAAGAAGAACATACAGTCTTTGAGTGCTGCGTAATCCGAGAAACAGTTACTGAGTCATGATAACTTCATTAAGAACTCTTGCCAAATAAAAGTTGACAAGTATTAGCCCTATAAGGAGACTCATTGTCAAATGTATTGTTTAATTTGTGATTTAAATACAGTGCGTTAATATAAAAACATGTTGTCGACCAGCCATCCAATGTTATATAATGTATTGAATTATATATACTGTTGTGCGCTGTTTTCGATACCTAACATACCGGTATTTTTGATGATAATTGCGGTGATGAAGGTTATGATGATGGTGATAAAGACAATGATGCACACTTGTCATTTATTTCAATGTAACTACGTGCTTAAGTCAGCATTTTAAAAAGCAGAATAATCAGAATATAACATTGAATAATGTCTCATCAGTAAATACTCGTTCAACTAAAATTAGATATTCACACACTTGTTAATCAATCTAGCGTTTAACCCATCGTTCGCCTTAAGTGCAGTACTCCAGATAAGCTTTTATGCTGGGTGTATATGTACGCTTACTTCTGAAAATCTTTGAGTAAATGTACTCTCTCTCCAGAATTTATGGGGGTAAATGTATACTCTATGTTGGATAATCGGTGATAAACTTGCCCCAACTAAACTTCACAGTTGACAAAGGAGAAAACAACAACAACCGTATTGTTATAATATTCCTTAATAATATAGCAACACCATTTGAATACAATAATGATCCAAGTAAGAATTCCAAACATTTTAGGAATTTAATTGCTATATAAACTTCACATTCTATTTTTACCGAAATGTGACGTTATGTACCAGAGAAAATTGCGCGTAAATGTCCACCCCAATTTTATTTTCTCTGCGTAAATGTACACCCAAATTTCACATTTCACTGCGTATCTTCCAATTTTGTGTGCGTAATTTACGCGTGTACGTGCCTTATCTGGGCCTCTGCTTATGTGTATATTTAACTGTTAACCTATTTTACACAACGAAACATATTTTACAGAAAAGAACATAAGAACAAATGACATAAGTTATTATGTGAAGTGTTTGTGAACCTCGATGCATAGGAAGTAATCCTCTCACACTAGCTTGATAGAAGTTTTAAAAACAAACACAGGAACTATATATTGAGAAATTGGTATGATTCGGGAAAATCCCATGTACAAGTATGTGTTACGTGCATAATATATTAAATGTAAAGAACCTTGTGGTCTGGAATTTAAATATAATAATAATAATACTACTAATAATAATAATAACTTAAGAAGATGACATATTAGACGTATAATTGTCATGACAAACACATACCTTATTTTCATATGGCCTTCATACACATTCAAACATTCAAATATATTCACATTTAACATATAATTACAAAACAAGCACACAGAAAATGTAATAATAGAAACAATAATAATAATAATTTTCTCTATAAAATAACAATTACAAAGCATCGACAGACAACAATAGGAAATATAAATTATGCACAATGCATTGATACACACATAAAAAAGTTACATTTTCATATAAAACTTCTCCGTATACAAAACAAATATAATTATTTGATAACAACATCACTTTCAAAATAAATTGTATAATTTTCAATAAATATATCTATATCAGTATTATAATTGTAATATCAGTGCTCTGTATCTACATCAATGTCATCTTCGTAATCATCTTCATCCATGTATTTTCTATCTTGTTCTTCAGAATAATAATAATAATAGCTGTCTCAGGACAGCGCGCTCGACGATTCATTTAAGAATTGAAACGCTCTTTTTGGCGCTTCATCGATGTATGAAGGTCAGTTTTTTGGTATCTAATTTGCATAAAGCCGAAGGCTTAGTAGTATCCGTGAACTAGCAGTATCCGTGATTTGAATATTAAAACGTGTAAAAGTTCACCAGCATTGAATGTTGAGTTTACACACATCACCTAGCAACTGTTCCAAACGCAGAATAAGTTGAAGTCTCCAAAACTTCAAAATTTTTCAAGATATTTACATTTTTGTTTAAAAAAATCTCAAAACAACTTAACTCCTCGCGGGGCATTCACGCGCACATCTTTGCGCATTAATCTATAATTGGACACCTATTTGTATATTGTAATTCCCTATTTTCGGTTTACCAAGTGCGATCGCTAGGTTATTCACATACAGCAGCAATTTTAGTATTTAAACACCACCATCCATTTATTCAACACGCATTCTTCGTGAAATAGATTTTCTTTAAAAAATCAAGAATTGCAGTCGCAAAATGTTTACTCAAAGAAAATATTAACAAAGAATTGCAATTTTAAAATGTTTACTAAATTATACGGCTAGTTTCGGGACGATTTTGACAAAATTTCAATGCAGGGGAAGCGTCTTCTTCGATAATAACAAGGTTATCTCCCGTTTACAATCAGCAAATTTTTAAGGGGCGCCAAAGGGGTAATGAAAAGCCCATTCTTCGGCATCCACTTATGTTTGTAGTCGCATTATCACCGTTAATCTGGCATATAATTTAATAATATTACATCATTATGGTGTAGGTAATATAATGTAGAATAATATAGAGTGATTAAAATCTGGAGGTTTGTAGCACAAAAATCGCATTTTCAATTGAAAGGAAAACTCACGGATACTACTAGTTTTATTGCTTCAAGTAACGCTTATTGATTACCGCTTTGGAGCCCCTTATATGGAAAAATCCATATGAGGTCATGACAAGATATTTACATCCTTGTGAACAGAAGGAGCCCAAAAATATTTATAAAAAAACAACAACATTAAAACCTCAAGCGAGTATCGAACTCTCGACTTAGGAGCCATACGAAGAAATAACAGTAGACAGCGATTTTACCAACTGCGCTTTTCTGCGTTTTAAGGAAAATTGTGTAAGCTATGGTTTTACAAAATAGCCACAATTCTGATGTCAAATTGTAAACATGAAAAGGGCCAAACAAACACGACACATATCATAAATTGATATTTATCTCAGAATGCGAAAACTCTTCTACTCATTATATAGTACTTATTTTAACCGTTATTATATGTCATTATTAATATATTAATTTCAGATTTTTTTTTCAGAAATTACCCCCTTGAGGCGCTTTTTGATGACATAGTCCCTTTAAACATTAATTTTAACAACAAATATGTACGTATTACATAAAATAAAGAGAAACACATGCACATTACATGTTAAGGAACAATTAACATGAATGATTTAGTTGTAATGCTATTAATTAAAATATAAATAATATTCACTACATGAAAGAAAGTAATAATGATATATTCCGACCAAACATGGTTACCAAGCGTTTTATGTCGGCGAAATTTTGTACAACTGTAGTTTCTGCATGCCAACAGCATTATTCGACACCACCAGCCTGGAGCCATCCCTGCTCACACACAGGGCGTATGGGCACTTCATATCCACAGGGTAGGTACCGAGTATGTCACCATCAGCAGTCAGGTGCACGATGGAGTTCGTGTCCTTACTGCACACCAAGACCGTGTCACCAGGCCCGACACACGCACCACGTGGTTCCTGTATGTTCTCATCAGTGACTGCTCTAGACGTGCCCTTCACGGTGTCGTACATGTACACTGTGTGAGCGAGCCTGTCAGTCAGAACCAACGTGTTCTTAGACTGGATATACGTGCACGTACTTTCATCTATTTGGTACGTCTTGCTAGGAAACACCACGTGATCAAAGTCAGACTCCACACTGTACACTGATATCATTCGGACAGGTCGTGGATAATCGTTCGTACTAACAACCATGTGTGATGGTGATATACAGCATATAGTATCGTACTGTGAGGATGTGTCAATTTCGATGATCAGGCTGATGGCATTATCAGGACTCTTGGACAGGAGACACACGGTCTTGTTACCCACTGTCACTGCGAGTTCATTCTGAGACATACATACAACGTCTAAAGGCGACGCCTGGAATTCGTAAGGTGTTCCTTGTCTCTTCAGAAGTTCATTCAAAATGATACACGTATAATTTTGATTATCCACGGCCACCAGTCTCCCGTCCGGCAGGAAGTCCAGACCAGTGAGAAAGGGTTCCTCCTCATCATCTCCAGTCTTTGGTAGATCCACGGACACTAGCAGTTCAAGGGTAACTGGCCCAGTCTGAACTGGGTTCCGCTGTAAATTTAAAAACAACAAGAACAAAATGTTGTATTTTGTTTCTTGATAACTAGCGCCAGTAAACCAGTCAAGACTAGTACGAATCAATGAATGTTCAAATAACATAAAATAACATACATTGAAACCCGCATAATTAAGTTTCCCATGTGTATTTATCTTTCACTTGGTTGTTGACTGTGTTGGACATAATAAACATAAACCATAGATCTATACACAGTCTTACACGTGATTATGTTTTGACAACCGTACGTTTCAGTCGATACTATAGATGATCAATTATTATGAAACTGTCCCATGATTAAATTGTAAAGAGGGTAATAAGTATCATTATGACCAGAAAACGTTGTTAGTTCACGCACGTTTTTAATTCCTTGTTATCAAAATGGAGATAATATTGCTTTCAGGAAATCATGGATATCATAGGTGAGGTGAAATGTTGGATTCATCAAAAGACAGAGAGGTTCTGTTAGTTAAACCAGAAATGTGAAATTTCATCGGTTTGTAAAAACTGATAGACGGTTCGAATGATATATAACATTTCCGCATTTCGTATTCTAGTAGGGTGACGTATAAGGGACACTTATACTGCCTTGCTATATGAGACAGCTTTTATAGCGATGCGGTAGTGCGTTTGCCTTGGAATTAGGAGGTCCAGGATTCGATCCCCATTGAGGCTATGAGATTTTTTCAGCTGGGTTGCAAAGTAAATAACCTACGGTGGTTATACCGTATGTATGTAGGACATCCCACAGATGTCAAGGCAGAACGCAATTTATGGAAGAATTTCGAAATTGGAGGCAGAGTATGTAGTAGGGTGACGTATAAGGGACACTTATACTGCCTTGCTATATGAGATAGGTTTTATAGCGACGTGGTAGAGCGTTTGCCTTGAAACCAGGGGTCCTGGGTTCGAACCCTATTGAGGCTATGGGATTGTTTCAGCTGGGTTACATTATCAGTTTGAATGTTTTTTTAAGAGTTATTTCTGACAAAGTTTGCTATTTGCTATTTTTATAGCATATCATATATATATATATATATATATATATATATATATATATATATATAAACATCAATAAAAGATCTACAAAAGCACATAAAGAATGTTCAATATATAATAAAATAATGCAATTTAAAGATATCTCCCTAAACCTTTATATATACAGTTATCAGACAACTTCTTCTAGGGCCATCTCTGCAGTGGAAGCCAGTAAATTCAGATAGGAATTGCAGGATGAGCTTCATTACCAAGAGCTACTAATTAGTAATATGCAACCTTCATTAAAACACGTTTACATTTAACGACACTTGAAATGTTAATAAAAGCGAAAATATCACAAAGAAATCAATGTATTATTAGCCGATGTGTGGTTTTTAGACTGTTGGCGGAAGCCAACGATCTTTTGAGAGGGGAATTTCCAAAACATGTATTGCGGAAAACTACTTCTTTTCTTTGCAGGCCACGAGTCAGTTAATCGAAACCTGAACAGGTCCTTCTTCAAAACAGGAAAAATTGACGCCTGTTTTCTTACTATAATTATTATAAGGTAATGTATGTCATGTGTATAATAAAGTGTATTATAACATGTATATCATGTGATTTATAACAAATACAGTTTCTACAAAAGTTAATTTATTAAAAATGTAACGTCAAACTAATGACACTCACTTTTCGCTATTTACTTGTATGTAACCGACATATTTACCTGGTTGTCCTGGAATAAGACCACTAAATTCATGCGCTACATTGGTTATTTTTTACTTATTGCGAAAGCGTTATTTCTTGTAACCGATTCTTATTTTGCATATTTCGACAACAAATTACTGCAATGTATTAATTTTTAAACTGTAGTATGTAAAAACGAGAGCACGCATCCTATGACCTACTTTTCACTCAGTAGGCTACGAATCACTAACAATCGATGCTCCTAACTAGCACAAAAAATGGTTAAATTTGATCAACAATAAGTATGTCTACCGAAATAACAAATCAACATATTATCAGCGGGGCAGTTCCCTTCAATAATGACGTCAAAATTACATTAACTTCATTCCGTAATCAGATAAACAATGTGCACAGTTACAGTTTTTCAAAGTACACTCCATCGTGCGTAAGTACTTTTTCATGTCGCTGAATTAATATTTGAATTGCCCTTTTAATAGTTCACAAGTACATTTAAGCATAGGCAGTATTGCATCTCGTGTATATAAGTATGTTGTGCTCTGAGAAAAACTAACCTGACTCAGGGGCGAAGCAGGCAAAACCGGCCCCAGTCAAGAACGGCCCAAAAATGCAAAACCCGCCCCATGGTGTAAAACCGGCCCCAAATTGTTTATCCAAGATTTGAATGGATATTATTTTATGTATTTGTATATTAAAATAAAATATTTGAAGCGGCGTTTGGTTAATTGTGATATTGTGTATCGGTTTAACATGAAATGAGGCGTAATTATTGCATGAATTAGCAACTAATTATAGAGCACCTATAAAAATTTTGTGTTATTATAAAGTGGAAATTACTTTATTATAGTATATAATATTATGTTGAAATAAAATGTTTGAAGTTGTTTGTTGATTATTGTTTTATTATACGATACAGAATTAGATGAAATTTCGTGTTTCTAAGTGTATTGAAAATATATAATTCATATTATGGTCATACAATTTCTCAAGCTTATTTATATGTATATGAAAACATATGAATCGTTAATTTGAAAAAAGTTAAATGTACTAATAATGTTCGTATTATAACAATGTATAATGATGATATGTTATGGCAAGTGCCGTATTTAAATAGTGTAAATAAAAAAAAAAAAAGTATATAATATATAATGTAAAATTTGTTATGTACATATCAATAGAAAAAAAACACGAATCCTGCATTTGGAAAGAAATAACATTTTAATTTAGAAGAGACATTAAGTGCATATTTAAATACTTATTTATAAATTTTGAAACCAAATTAATCCAACAAGAGGGCCAAATGGCCCTGGATCGCTCACCTGAGTTTCATTAGTCGAACAATTTTCCATGCGTTAGATTTGTATACGGATATGGATACACTGATAGGGACTGATGGAAATGCGGCCATAATTATCATGGTTTGAAAATTTTAAGTGACAACCGACATTCAAAATTTTGAAGTACATATTGAAATTGAAGCTTTGTTCTTCAATTTGACCTAGCGACCTAGTTTTTGACCCCAGATTCGAACTCGGTCGAGATACCATTGGGACAAACGTTCTGACCAAGTTTCATGACGATTGGGCAAATTATGTAACTTCAAGAGTCTTAACAATCTTTTTCTTCAATTTGACCTAGTGACCTAGTTTTTGACCCCACATGACCCAGATTCAAACTCGGCCGAGGTACCAGTAAGACAAATGTTCTGACCAAGTTTCATGAAGATTGGGAAAAAAATGTGACTTCTAGAGTGTTAACAAGATTTTTCTTCAATTTGACCTAGTGACCTAGTTTTTCACCCCACATGACCCAGATTATAACTCTGCCGAGATATCACTGGGACAAATGTTGTGACCAAGTTTCATGAAGACTGGGCAAAAAATGTGACTTCAAGAGTGTTCACAAGCTATTCCTATAGCCATATAAGGAAAACTGCCTCCCCCCCCTGGCGGCCATGTTTTTCATCGGACTGGAACCATTTTTTAACTCGGCCGAGAGATCATCAGAACAAAGGTTTTGTGCAAGTTTCATGTTAATTGCGCAAAAAATGTGACTTCTATAGTGTTCACAAGCATTTCCTATATATCCATATAAGGAAAACTGACCCAGCCCCCTTGGCGGCCATTAAAAATTGAAAATTAAGGTATCTGAACAATACGCAGAGGGGAATAGGACCAATTTTGATTTAAAACATCGGTTAGTGCAATGGGCTAACTAAAGTATGAGTTGGGTAGTGGACGTGCGTTTTTTTTTTGCTAAAGGTTCTCAAATAATTTTTCTTGATATTCTTACCTGACTTTTTTTCATATAGTCATTGACAATACTGGATAATGCAGAAACAGTAGATTTTGATGTCTTTTTCGCAAACAGTTTTGGAGAACTAGTTGCAATGCGATATTTTTTCACAAACAAAGGGCAATAACTCTGTTGTTTCTTGTCCGATCTTGCTTATATTCGACTTCACCTTTAATCTTATGGCCATAGACAAACTGTGCAAGATTGGTGAAGATTGGATGAAAAATGAAGTCTCTATCCTGAATAATGTCCATTTATGCATATTTTATTTTTTTTAAACAAAGGTGTTTCTGGTCTGATCGTGCTGTATTCGACTTCAACTGTAATCTCATCATAATATACAAACTGTGCAAGATTGGTGAAGATCGGATGAAAAAAGAAGACTCTATCCTGAATGATGTCCATTTTTGTATATTTTTTTAAATAAACAAAGGGCAATAACTCTGGTGTTTGAAACACGATCTGGTCCATTTTTGGCGTCTGCTGAGATCTGATGGTCATACACAAAATGTGAAAGTTTGGTTAAGATTGGATGGAAAATAAAGTCTATACGTTGGAAAAGGGCATTTTTGCACTTTATGGAATGAAAAAGGGGCAATAACTCTGGTGCCTCTGGTGTGATCTGACCCAATAACAATCCCATCCAAGATTTTATGGTCATACACAAACGGTGCAAGTTAGGTCAAGATTGAATAAACAAGAGCTGTCAGAGGACAGCGCGCGTGAATATTCAAAATATTTCAGTTGGTACATATTTCTGATAGTGAAAGGGGCATAAATTTGTTAAAATTCAATATTTTTAAGTGAAGCCTTGTATAGTTTTTAAAGTTTTGGAACAAAAACTTTAACCACAAAGTCTTTGTAAAAAGTGGGCTAACTCTGTCAAAATACAAAACAGAGTTATGGGTAATGTTGCCCCTGATACTAGAGTTGATGACAAAGGTTAGTTCCAAGTTTCAAGTGAATAACTTGTGTAGTTTTGAAGTAACAAAACTTTTGAATACAAACTTTAACCAGAAAATCAAAGTGAAAAAGGGGCATAACAATGTCAAAATACAAAACATAGTTATGGGTAATGTTGCCCCTGATACTAGAGTTGATGACAAAGGTTAGTTCCAAGTTTCAAGTGAATAACTTATGTAGTTTTTAAGTTACCAAACTTTTGAATATAAACTTTAAACAGAAAATCTAAGTGAAAAGGGGGCATAACTCTGTCAAAATACAAAACATAGTTATGGGTAATGTTGCCCCTGGTACAAGAGTTGATGATAAAGGTTAGTTCCAAGTTTCAAGTGAATAACTTATGTAGTTTTGAAGTGACAAAACTTTTGAATATAAACTTTAAACAGAAAATCTATGTGAAAAAGGGACATAACTCTATCAAAATACAAAAAAGGGTTATGGTGAATGTACACCCTGATACTGGAGTTGATGACAAAGGTATATTTTAAGTTTCAAGTGAATAGCTTTTGTAGTATTGAAGTAGCACAACTTTGGGATATAAACTCAAACCAGAAAATCTAAGTGAAAAAGGGGCATAACTCTGTCAAAATACAAACGTTATGGGGAATGTTGCCCCTGACACTGGAGTTGATGACAAAGGTATATTCCAAGTTTCAAGTGAATAACTTATGTAGTTTTGAAGTTACAAGACTTTTCAATAAAAACTTTAACCAAATTCAGACGTGGAGGACGCGTACGCCGACGCCGGGGGTAGTAGGAAAGCTCATCTATTTTTCGAATAGTCGAGCTAAAAATGTAGTCTTTATCGCGATAACGGTCCAAATTGTTGATGGCATACAGACGATGGACGCCCCCGGAGATGTCCCCTATACCAATAGCTCACCGAGCACTTCGTACTCAGGTGAGCTAAAAGCGAATAAAATAAAATAAAACTACAACGATGACGATGTTAGGTTGTTTACCCACTGGACTTCGGTTTTAAACCATTGCCCCAGCACACTGCTTAACAGTATCACAGTTATTATAACTATTCCACTATGGGAATTCACAACATATAGAAAGAGTGCAGCGTGGATACGATGCCATAATATTAAAAATCTATGTGGGAATAAAAGTCTCAGTTTATATAATACATAATAGTGTTAAAAGAAACCAAACATTGTAATGGTACACTGTGTTATATATATGACACAACGGTATACACATATATTGAAATTATTTTGTATGTTACTTTGTAAAATGTGGGAATAAAAGTCTCAGTTTATATAATACACAATAGTGTTAAAAGAAACCAACCATTTTAATGGTACACTGTGTTATATATATGACACAACGGTATATACATATATGGACATTATTTTGTATGTTACTTTGTAAAATATTCACTATTTATTATCATTACTAAATATTATATGTTGGAAATGTTTGTACATAAGAATAAAAAGTAGCAATAAAATAGCTCAGTTTCTGTGCAAAAAAGACGTAAACAAGAGGGCTCTGAGGGCCCTAGGACGCTCACCTGAGACCTTGTAACCCAATTGGAATTTGCATCCCTGAGGTGTGGCTTATTTTTATCCCAGGGGCATAATATGAACAAACCTCTGGGCCTTGCGGTTTCAGGTAAAGATTTTTAATGGAACTTTGCTAATTAAGTCTATATAAAGCATGTCATCCCTCGGGGTGTGGCCAGATTTGACCCCAGGGGCATAATTTGAACAATCTTTGGAGAGGACCACTATGCAATGTTATGTACCAAATACAGGAAAGCTGTGGACCTTGCCGTTTCAGTGGAGAAGATTTTTAAAGTCATTTTGTTATTTAAGTCTATATAAACCGTGTGACCCCCACGGCATGACCAGATTTGACCCCAGGGGCATAATTTGAATAATATTTGTAGAGGACCACGATACGGATGTTACATACCAAATATGAAACCTCTAGGCACTGTGGTTTTAGAGAAGAATTTTAAAGTCATTTTGCTATTTAAGTCTATATAAACCATGTGACCCCTGGGATGTGGTCATGGGACGTATTTTGAACAATCTTTGTAGAGGACCACTTGAGGATGTTACATATCAAATACGAAACCTCTGGGCCTTGCGGTTTCAGAGGAGAAGATTTTTAAAGACATTTTGCTGTTAAAGTTGATATAAACCATGTGACCACAAGGGCATGACTAGTTTTGACCCCATGGGGCATAATTTGAACAATCTTTGAAGAGGACTACTATATTGTGTTACATACCAAATAAGAAACCTCTGGGCCTTCGGGTTTCTGAGAAGATTTTTTAAGTCATTTTGCTATTAATGTCTATATAAATCATGTAACCCCCGGGGCATGGCCAGTTTTGACCACAGTGGCATCATTTGAACAATAGTTGTAGAGGATCACTATAGGATGTTACATACCAAATATGAAACCTCTAGGCCTTGCGGTTTCAGAGAAAAAGATTTTTAAAGACATATTGTATTTAAGTTCATATAAACCATGCGACCCCCGGGGCGTGGCCAGTTTTGACCCTAGGGGCATAATTTGAACAATCTGTGTAGAGGACCACTATAGGATGTTACATACCAAATATGAAACCTCTGGGCCTTGTGGTTTCTGAGATTTTCGAAGTCATTTTGCTATATATTCTATATAAAACATGTGACCACCGGGGCATGGCCCGTTTTGACCCCCGGGGCATAATTTGAACCAATTTTGTAAAGGACCACTAAAGGATGTTACATACCAAGTATGAAACCTCTGGGCCTTGCGGTTTCAGAAGTTTTTTAAAGTCATATTGCTATATATTCTATATAAACAATATGACCCCCTGGGCCCGTTTTGACCCCAGGGGAATAATTAGAACAAAATTTGTAAAGGACCACTACAGCATGTTACATACCAAATATAAAACCTCTGGGCCTTGCGGTTTCAGAGGAGATTTTTAAAGTCATTTTGCTATTTATTCAATATAAACCATGTGACCACTGAGGTGTGGCCAGTTTTGGCCCCAGGGCTATAGTTTGAACAGTCTTTGTAGAGGACCACTATAGGATATTACATACCAAATATGAAATCTCTGGGCCTTGTGGTTTCAGAGGAGAAGATATTTAAAGTCATTTTGCTATATATTCTATATAAACCATGTGACCCCCGGGGCATGGCCCGTTTTGACCCCCGGGGCATAATTTGAACCAACTTTGTAAAGGACCACTAAAGGATGTTACATACCAGGTTTCTGAAGTTTTTTAAAGTCATTTTGCTATATATTCTATATAAACCATATGACCCCCTGGGCCCGTTTTGACCCCAGGGGCATAATTTGAATAATCTTTGTAGAGGACCACTATAGGATGTTACATACCAAATATGAAACCCCTGAGAAGATTTTTAAAGTCATTTTGCTATATATTTTATATAAAACATGTGACCCCCGGGGCGTGGTCCGTTTCGACCCCAGGGGCATAGTTATTACAATCGTTGTAGAGGACCACTATACGATGTTACATACCAAATATGAAACCTCTGGGCCCAGCGGTTTCAGAGAAGAAGATTATTAAAGTTTACACTTTTTAAATATATTTTTAGCTCTGGTGACCTACATTTGCAGCAGACCGTAACAATTTGAACAACTTTGAAAGAGGGTCACCTAATGATCATTTCTGTCAAGTTTGGTGAAAATCTGCCAAGTGGTTTAGGAGATGTTGTTTGAATGAAAAGTTGACGACGCACTGTGACGCATGCACGACGGACAACGGGCGATCACAAAAGCTCACCATGAGCACTTTGTGCTCAGGTGAGCTAACAAGAGCTGTCGGAGGACAGCTCGCTTGACTTTTCTTGTGCTTGTCAGGTACTGGCTTTTTTTTTCTAAAACAAGAAATATGAAAATTCCACGAAAACCAAACTCAATGAATTAAAGTCAGCACATCAATAAAACTTTTAGTGAAAGTGACCTTGACCCCACCCACCCCATATGCAATCCCAAGCGAGGTCTCGATATAAGGTATCTATGTATTAAGTTTCATTAAAATATCTTAATGCATTCTCAAGATATTGATAGGAAACCGTTGTTCTATTTTTAGTAATAGTGACCTTGACCTTAACCCCACCCACCCCATACGCAATACCAAGCGGGGTCTTTATATAAGGTATCGATGTATAAAGTTTCATTAAAATATCTTAATGCATTTTCAAGATATTGATAGGAAACCGTTGTTATATTTTTAGTAATAGTGACCTTGACCATAACCCCACCCACCCCATACGCAATACCAAGCGGGGTCTTTATATAAGGTATCGATGTATAAAGTTTCATTAAAATATCTCAATGCATTCTCAAGTTATTGAGCCGACCATTTTTCTATTTTAGTAACGGTGACCTTGACCTTGACCCTATATGCAATCCCAAGTGAGGTCTCCATATAAGGTATGTATGTATTCAGTTTCATTAAAATATCTCAATGCATTCTTAAGTTATTGAGCGGAAACCGTTTTTCTATTTTTAGTAACAGTGACCTTGACCCCACCCAACCCATATGCAATTCCAAGCCAGCTCTCGATATAAGGTATCTATGTATTAAGTTTCATTAAAATATCTCAATGCGTTCAAGTTATTGAGCGGAAACTGTTTTTCTATTTATAGTAACAGTGACCTTGACCCTACCCACCCCATATGCAATCCCAAGCGAGGTCTCGATATAAGGTATGTATGTATAAAGTTTCATTACAATATCTCAATGCGTTTTCAAGTTATTGAGCGGAAACTTTTTTCTATTTTTAGTAACAGTGACCTTGACCCCACACACCCCATATGCAATTCCAAGCGAGGTCACAATATAAGGTATCTATGTATTAAATTTCATTAAAATATCTCAATGCGTTCGCAAGCCATTAGGACAATAACAATACACTGATGGAATACACAAGAAACCTCGCAATGTTGTAAGAGTGCACATGTTAGTCATTCAGCATATCCACAATAATGTTGGATAACAATTCGAAGAGACTTCAAGCAATGTTGCCAAAGCTAAGATCACATTTTTTTGATCTCAATGTTGTTACAAGAAAGACTTGCGGGCTTACAATGCAATCCACTCCAATTAATGACCACTTGTGTAATACAGATGTATATTGATGGTTGATGTTTAACGATATGTTATAATCAAGTCTTTATGGAACAACTATAATTTAGTTTCAAAACAACCAAATTCAGAAATATACCAACAAAATTGTGTATGGGAACATTTAATATGATGATAGATTATCTCTATATAGTGCCATTGTCGTCATCTATTTAAAGACATTTTACTTCCTTTTCTAATTACATGTAAGTACATCACCTAATACTCTTTTTTTAATTTAAAAAAAATTGCACAACCGAAAGTTTATAATTTAGTACTATAAATTAAGTACACATCATAAACAACCCACTGGTCCTTTAATACATCAACATCCTGTGCAACATTTTCAGAAAATAGTTTGAAAGGTCAAGATTAACTGGTACAAATAGAACTGTAGAACCAATGTCACTTACCAACTTACCAAGCGTCAATTTCTGCTTCAATTCCCTCTCAATCTCTTCCTTATCACACTGTGCATTGTAACTTTCAAAGTCGAACACTTCCTTGAACTTGATGGGGTCCCTCGTATGGCCGGCCCCACGTCCCCGCGCCGACTGGCCTCTTGGAACTCCCCTCTGTCCTCCCCTAGCACAGTTGCCACGGTCATTGGCGGAACAACCTGGAATGGTGAAATGTTTATAAAAATACTAGTCTAATACCAGTCTACTTATATCAACACCCTGTTAGGCAAGAGAAATAACCTAAAACGAAATGTGAAAATGCTAAATTTTAATGATTTCAGAAATTTAACAAATTGGCTAGGTTGGCTTCTGCTAATTTTGAGTGAAACACTGTAATACATATAATTCTCTAGATTTTAATTAAAATCTTCTTACAAACAGCAAATTAAATACATAAATATTCAAGATAATACCAACAAAATATCTATCAATACCGTTGACACAATACAAAGATTAATTAATTACAGAAATCACTAACACAGTAAAAGAAGGCTACCTCTGTTATTATGCCCCCTTGATGGATGCCTTTCATTCTGTTGTTGATCATCGCGCCTGGGTTCCCTTCTTTCCCAGTCTCGGTTGTTTTGCTGCTGCTGACTTGGTTGCTGCTGCTGTTGTTGTTGGCATCGCCGGTTATCATTCTGCTGCTGCTGAGACGGAAGGTTTGGTGGAGGCTTGCTGGTGTCGGACACACTCGGTGCTTCTGCCTGTGTTCCTTGGTCGGATGTGTGAGATTTTCTGTTTGGTGGTGGAGTAGTGCCTCGAGAACCTAGAAAATATTATATTTAAACGTTCATACACTCTACATATAGATTCCTTATTTCTTAAAAAGATCATATTGTACCTAGGCAGCTAATAACTTGGTTTTCATTATTAAACAAGATTCTGTGTTTGATAAACACACTTGCCGCCGGTTGGTGCTGGGTAGCCCATTTCTCAGTCCAAATAAGGTCAAGGTCAAAGTGAGGTTGGGTGATATGGGTGCATTGGGAACGCTGATAAGTAACAACTGTGTAAATATCCAAGTGTTGTAGTATGTGGTGTTGGTGCTAGACGAAACGGTAAAATCTAGTTAACCAAGAAATATGGCACTTTTGAATTATTTAAGTCCAAATTAGTTCAAGGTCAAGGTCAGAGTAAAGTTGGGTGATATGCGTGGATGGTCATAAGCAACAACTGTGCAAGTATCCAAGTGTTGTAGCAAGCGGTGTTGGTGCTAGACGAAATGGTAAAATCTAATTAACCAAGAAACAGCCCATTTTAATTATTGTGCAAATTAGGTCAAGGTCAAAGTAAGGTTGGGTGATATGGGTGGATTGGAAACGGTTAAAAGTAACAACTGTGTAAATATCTAAGTGTTGTAGCGGTGTTAGGGCTAGACAGCACAGTAACATCTAGTTAACCAAGAAATGGCACTTTTGAATTATTATAAGTCCAAAGTAGGTCAAGGTCAAAGTAAGGTTGGGTGATATGGGTGGATAGGGAATGGTCAATGCAACAACTGTGTAAGTATCAAGTGTTGAAGTAAGCGGTGTTGGTGCTAGACGAAATGGTAAAATGTACTTAACCTTGTCACGGACGGAAGGACAGGACGATCACTATATGCCTCCTGCATCAATATGTCAAGGGCATAAAAAAAGATCAGAGCAAAAAAGAGCATGATTTGGTAAAGTCTTTTTTCTTACATGTGAATTGTGGCACAACTAACAAGTGCATTTGTAGAGACATTTTTATCGAATATTTGAAACCAATAATGATCATGCAAGAGAAATTAGTTTCAATTAAGCTTCATAAAATAAGCAACATTAAGCCGCCTTAAACTTAAGGCAGTATCGGAATTACGCAATAAGCTATATAATAATAAAGTATGTGGTATATTCTTGGCAGACGACAAGAAATAATCATAGCAGACACACATATAATGTAAACTTACATTAAAATAGCAACATTAACAAGAGGGCCAAGATGGCCCTAGGTCACTTACCTGAGTGTAAAGCATCCTAATGGCTTTTAACACAAAGATTGTTTAAGATTTCAATATAGCCATATAAGGACAACTGTCACGCCCCCCGACGGCCATTATTTTTAACGAATCAAATCGTTTCCAGGAATTTTGTAGGTGGTCACCCAAGGAACATTTATGTGAAATTATTTTAAAATCCAGCCCGTGGTTTCAGACAAGAAGACTTTTAAAGTTTTGAATATAGCCATATAAGGAAAACTGCCCCGCCCCCTGGCGGCCATGTTTTTTAACAAATCAAACAAGAGCTGTTGGGGAACAGCGCGCTCGACTTTTCTTGTGCTTGTCAAAGGTTACTGGCATTTTTTTTTTCTAAAACAAGAAATATGAAAATTCCACGAAAACCACATTTTTCTAACGAAATGCATTAAAGTCAGCACATGAATAAAATTTTTAGTAAAAGTGACCTTGATTCCACCCACCCTATATGCAATCCCAAGCGAGGTCTCGATATAAGGTATCTATTTATGAAGTTTCATTAAAATATCTCGATGCATTCTCAAGTTATTGATCGGAAACCGTTTATATATTTTCAGTAACAAGTTACTGATCGGAAACCGTTTTTCTAGTTTTTAGTAACAGTGACCTTGACCCCACCCAACCCAAATGCAATCCCAAGCGAGGTCTCGATATAAGGTATGCATGTATAAAGTTTCATTAAAATATCTCAATGCGTTCTCAAGTTATTGAGCGGAAACCGTTTTTCTATTTTTAGCAACAGTGACCTTTACCCCACCCACCCCATATGCAAACCCAAGCGAGGTTTCGATACATGGTATGCATGTCTAAAGTTTCATTAAAATACCTCAATGCGTTCTCAAGTTATTGAGCGGAAACCATTTTTCTATTTTTAGTAACAGTGACCTTGACCCCACCCACCCCATATGCAATTCCAAGCGAGGTCTCAATATATGGTATCTATGTATTAAGTTTCATTAAAATATCTCAATGCGTTCTCAAATTATTGAGCGGAAACCGTTTTTCTATTTACTCACCCGATATGCAAAACCAAGTGAGGTCTAGATATAAGGTATCTATGTATTAATTTTTATTGAAATATCTCAATTTGTTCTTAAGTTATTGAGCGGAAACCGTTTTTTCTATTTTTAGTAACAGTGACCTTGACCCCACCCACCCCATAAGCAATCCCTATTGAGGTCTCGCTATAAGGTATATATGTTTGCATTTTCATTACAAAAGCTTAATCCGTTCTCAAGTTAGGGAGTGGAAACGAAAAGTTGAGAAACTAGCTTACCCAAAAACTTTAACATGTATATGTAAAATTTCTAAGTGTAAAAAGGTCCATAAGTTTGACAAATTTCAAACTAGAGTTATCAAAATTGGCCCATGAGTTCATTTTAATATAGGGAATAAGTATTTAAAGATTGAATGAAATCCCTTAAGCCCTTCCTGAGAAACCAGCTTACAGAAAAACTTTAACCTGTCCATATAGCGAAAGTAAAATTTCAAAGTGTAAAAAGGCCCATAATTTTGTCAAATTTCAAACTAGAGTTACCAAACTTGGCCTATAGGTTTATTTTAATGTGGGGAATACATGTTATAAGTTTGAATGAAATCCCTCAAGCCATTCCTGAGAAATTAGCTTACCGAAAAACCTTAACCTAGCTCGGACGCCCGCGCCAACGCGATTAGAATAGCTTGCCTTTTCTTCGAAAAGTCGAGCTAAAAATGACTTGAAGGAATTGGGTAGAGGGTCATGAAGGAGGATTTTTGTGAAAACTATTTTTAAATCCAGCCAGCGGTCTCTGACAAGAAGATTTTTTAAGTTTTCCAGTTTTTAAGCTTTTGGTTGCCATGACAACCAGAGTTTTCAATATATTTTAACAAATTGAAGGAATTTGGTAAAGGACCATCCCAGGAACATTCCTGCCAAGTTTGGTTAAAATCCACCTAGTGGTTTCAGAAAAGTTGTTTGAAGTAAAATGTTGATGATGGACACCGACTGACCACAATAGCTCACCTTTGAGCACTTCGTGCACAGGTGTGCTAAAAATGAGACACAGTTTATCTTGTTCTCACAACATCCAAATAGTTTGCTTAAACAAAACTACAGAATAATATATTAAAGCCCATAATGAATAATAACAGCAAAAAATCGAGAGAAGGCTTCATTTAAAGTATTTTTTTCTATAAATGATGACAGATGTGTGACCCATTGGTAAATGAAGTTTGCAAGTGCATGTCGGATAAAATGCAAATGTATTTAGTGAACGATAGAAATTCCAAACTCCACGATAGTGTGATCATTAGTATGTTAAATGTCTAGCAACTCAACTTAAGACTGCAAATGGAGCAAAATTAAATAATTCATAATACAACAAAACAAATTCTCTTAATTTTAATTTAGATTAACCATATTTAACATAGGGAAAGTCTTGTCTCAAGTTTTTAGAGTTTAGTTTTTAGTTAAAAGGTCTTGTAGGTCATAAGCACAGCATTATTCTGTTGATGATGAGGCACAGAGAATTCATATTGTTGTATCACACTGTAGAACCTACAAATATCAAAATAAACACATTCTGATGTCTAGCAAAAAAATTTGTATGAGATGTGAATTTCTGGTCTTATTGTCCTCAAACATTGTCTATCAGTGAATTTAAAAGGAAACCATGTATATCTTTACAAATCAAAAGACCAAGAGAGACTACTGATGCATAATGTCACCATAAAACAGAAAATACCCACACCAATTATATTGTTTGAACAGTGCAGTGACAACATAATTTTAAAGCCACAATGTTTTACTCAACCGTGCACAGTAGTTAGTCAACAATATAAATCATTTTAATAATTGATAGCCAGAACAACTGTTCAACATAGAGAAAGTGGTTTTATCTTCCACTAACAAATCTGCTTAGATGTAGATGACAATGAAGACCTGAAACAAAATGGCAGAAAAGTGAACTTCATTGTGAAAGCATTTACATTCTGCATTTCATTCCTTGTCATGAAAATGGAAGTGAATAATACTGAATACACAACACAATTAGCTGGGATGGGAATTAGCGAGATTGCATTCTGAACAATGCATTTACCAGTCCTGCGTGGCTGCAATGCCACGCCAACTTGCACACCCTGATCCATCGTGGGCGACACACGGTGCAGGGAGGGGGATTGCCCACGAGAACCCATGCCTGACAAGTGTCACATACAAAATGTACTCAACAAGTGCTTTTGATTAACAATCTGGTACTTATTGTTCTAGTTTATATACATCTTCAATGAAACAACTGCACTAAAACAGCGTTTTTCCTCACCACTTTGGGAATGGTACCGGTACCGGTCAAATTGGGAAATTTAGCGTCGTTTTCAGCCAAATTGGGAATTTTATCACTTTCATTAAAAAATGTCTAAAATGTAAAAACAGGCGCCCCAGTCCCTACGTCAAATTTTTTTTGCGAGATATGTCATATGACGTTATCTGGTGCATTTTAGCTCTTAAAATTAAGGCTAACACGTTTTTCAATTTTTTGTAAGCGTTTAAATGAATTGAAATAAACGAAACATCACCATTTAAATGGTATACTGTCTAGTCTTTTAAAAGCAAAAGCGTCATTGTAAGAATCATGATTAAATTACATGTATATTATACATGCTTTGTTCTTGCAAAAATGGCGGGAGAATTTCCCCGTGAAGTTGTGCCTACGCGTGTCAAATGTTAAAGACCTGTAATGAGAAAGCACATGGTCAGCAGCGTTCCCACTGGCGATTGCCAATGTCGCCAAATGCAACAAAATCGCAAAAGTGGCGACAAATTTTCAAGTTTGGCGATTTTTCTGGCTACAGCGTTCTTTGTCCGAATGATTTACTATTGAAATGATGTAAGCGCCATTTTAGCCTAAGCGGTCTTGCTGACTCGGTTAACCTTGACAGCTATCATGCATGTATTGATTTTTAGTGATGCAAGCGGTACGAATAAATTAACTGAAGCGTGAAAGTGAATGCATATCGATAAGGTGATAACATGCGACTGATTATATGGCCCAAGGAAATTAGATTGGCATTTTAATTGCTTTTTCTTTAATCGTCGATACTGGCAATTAATAGAATAGTGCAATGTTTGTAACAGATTAAGGACGAGATCAAACGATAATTAGAAATCAAAACATAAGTATGCAGTGTTTTCAACACGTTGACGTTCATGACTAAACAGGGACCTATAAAAACAATAGGTCCCTGAATTAAATAAGCAAAAGTCCATAATTAAACAGTTTGTTACGACAACTGGTATGAAATGTTGAATTTGAAAATGAACATTCACTTGTCAAAATGGCCAATTCAGACGTAATGCTCCTTGTAAAAAACGTTTGTTAGATTCTGATGACGTCTCATCTCCATCTGACATGCTAAAACTTCAAAATTCTCCAGTGAACAGAAAATTTAAAGACTGTTGGAAGTAGGTATTCTTTTAGTCTATGATCATATTATATATAGAATTGTTGATAATTTATGTCTTCTGTATATTTTCAGTTTCCTTTCCAGTGTACCTTGACTTGCCTAATTTTTGCCATTGTATTTATATGTGTATATTTTTGTATTAATATGCAGTGTTCTGGTGAGTACGCGAAATTGCGATTTTATCGCATAATTTTCACAAATGTCGCAAAAAAGGCCTTGTAGCGATTTTTGTCGCATGATAAAATTCATGAGACGAATCGTCAAAAATGCGAAACAATTTGGGGACGAATATCAAATCTCTCGAGGTGTACTGAGTACGAATCAAACTTCTGATTTAGGTCTGCTTTCTGATTGGTTTAATTAAATATGGCGCTACAATCTTAGCCAATTGATAAAATTATGCGCTTGAGATTTATCTCCGTATTGAAGAGTATTCACTTTGTTTTCCAAGATGGAGTTGTCTACTGCGTCGCCTAAGAATTACTTAATTTCGTTAGAGGCTTTTTTATCTTCGAGCGTTATTTAGGTATTTATCCTCGTAAAACATCAAAACAGAAGTGTTCGTTGGTAACGATATGAGTCAGTCCGTCGCTACAAGTGCTGCCTGCCGGTGACGGTCTAGAAGTTTCTTTGACAGAAACTCAGTGACAGTGTCACAAATTAGACGAAAAACCCTGAACAAAAATTCCAAAATTCTTGGTTAAAAGAGCAAGTTTGCTTGCATATAATGGTGAAGGAAATTTCATAATGTGTTCACTTTGTATTAAGCACAAAAAGAATAACGTTTTTACATCTAAAGGCTTCAATTTAAAGTTTAATAGTTGATTAGTTATTTGTGTTGAACAGTTTATAAGAATTAACATTAACTGTATATCTGATGTTAACAGCTGTTGGCTAAAATTATTCCAAAAATTGACACTAACAAAAGACACAACTAGTCAAGGTTATTCAAATATTGTCATTGATTTTATCATTTTTAGGAAATTGTAGTTTATTTTGTTTGTGTCTCAAAAAAATGGAAATGTCCCCAATTTTTCATGAGCTGTAAGACATATGTCTCACCTTTCGTAATTCCTCGCCAGAACACTGATATGTATCATATTTATAAGTAAAATAGTAACATTTATGCATTGTTAAATGTCTACTTTAAAAACAAATATTGATGATGTTAATACACACATTAATAGTGTATTGCTAAAATATTTCTTGTTGCAACCATTATGCTCCATGGACATATTTTACTCCATTTGTACATGAAATATGCTGTTTCGTTACATATTAAATTGATTCAAGAGATATATGGTGTTTTGTTTATTTATTGTATTCTTCAACAGCAATAATTATTAATGCATTACAGTAAGAGTGAAAGTATAAGTTATATATTGTATAGTTATATATAGTATGCCACCCGAACGTCTCTTACTAAAAAAAATATGTGCGACGCCTAATTGGCTCCAAGTTTTCAAATTTGGCAAATAAATGGCGACAACTTTTCAAAAGCCAGAGCGAACCCTGGGTCAGTACACGCACGCTTTCCACGTGATGTCGTGGTTGTCAGCAGACATTTTGCGCTCTTTTGCAAAAAACACAGGCTTTACATGGTATATATATACATAAACAAGACTGCTTGTGTTTACGAAACTACAACACTGAGCAGTAACACTAAATAAAGGCTTTTCCGATTACGATTTCATATTACCGTGATTTTTTGCAGTTTATTTTTTTAAAGTTATGAAATTTATTAAATAAATAAGTGTGCATATTATAAAATACGAAAGCTCATTTACTTTTTAGGTCAATAATACGCTTGACGCGCATGTAAGGTTACTTGTGTGTGGATACATGCCAACTGCGCCTATTGGTCAGTCATAACGTCATTCCAAAGCGAAGATAAACTGAGCGTTTCTATTGGCTTATATCGATTTTACTGCATGTTGAAACTCCGCCTACAGGGCGGTGCTTCACGCTGATTGATTGCGACTTAGGAATAACCAGTGTTCTGCCGTGAATTTGGACTATTGGGGACAAGGGCCCTCTTGGACTGAAAAAGTGGGGACAAATTACAAAAATGTAGGGACACAGACAAAAAAGTTGTTCGTACGTACTAGCTGTTTTCATTCATGTTTGTTTTTATTTTCTGTTCAAAAAAGGATTAATACATTATACTGTGTTCTTAATTAATTAATAACATTCTGTTACACTGCATTCTTAAATACCTTATAACCTTGCATTATTAATTTTAATTTGAACAAACAATAAAATCCGTTATACATGTAAGCACAAGGCGTTAATAATGAAACCTGTAAAAACTACAAAGTGTGACATCATCAATTAGCCGGGCATCCAAAACTGCAAGCCGTTGGCAACGCTCATAGCAACGGTGTCGGTAATTCTACTTCAAGTCTTTTATGTAACGTTTTGCTGAAATGCGGCTGTCGTCTAGCAGTTTGTTGCTGAAAAGCGTGTTTCACGCTTAGCAGGTGGACCGCATGTACAATTATTGATTGATACTACTGTATCTGAACTGTTCAAGCGCTGCTGTTAAAGTGTTAATGAATTAGTGTTCTACTGAAAAAATTGGTTATAAATTGACGTCACGATCAATGATATAAATTTTACTTAATACGCAGAATTCTTTACTTGTAAATTGTGTGCGCACGCTTACGAAAATTTAGTGGGGACAAATCATTTATTTTTGCGCCAATGGCGCACGGCCGCATCCATGGCAGAACACTGGGAATAACTGTAAACTGTTAAAAGTTTCGACGAAGTGACACTCGCTTTGATCATTTACTGACTTAAAAGATTGGGTGAACATGTTTCTCGAGTGAAAAACGGCCATTGTGATGTAAGAGATTAGCTTTCACAGCAGAAATTATCGGTCTGCTGCAGACAACACTGCTAATTAATTAATAAAATACACATGCCCCGGACGATGTCTATAAGCGCAACACTAATTTTAGGCGCCCCGGATATGTTCCGAAGTTAACATTTAAGCGCCCGGGCAACGGGGCGCTATAATTGCCTGGGGAAGGCCCAGTAGCTGTGCGTGGAGGTTTACGCTTGGGTAAAACAAAAGTAAAATACAGGCACATGGTCGATCTTTTCAGGGTCTTTTTGGATTGTTTTCTTACATTTGAGAATTTTTAAACTTAAAATTGGCGAAAATGGTCAGAAAATAGGATTGGGAATGGTACTGTTTTCCAGTACCGACTTTATATAGAGGCAAAACACTGTGAAATCATTATCTTCATCATCTCTTTACCATAAACTCAGTAATAAACAATGTTGTAGAACAATGCAGATTTGTTCTAAGGAATTATGTGTTCTATTACAAATTTACAGTAATTCAGAATTTTATTAATGACATCCACTGTAAAATTTGTCATATTAAATTAACAGTAAGTCCAATGATAAAATTGTGTTCACGCTTAACATACCATTATGTGCCAGATAACCTGATTTTGATTTTACGTTATTTTGAACAGAATCAAGTTGAAAGCACCATACACCAATAATTTGGAAGGTCCCCCATTTAATCCAGCATAATGATGTATGCACTTTCCTCAATTAACCTCCTCACGCAAATACATCATTTATCTGCAATAATACAAAAGTCCGGCATTTTATACGGACTGGTTTTTGTATAGAATGCATAGTTTATGACACAAACCATTAATTCAAATAACCAGTCTAGCATAGTCTGCCAGGTGCGTCTCGACTCTGAAATTTATCGGTCAGGTTTATCAAACTTGTAAAACCGAGCTCTTTGTCAGCATTCATTGTCTCATTTATGATTACTTGCAAGCTCTCGTAAAATCAGCTAACACAACAGTTAATTAAAGGATTATCTTGTTGATAAATGAAGTGTGAAATTGGGTGTCTGGGAGGCGTTTCATCAATATTTACGATTTTTCTACGATCGTAATTTACATATCGATATTTGTGTAGTTGTTTACGATTACACATAAATTCCGTTTCATCAACGACATGGTCAATGCACTATACAGAAATATACGACTACGGTAATTATGGTGAATCATTACCGAAAATATAGTGATGCAGTCTAATTTTTTAAAATAATGTCATTGTTGCGCGCTGCCTTCAAAATAAACAAGTAGAAAAATGGGTAAAAAACAATGACGCAAACTTTAAAATCTTGTCACCGTTGTTATTTTTTACTGTATTTCTTGACGTGTTGATTATTAAAAACGAAGATCAACATGTACATAGAGCTACTAGACTACTGTAGGTACAGCTCGTGTCACGGTGTGACTTTAAATCGATCTTAGGTATGTTGTTTAGATTTATGTGTTTTCTTTAAATATGTAACGAAGCTGTGTTTAAAGACCACAATAAACATAAAACATAAGAGGGCCCTGAGGGCCATAGGACGCTCACCTGAGACCTTGTAACCCTATTGGAATTTGCATCCCAGAGGCGTGGCTTATTTTTATCCCAGGGTCATAAGTTGAACAACCTTGAACAAACCTCTGGGCCTTGTGGTTTCAGGTAAAGATTTTTAAGTCATATTGCTATTTAAGTCTATATAAACCATGTGATCCCTCGGGGTGTGGCCAGATTTGACCCCAGGGGCATACGTTGAACAATCTTTGGAGAAGACCACTATGCACTGCTACGTACCAAATATAGGAAAGCTGTGGGCCTTGCGGTTTCATGTTAAGATTTTTTAAGTCATTGTGCTATTTAAGTCTATATAAACCATGTGACCTCTCGGGGGGTGGCCAGATTTGACCCCAGGGGCATAATTTGAACAATCTTTGGAGAGGACCACTATGCAATGGTACGTAACAAATATAGGACAGCTGTGGGCCTTGCTGTTTCAGAGGAGAAGATTTTTAAAGTCATTTTGCTATTTAAGTCTATAAAAACCATGAGACCCCAGGGGCGTGACCAGTTTTGACCCCAGGGTCATAATTTGAACATTCTTTGTAAAGGACCACTGTACAATGTTACATACCAAATACGAAACCTCTATGCCTTGCGGTTTCAGAGGAGAAGAATTTTAAAGTCATTTTGCTATTTAAGTCTATATTAACAATGTGACCAATCTGGTGTGGTCTGTTTTGACCCATAGGGCATAATTTGAACAATCTTTGTAGAGTACCACTATAGGATGTTAAATACCAAATACGAAACCTCTGGGCCTTGCGGTTTCAGAGAAGATTTTAAGACATTTTGCTATACAAGTTTATATAAAACATGTGACCCCCTGGGCGTGGCCAGTTTTGACCCCAGGGGCATAATTTGAACAACCTTTGTAGAGGACTACTATAAGATGTTACATACCAAAAATAAAACCTCTGGGCCTTGTGGTTTCAGAGGAGGAGATTTTAAAAGTCATTTTGCTATATATTCTATATAAACCATGTGACCCCGGGTTGTGGCCCCTTTTGACTCCAGGGGCATAATTTGAACAAACTTTGTTCAGGACCACTAAAGGATGTTACATACCAAATATGAAACCTCTGGGCCTTGCGATTTCAGAGGAGAAGATTTTAAAGTCATTTTGCTATATATTCTATATAAACCATGAGATTCCCGGGGCGTGGCCAGTTTTAACCACAGGGGCATTATTTGAACAATCTTTATAGAGGACCACTATAGGATGTTACATACCAAATTATAAACCTCTGGGCCTTGTGGTTTCAGAGGAGAAGAGTTTTAAAGTCATTTTGCTATATATTCTATATAAACCATGTGACCCCCAGGGTGTGGCCCGTTTTGACTCCAGGGGCATAATTTGAACAAACTTTGTAAAGGACCACAAAGGATGTTACATACCAAATATGAAACCTCTGGGCCTTGCGGTTTCAGAGGAGAAGATTTTTAAAGTCATTTTGCTATATATTCTATATAAACCATGAGACCCCGGGGCGTGGCCAGTTTAGATCCCAAGGGCAATGTGACCCCCAGGGTGTGGCCCGTTTTGACTCCAGGGGCATAATTTGAACAAACTTTGTAAAGGACCACTAAAGGATGTTACATACCAAATATGAAACCTCTGGGCCTTGCGGTTTCAGAGGAGAAGATTTTTAAAATCATTTTGCTATATATTCTATATGAACCATGAGACCCCCGGGGCGTGGCCAGTTTAGACCCCAAGGGCATAATTTGAACAATTTTGTAGAGGACCACTATAGGATGTTACATACCAAATATGAAAAGTCTTGGCCTTGTGGTTTCAGAGGAGAAGATTTTTTAAGTCATTTTGCTACATATTCTATAAACCATGTGACCCCCGGGGCGTGGCCCGTTTTGACCCCAGGGGCATAATTTGAACACTCTTCGTAGAGGACCTCTAGAGGATGTCACATATCAAATATGAAAGGGGTGAGCCTTGCGGTTTCATAGAAGATTTTTAAAGTTTTCACTTTTTAAATCTATTTTTAGCTCTGGTGACCTACATATTCAGCAGACCGGAAAGATTTGAACAATTTTGAAAGAGGTCCACCCAAGGACCATTCCTGTGAAGTTTGGTTAAAATCTGCCAAGCGGTTTAGGAGGAGATGTTGTTTGAATAAAAAGTTGACGACGCACGAACGCACGACGGACAACGGGCGATCACAAAAGCTCACCATGAGCACTTTGTGCTCAGGTAAGCTAAAAATGGATTGACCTATTTAGTATGACAAGGGAAAATCGGTCGGCCAATCAAAATTCCGGAGTGCGCTTGATGTCACAGTCAAGGTACTGCTATCTTGTTGACGTTTATCAAACATTTAATGAGTTTCAGGGTTAAAATAAAAGTTAAATAAATAATTTTTTGACTTGGAATTGCAATTATCATATGCCACAGGGGTAATAATATAGCATATTAAAACAGAAATGGATTTGGAGAACGATAAAATGTTAACTTTATGTCGTGAAGTCATTGAGAAATGAAAAACGCTCGCGCGGTGAAATTTTACAAAAAGTGTCAAAGTTTGGGCTTTAATAATTATTGTAATATAACATATTTTGGTGAACCAACACAAGGTATAGGTACTAAATACCTAAAATAATTAAGTTAGAAAGAATAAGGGGCTAGGATTATATTAAATGGTGGAAATAGCAGTTTAAAGTTGAAACATACGACAAATTTACCAAAAACGGATTGACCTACTCCATTGGGCATTAAGTAACTTTTGACCAATCAGAAACAAGCATGTTTCTGAAGGTCACAGTACATGTATAATGTGTTGTTCACAATAGAAAAGGGTGCGGTTCACCAAAATTTAATGAAAAAAAGACACTTTTACATGAAAATACTCAATTTTTAAAGTATTTCTATTATTAATAAAATTATTGTTTGCTGCCTAGAGGAATAAATAACTTAATGAGTTGCCTGCATAAAGTAGTTTATGCAGGGTTCTTCACCAAGTTATTGAACCCTATGAATCTTTTGATAATTCATAGAGTTTGTTGGAGTCTTTAGACATAGGTATCTGGTGGAACAATGCCTTAAATAGCGTTAGAAGGCCATTTTAAGTATCTAAAACAGGTGTATTAAAGAAATATGACCACTGGGTCAAAGTGGTATTTAATAAAGTAAAAATTATAGTGTTTTATATACAAAAATAAGGTTATGATACCTATGCAGTGAACAATGTCCAGAAAAAATGTGTCTTTGAATTGTCAAATATTTGTTCCATGTAGTGTATATGGAACTTTATAGAAGTAAGTTTATGCCTATGAGATAGGCTACAGTACAGTAAGGTACACATTTCAATATTATTACATCATGAAGTTTTAATGAAAAGGTGCATGTAAAGACATATATATGAATGTCAAGAGTAGAGAATTTATAATTCTCTGTTTAAAAAAGCAAATAATAATTAAAACTTTGATATGTCACAATATATACAACATGAATAATATTAATATGTACATTTGTATGGCACAATATTGGTGCTGTGCAATAATAGAGAAGAAAAAAACACTTTAACATTTGTGTGTTCACACTTGCCGACAGGGAATATAGCCTTCAATGCTCCAACTTGAGACCCTGTCGGTTAATATATGTATAAAAGAAGGATCTAGGCTTTTCCTAACAATATCCAATGTGATTTTAAGATTTCTGGTTCCCCACCTCAGTGGCTGTTAAAAGAATTGTAGTAAAAAGTATTATGCGCTACGGACACCTATTTAGAGCCACAGTAAAAGTACTAAACTGTTAAAAATACCAAAAGAACATATTTACACCCTAAATATGTACAAAGTGTGTACACTGTCATAATAAAAAAGGTACTTAGCCACCGGGTGGGGTAAAAAACTTAAATGGCGGATAAGAATATAGGATGGTAGGCGGATTTGAAGAGAGTGGAGGGACGCTGACTGGCACGGCGGCTGTAGGGGCCAGGGTAGGGGATGCCATCGAGATAAAAGGGAGAATGGAAAACAACAACATAGTTAATACAGTAAAAACTGAAATAAGATAAAGAACCAGGTCTGGTTGTAGTAGTGATTCTATGGGATAAGGTCCACACAAATTGAACGCATTATAATCAAAGCTCATTAATAATTAAGAATAAAGTATTGCGTCAAATACACAATATATGTATGTAGCAATTACGAAACCAGATATGTACGTTTAAAACTGTTCTGTACACAAACAGACTATAATATTGTTAAAACAGTGGATCGGCCAGTCCTTGCATATACTTTAAAAACTGCTTTAAGACCGGGTTTAATTAAAACTCTGAAATTTGTATAAGTACACTAAAGTTTTTATTGAAAAAAAATGTTCTAAAAATAACGAAACCAAAGTCAACCAGGTTGGCTTTGGTCGGAAAGGCTGGGGCACTGCACAGCATAAATTGAAAGAAATTAGCAATACATAGGAGTGATGGCATCCCCCAGTCCCCACAACCATCGCAGCTCAGTGAGTGTAGACTATGGGCAGCCTGTGTGTCCTTGATTGAGGACATGGAGTGTTTGCTGTGCTGGTCTCCCTTGGATGGTATAAGGGATAAAATGGAGTATTGACATACATACAAAATATTCAAGGGAAGGAGTAGTCTCCCTTTTACGGTAAATTTGGAGTTAAAGGGAAATAACCCTAAAAGGTTTAATTTACCTGCTTTTTATTGAGTAAAAGCATGTAAATTAAACCTTTTAGGGTTATTTCCCTTTAACTCCAAATTTAGTAGTAAACTGAATATTATCCCCGATTTAAGGGAAAAAAGGTATTTTAGGGTAAAAATGATCTTATTTACCCAGCGTAACTAGTTGCATGTTGAATAAACATGCAGATGAAATAAATAGGGCAAAATACTGCCAAAATGGTAAATAAAATTCTATATATATGCAAAGGAAGTACAAAATGAGGTAAATTATACTTGGGAAGGGAATATATGTAGCAACACTCCATCTTCATGGGTTTAACTATACTTATGAAGAGATTAAAGGGTTTAAAACCCTATAACAGAGAGAAAGGTGTGTATATAACAACATACACAAAATATAGTAGTAAATAAGTAAGTAGTTCTAGTAATTTATAATGTATGTAAAATATTAGTTAGACACAGAAGTATGTACGGCAAGCAACTCGAGTCCCCCTCCAGGGGCTGATCCCCGGCTTAGTGTCCTGTGTGGGGAAAGACTTGGTAACACAACAGGCCGCCCATACATTAATTAAATTTTGTCGGTGATCTGACAGTCCAAGAGATAGGTGGCAAGTGCTCTGTAATAGAGACCCCTGTTTGGCCCACCAGGGTTCAAAACAGTGTTTGAATTAAAAGGAACAGCATTTTCAGTAAAATGCTGTTTAAAAGTTGCTCTTGGACAGTCAAACTGGGGGCATTCCAGCAGCAGATGACCAGCAGTGAAGGGTTTCCCGCATTGGGCGCAATTGGGATCAAGTCGCAAAACATACTTGCCGAAATTACCCGGCAAGCACCCATTCTCAGGCGTGTTATGCACCTATCCAGTACAATACTGGTGGAATAAACATCTAGGCACATTAGAACCTTAGAGGATCTATCAAATGTATGGCCATATGCAGATGCACTGGGGGTTAGCTTGTGCCACTCCCCAAGTACAAATGCTCCGGCCAGCGAATAGACCACCGAGGGTGCTAGTGGTACTTCCACATCCACCACCGGTCCATTGAGGCCCTCCTTTGCCTCCCTGTCTGCCATCTCATTACCGGCAATGTCGACATGTGCTGGACACCAAGCTAAAGTGACTTCTAATGACTTTTCTAGGCACTGTGTACGTAGAGCCAAAATTTCTTGTAAAATATCAGGCCTAGATCTGCTATTCCCTAATTTCAGAGACTCAAGAGATGATAATGAGTCAGAGAGAATAGCAGTTTTAGCTGGTTTATTAACCAAGATCCAGCACAAAGAGTACTAAATTGCCAAAAGTTCGGCCGAATAGTTTCATAAATTGTTGCTGAGCCTATGTACTCTTTTGATATTTTTTTAAGGAATAACAAATGCGGAGGCTACTTTTCCGGAGTTAGGGTCTTTTTAGCTGTCCGTGTGAATGTTTAGATGCTCAGCAAACTTTGTATTAATAAAAAATTCGGTTTCTGCCCTCACGAGGTGCGGAGGGTCAGCTTTCTTGAACTTGTTAGATAATGAAATGTCAACACTGACCGGATGAAGGGTCCAGGGGGTGTCAGAGAGGGCTTCAAATCTGCC
The DNA here is from genome assembly GCA_027627225.1 of Congeria kusceri. Classification (NCBI taxonomy): domain Eukaryota; kingdom Metazoa; phylum Mollusca; class Bivalvia; order Myida; family Dreissenidae; genus Congeria; species Congeria kusceri. Next base: position 62,989,717 of record CM051029.1, on the reverse strand, counting down.
ACTGAGACCTTATCAAGGCCGGCAAGCCTCAGCAAGTCCTTGGTACTAGCCCCAAATGTACATGTTTATTGTTCAGTATCTTGGACTTGATGTTGCATTATGTATTAATATGTATCATATTTATAAGTAAAATAGTAACATTTATGCATTGTTAAATGTCTACTATAAAAACAAATATTGATGATGTTAATACACATATTAATAGTGCATTGCTAAAATATTTCTTGTTGCAACCATTATGCTCCATGGACATATTTTACTCCATTTGTATATGGAATATGCTGTTTTGTTACTTATTAAATTGATTAACGAGATATATGGCGTTTTGTTTATTTATTGTATTCTTCATCAGGAATAATTATTAATGCATTACAGTAAGAGTGAAAATATAAGTTATACATAGTATAGTTATATATAGTATGCCAACCGAACGTCTCTTTCTAAAAAAAATATGTACAACGCCTAATTGGCTCCAAGTTTTCAAAAAAAGTGGTGACAACTTCTTAAAAGCCAGAGAGAACCCTGTGTTGGTGCCGCTCCCATTAAGCTTGTTTACTGGGTTTGAGCCACGCCTGGTTTGGGCCCTGGCCCAGTACTGAATGGTCTGCTGCTGTCGGCGCAGCTTGAGGGGCAGGATCCCTGCCTCCTCCTCGAGCATGCTAATTGAAGTACAAGGCAGGGCTCTCAGGGCTATTCTAAGGGCCTTGTTCTTGACGGTGTAAAGGATCCTAAGGGCATTTGACGTGGCACAGTTATAGATTTCGGCGCCATAATCTATTTTTGGACGTATGAGGGACTTGTAGAGAAGCAAGAGGCTGTTTTTATCTGACCCGTAACCTGTGCTTCTTAGCATTCTCATTTAATTTAGGTCCCTCTCACACCTTTCTGCCAAATATTTAGTTGTGAGCGACGGCAAGTCTTTTATCTAACCACATTCCTAAGAATTTCACCACGTTTTCGAAAACAATTTTGGTGCCGCCTAAATATACGTCCAAACTGTGATGACTTTGGTTGCCAAACAGTACACCTATAGTTTTAGCCTGTGAAATTTTAAACCCCCATTCGGTGGCCCATTTCCAAATGGAGTCCAGCCCTGCTTGCACCTTCTTTTGCAGGGATGACAGGTTGGACCCCGTTAACCAAGTAGCAGAATCATCTGCAAACTGAGATATGACCATGCCGGTGTTCACGGTATCTGACCGGTCATTAACGATGATGGGGAACAGCAGGGGGAGGAGATAACAGACGCCTTGGGGGTGCCTCATTGAGTAATGGCCTCATCAGAGAGGTCTCCATCCACCTTGACCTGTATCTTTCGACCTTCCAGAAAAGCCGTTATATAATGGAAACAGTTTCCCGTGATACCATAATCAGCTAGCTTTTTAAGTATTCCAAAGTTCCAGGTTATATCGAAGGCGGCTGTCAAATCTAAAACAATTGTTAATACTGATTTCCTTCGATTTTTGGCAAAAATGATGTCATGTTGAAGACGTGCTAGCTGATCTATAGTGGACCGCCCTTTCCTAAAGCCAGACTGGAAGGGGTTCAAAATATGTTTTGACTCCAAAAGTTTTCTGATCTGTTTTAAACCATTACTTCTAATAATTTGCCTGCATGAGATCTTAAACTTATTGGACAATGAGATTTTGGATCGTTTTGGTCCTTATTTGGTTTTGGAATAGGTATCACGGTGGCCTGCTTCCATTCCTGTGGTACAGGTTTTCTTGAAATTCCTTTCAGTCTGTGAATTGTTTGCCAAAAGTCCCTAGTATTATGTTTATTTACTACTGTTGTTTCACAGAACTGTTTCCAATTTTCTCTTTTAACTGCCAAAATAACCTGCTTTGCTTTGTTTTCAAGAGACCTATACTTTTGAATAGTGTGCTCAGCAGTGTTTTTCCTTAATTGTTTTAGTGCTTTTTTCCTATCCTGTACCGCTTTAGCACATTCGGGACTCCACCAGGGCACCGACCTTTTTGTTTTATGCTTACCAGATGAGACGGGAAAGAGTAGCCCTTGTTAAATTATGACAAAACTGTTGAACATCCTGGGAGTGGACATCTGCAAGGGAGAGGTCTGAACACAACTTCCCAAACCGGTCCCAGTCAGTCTCCTTGAGAAGAAATTTGATCTCCTGAGGGGCGTTGGTGCCGGCCTCCTGTGTTACAGTGTCACACTCGGTGACCAATTGCGCAAAGTGGTCAGACCCCAAATCGTCATTGACTGTTTCCCATACAGAAGTACTGGCCAAGGAGGGGCTGGCTACGGTAAGGTCTATACATGAAGTAACCCCCGTGAAGTGAAACCTGGTTGGCAAACTGTCGTCAAGCAAAACAAGGTCTTGCTTTTCCAACTAGTCAATTATAATACATTTAGATTAAAGACAAAGTAAACATGACGGAGTGAATTTACAAACCTGTTTGTGTATAATGTTGTTCCAACTTCAATTTCACAAAATTGTTCTCAATTGCAAGAAGTGCCGATATTTCTGTTGGAAAGGACAGCGACACCTTTGATGTAATTTTAGTCATTTTTTTATCATTGACTAGTGTTTCCATTTGTTTCTGTTTTTCTTCAATCTTTTTGGAAAATATATACTGTTGTTGAGGCGTACCATAATCTAAAACAGCAGAACACATTGGCATTATTTGATTGATTTCTTTCTTAACTTTTGAAGAGTCTGCAAGCCTTTCCCCAAGTAGTTTGACTTCGTGGGACTTGAGTAAGTCTGCCTCAGTCAACGTATTACGCTTTGCTTCTTCAAACATTCTAATGATGCGGCCTCCCATTTCATCTATGTCTTTTGAAATGTGAGCGACTGACTCATTCAATTCAGTCTCTGACTTCTTACAGTCAGCTATAATAGAGTCGGCATTGGATTCCATTTTTATCAAGGTTTGTTTCAATGCATGAAGCTCTGATCCATTTTGTCCAGATATTTTGGCTATTTCATAAACATTGTCACATTTCCTGTGTATGAATGCACAAGAGCTGCAGCAGAGCTTGGAATGATCATGACAGTAAAAGTTGATCTTCTCGTCATGTTCCTGACACGTGTCCATAACTTTCATGTCCACTACCAGCGAAGCTGTATCCATATCCGGAACACTGACAATTTCATGTTTTCCAGGTTTGTATATCGTATGTGGTTTTCTGCATTGATCGCAAAGAAGCTCGGTACAAACCTTACAAAAACTTGTTGCTGTATTAGACGAATCATTTCTCGTACACGGTTCGCATGATCGTATGACAACACATTCATCGACAACGTCGCTTGAATTATATTTGCTCGACACTTTTTGTCCACCAGTTGCCATCTTAAGGTGTTTGTTGAATCAAAATTCTACTTTCGATTTCAAAAACCAATAAAAAAACTCCCATACTCCTCTCAGCGGTTACCTCCCCTATCGGTTAACAGTAACCACTGCCGACATAAGTAAAATCCTTCATCTGGAAGGATTACGTGTTTGTGACGTTTACTTATTTAATGCAACTCAGTGCAATTTTCTACATAATTGGACTTTTTATATATCATTTGCATTCAATAATGAAAACAGAAAAAACCCTAATTAAAACCATAAATAATATCAAAAAGATTTAAATCGATCATCACCACGTGGCTTGATATGATGGCAGGGACTTGATCAGAACTTTGCTCGGAACCAGTCAAATCTCTGCGCGGAGTTGGACGACATATTCCCGCGCAGTGATCTCCCTTGCAACTGATTATTGTTAGATATCAGTAAATTGTAGAAAGTCGAAAAAGTATATGAGTTTATTAAATTCAATATATATCACATATTTCTATTTTCCTTTGTTAGTAAGAACGTATCAAAAGTATGAATATGGCGAAAATGAGTATTTCATTTGAATGTTGTGTATCAGGGACATCTTTTTATTTGTAGCAATTTGAATATTCAAAACATCTATTTGTAGACAGCATTATGCTAATATTGAGTTAAAGACCTTGTTTGGTAAATATATTAATGGAAATGAACATCCTCGTGGAAGCATAAGTGATACAATATCAAAGTTTATATTTACTTATTGTTAGATCTACTAATTAAATAAAATTTCTGTTTTTGCTAATCAAATTTTATAGTTAAGCCGCGTTTCCTCGAGCTCGTCCGTATCAGTATATCCGTGTCCGTTTAAAAATCGAAAACATTGAAAATCGTTTGATCGTTTACATTTCTCCGTGTCCGTATCCGCATGATCGTGCCCGTAAAGAGCATCCTAAAAGAATTGCTCGCTGACCGATTTTATGCAGATACGGACGCCATGCAGGAAGATGATGGGCAATGTGCATGTTGTGTAAACTATATCAAAATGTATAGATTTTTTTTAAAATTCTTAATAGTAGGCAATTTGTTAAATGCTAACAAATTGAAAGAAAGTTTCTGAATTTGAAAAAAAAATGCTGATAAATGTAGGGATTTAGTTGGAATTGGTTTAATGATAATTAATTTAAGAGAATGTATTTGATTTCACCGCAGTAATTATCATTTAAAATCAGAAAGCTCGTCTAATATTGACATTTTGAGAGCCAGAATCAAACAGAAAGGCACTATTTATTAGACGGATACGGCTGCATGAAAACGGGCTTCCAAACTGAAATTTTGCGGATAAGTATGCAGATACGGACCCGTATACGGATGCGGACTCATGAAAACACGGCCTTAAAACATAAATTTTATAGAAAATAGCTATTGTAAACCTATTTTTATGTACCTGATGATTACTTTTACAATATTTATAATTTTAGGAACATTTTTATTAATTACATATTTAAGGCATTTAATTATTTATAAAACAACAATTCGAAATGATACTACAACTCTTCGTACGTTAAATCAGAGACTGGATATTGGAGATATGACACACTCACAACCATATACGAAGGGGTTGTGTATTCGAAAACAGATGTATCTAATTTATGTTTAATAATAAAGCATAGTGTGGTGTTGTAATTTGCCAGACTATGCTAACTGGTTTTTTCACCGAGAAGAACACAATTTCATAATATGGTTTTTCACAAGAGGGCCGAAAGGCCCTAGGTCGCTCACCTGAGAGGCTAAGGAACTAAACTGTTTTCAGCAAGTTTTGTAATGATTGGCCAATAAATATGGCTTCAATAATGTTTCAAAGCTTTTTATTCATTTTGCCACAATGACCTAGTTTTTTTTTACCCCACATGACCCAGTTTCGAACTTATCCAAAATATTATTGAAACAAATGTTCTGAGCAATTTTCAAAATTAGGCAAAACTAGTTTCACTTCATTTTTCTATTTCACCTAGCGGCCCATTTTTTGACCACACATAAGCCATTTATTTAAACTCCGCCGAGATATCATTGGAATAAAGGATCTGGGAGAGTTTCATGACAATTGGGCTATAAATGTGGTCTTTAGAGTGTTCACAAGCTTTTTAAAGTTTTCATTATACCCATATAAGGACAACTGCCCCTCCCCATAACGGCCATGTTTTTCACCGGACCGGAACCATTATCAAACTCAGGCAAGATATTATAAGAACAAAGTTTCTGAGCAAGTTTCATGTTTATTTGGCAAAAATGTGACTACTAGAATGTTCACAAGCTATTTCAATAGCCATATAAGGAAAACTGCCCCGCCCCCTAGCGGCCATGTTTTTCAAGGGAGCGGAACCATTTTAGAACTCAGCCGAGATATCATAAGAACAAAGATTCTGAGCAAGTTTCATGTTGATTGGGCAAAACTTGTGATTTCTAGAGTGTAAACAAGCTTTTTCTATAGCCACATCAGGAAAACTGCCCCGCCCCTTGAGGGCCTTGTTTTTTAACGGAGCGGAACCATTTTCGATCTCGGCCGAGATATCATCAGGCCAAATGCTCTGACCAAGTTTCATATTTATTGGGCAAAAAGTGTGAGATCTAGAGTGTTCACAAGCGTTTTCTTCAATCTGACCTAGCGATTTAGTTTTCAACCCCACATTACCCAGTTTTGAACTTGGCCGAGATATCATTGGGACAAAGGTTCTGAGCAAGTTTCAGAAAGATTCGGCATAAAATGTGACTTCTATAGTGTCAACAAGCTCTTCTTCAATTTGACTAAGTGACCTAGTTTTTCACCGCACATGACCCAGTTTCGAATTCGGTCGAAATATTATTAAGACAAATGTTCTGACCAAGTTTCATGAAGATTGGGAAAAAAATGTGACTTCTAGAGTGTTAACAAGCTTTTACCTCAATTTGTCCTAGTGACTTAGTTTTTGACTCCACATGACCCAGATTCAAACTTGCCCGAGATATCATGGGACAAATGTTCTGACCAAGTTTCATGAAGATTGGGGCAAAAAATGTGACTTTTAGATAGTTAAAAACCTTTTTCTACAATTTGACCTATCGACCATTTGACCTTGTGACCTAGTTTCCATCCCACATAAACCAGATTCGAACTCGGCCGAGATATCATTAAGACATATGTTCTGACCAAATGTCATGAAGATTGGACAAAAAATGTGAATTCTAGAGTGTTAACAAGCTTTTTCTTCAATTTGACCTAGTTACCTAGTTTTTGACCCCGCATGAACCAGATTCGAACTCGGTCGACATATCATTAGAGCAAATGTTCTGACCAAGTTTCATGAAGATTGGGCAAAAATGTGACTTCTTAACAAACCTTTTCTTCAATTTGACATAGTCACCTATTTTTTTTTCCTGTTTAACAGTTTTATTATTTTCATAATATACACAATACAAAATAAAACAAAACATAATTATGCAAGTTTTACTAGTTTCTGTCAGTACACGACTGCTTTGCAATAATATAATGTACTATACTCTATATTGATTTCAGAATTACATAATACACATCATATTATGCAAGCAAATTTTAATATATATGCACGACGGTACATTTAAACTGGGTATACAATTTATAGACAACACAATACACCATGTGTACAAAACATTACTATACTAGTACTGAACTATGGAATTAATATTTTAAACATACTAATTTAAGAGAAGTTTTATAAATGTCCAATAGAAATCTTTATTGGGAGCATATTGTGTGCATGTATAAATCTTTAACGATAATTTTAGACTAGTTGTCAGACCTGAAAAGTTTGGGATAATTTCTTTCCGTTTACATGCAAATATGTACTTTTTAATTTCCATGAAAAGAATAAAACAATTGTCGTTTTCTTTTGTGTCTCCGAGCAATAACAATTTGCAATTAATTTCAATGTTTATATTTGCATTTTTTAAACTATGCTAAATATCTTTAATAAAGGTTTGCACTGTGTTACATTCCAAGAATAAGTGGGTAATTGATTCTTCCGACAATTTGCAAAAAGTGCATGTGCTACTACCCGACATGCCCATTTTAAAAAGAAGTGAATTTGTCCCCAATATTCTGTGGACAATCCTTGTTTGTTACCATTGAATATATGTATCACTTGTTTTTTCAAACACTTGCCGATGGACAATGTTCCATTGTATGGTATCATTTATAAAATACTCCATTTAGTATGCATGTTGGGATTTCTGAGTTAAATTTAAGCATATTATATAGTATCTTGTTGCATGAATTTACAATTATCGGTTTAAGATAGGTTGACAGAACTGGGTACATTTGTACTTTGTAATGTACAAATTGTATATTTTGCAATGAGGCAATGTACGCTGAAAGAACTTTTTTAAAGCCTTCATAGTGTAAAAAATTAAGTGATCTATTTTTTTTTTTTTTAAGCTCTTGCAATGACAAGATTTGTCCATTGTCATTTGTGACATCTTTAACATACTGAATGCCATTGTCGTACCAATATTTCCAAAAAATGTATTTGTTGTTGATCAACAAACAACTGTTATAAAACAGAGGCAAATTTAACAGCTTCTCAATAGAATCGATACTAATACATTTAACATATTCAGAATATATGGTTAAAACATCAATCCAAAAAGTGTTTGTTATTCCTTTCATAGCAAATATTGCATATAAACTACCTGTATTACATAGCTTATTAAAATCTAATAACTTCCTTGCCAATTCCGCGAATTTGCTCTGTCCTTGAATAACCTTTCTAACCCAAGATATTTTCAAGCTTCTTATATAAGCATTCGTGTCGACCATTTTTAGTCCACCTTCATCGAAATCTTTTGTAATGACTTTGGCTTTGATTTTTGAAGGCCCCTGCCAAACAAATTAAAAGAGTTATTCATATATATCTTTGATAATGTCATTTCTAGGATTTGGCAAGGAGATAAAAACATGATTTAAACAAGGGAAGTATCAAAGACTAACAACAGTTATTCTGTCTAAAGGAGTTAGATCCCCTTTATTCCAATATGCAATGCTAGTTTTTAGTTTAACTATTTTATCGTTATAATTAAGCTCAATCATTTTTCAAAGATCAACATCAAATGTTAAACCTAGTAATTTAAATGGAGTACATCCCCACGCTAGTTTCCACTTAGTTTTTATGGATCGTGTACTGTATTTCAAAGCCCCTATCCAAACCACATTAGTTTTTTTCAAAATTAACCTTCAAGCCTGAGTATTTTGAAAAGGAGTGTAGCACCTCTAGTGTAGTATTTAAGGATTCTTCGGATCCATCCATTAATAAGTAAGTATCATCAGCAAATTGTGATTTTTATGCCCTTTATTTTCTTACATTTCCTAATTTTGATAGCTAATATTTCAGCACAAAGGATACATATATATGGTGAAATAGGATCACCTTGCCTTCATCCACGTCCTATTGTAAAGAGATCTGATAAAATCCCGTTCAGTGGGACTGCATTTTCCATTTGTTTAAAAAAACAAAAAAACGTTATCCAGTTTTTGAACATTGGTTCAAAATTAAAAAAGTCAAACACTTGTTTTCATAAAACTGAACTATAAAGTATCGAACTCTTTTTCAAAATCAATAAGCATAAGCAAGCCAGGGATTTGCTTGCATTCAGTATAGTTCATGATGTCATACAGTAAACGTATATTGTCTCCCATGTACCTGCCTTTAATAAAACCGGTCTGGTCATTGTTCACTAATTTATCCAACACTGACTTAAGTCTGTTAGCTATTGTTCCTGATGCTAATTTATACACTGTGTTAAACAAGCAGATTTGTCTCCAATTTAAAAACAAATTTGTCTCCAATTTAAAAAAAAATGTTTAGGTTTACCGTCCTTTGGAATACATGTAAAAATATTCCCTGTTTTTGAGTTACAGAAAGAGCCCCCGTCTTATATGCAAAATTTATGCTTCTTACTACAAAGACACCCAATTTTTGCCAGAATACCTTGAAGACATTTATTGAAAATGCATCAGAACCCGGGCTTTTATCATTCTTCATTTGTTTAAGAGTAACTGATACCTCTTGTAAAGAAAGAATACCCTCTAAATATTCTGCTTCTTTATCAGTTAGCTTTGGCACTTCGTCATTTCTGAATTCATTTTTCATATCAAAATTGTAGTCGTCTGTTCTGAATATAAATTTTGATAAAAACAATTTGCTTCCTTTAAAATATTTTCAGGATCATTTATTACTTTCCATCATCTCTTTGAATGCAAGCTATATTTTTGGACAAACAATTATTTTTTTCTAAATTTCAAAACATTTTAGTAGGTGTTTCACCATTGTCTATCCATTCAGGGCTGGACCGTATAAAACAACCTTTCATCGTTTCTTTTCTTATAGTTTCTAATTCATTTTTTAAAGTAGATAAGAGTTCTTCATTTTCCTCTGTCAAAGAATGTTCCAAAGATTTGATTTTTGATATTAATAAACTTTCATTTTTTCTTTCTAATTTTGCTTCGTGACTTGAATAAGAAATTGTCTTACCTCTAATTTCCATTAATAGTTGGTCATTGATAACATACTGAATTTGGCTGTCATCAATATCATTTAAAATTTCTAGATTGCATATAGGAATGCAATATTGCTTTTTTACATCATCTATTACTGTGTTTATTAGAGACAAATATTCTATATCATTTAATAAAGAGTTGTTAAACTTCCATAAACCTTTACCATGGATAATGTTTTCAAAACCAACAACTAGGCTTATAATAGAGTGGTCTGATCTGTAGCTAGTTTGTATTTGCGCATTTAATAAATATTCGATCATATTATTTGTAATAAGAAATAGGTCAAGGCGGCCTGTTGCAGAGGGTTAGTACGTCTCCAAGTGTATTCTTTTTTGTCACCATTAATATATCTAAATGCGCCCTGCAGTTCCCTTTTAACTATTTCCCCCAATATTAAGCCTCTTGCTTTCCTGTTACAATTTAAATGTTTGTAGTTGCAATAATCTAACGATGGATCAAGTACTCGATTATAATCCCCACATATGATATATGTATTTCCAATTTTATCAATGGTATCGAAGACTAGTTTTTGACCCCACATAACACAGATTCGAACTCGGCCGAGATATCATTAAGACAAATGTTCTGACTAAGTTTGTTTTATGAAGTTTGGGCAATATATGTGACTTCTAGAGTGTTAACAAGCTTTTTCTTCAAATTGACCAGGTGACCTTGTTTTTGACCGCACATGACCCAGATTCAAACACGGCCGAGATACCATACTTAAGTCATTGGCCTTTTTTGATAATATATATTTTTGTTGATTCGTTGCGTGTTCCAGAACAGCATTGCACACTGGCAATACTTTATTTAATTCTGTATTAGATTTTGAAGAGAAAGAAAGCCTTTCGCATATTCGCTTGGTCTCTTGTAGTCCAACAGCCCCAGGGCCATTTATTTAAAATTCGAGATTCAAGCTTAAATTAGTTTTAAATGAAAGGTATACATATACTGAATTCAAAACCAATTTCTTAAAAAAATCCTCTGTTACAATGGCCGACAATCCAAGATGGCCGCCGAATTATTTCATTCATCCCCGTGTTCGCTAAAACCCTATTATTTAGCTGTTATTACATCATTTTTGAATATCTTTTTAACTAAACTAACTGAAGTGATGTTATATTTGATGTTTGTAACATTTAATATGTTTCGTCAACACTGTTGAAAAAATTATAAAGGAAAACATGGGAAAAAAAGCGCCTCAATTTAAGTGTTTATTTTTTTTTCAAAGATCTGCCTTTCAGTTGTTGCACACTGTAAAAAGAAGCTAAATTTAATAAAACTCATTTTAAACAATCAACAAATCTATGTTTTATAAAAGTAAATTAAATTATCTCAACATGATGCTCTTAAATGAATATCATACTGTTGCTAAAAGTGGGTGAGGTAAATTGTACCCTTAATTTCAAAAACGACATTGTTTTAATTATTTGATGATTTGTTATAAAAATGTGTTTATTATAATATTAATATAATTTGTTTTAAATCAAACTTACAAAATTTAGTTATATATTTGATATTTGTTTTGTTCGAAGTGTTTCTTTAGCTACTGCTGGCGATTGTTTTTTACAAAGAAAATGAGAACAAATGCCATAATTTGTTGTTTTAGGTCTAAATGTGGCATTCAATTGTAGCAAATTCATAAAAAAGAGGATTAATGTAATACATATCATTTTAAAGAATAACCATGTCTATGGTTTATACAATTAAGCTCAATCTGTTCAACAGGATATTCATAAATTACCATACTTTTGCTAAAAGTGGGTGGGGTAAATTGACCTCAGAATTTAAAAAAACGACCTTATTTACATTCTTAGTTGAGTTGTTATCAACTGTGTTAAAACAATTTAAACATAATTAGTTTTTAATCAAACTAATGAAAGTAATGTTATTTTTTGTATTTGTAACGTTTAATGTGTTTTAAAGGGACTATGTCATCGGAAAGGGCCCCAAGGGGGCAATTTCTTAAAAAAAATCTGATTAAAAAGATATTTCCGGTATATACTAGCGATTTAAACATGGTATATATAAAGTAGAAAGAATGTGCGCATTCTGAGATAAAACTCAACTTTTTGTCATTCCATTTTTATTTCTTTTCAAACCACAATATACATATTACATCAAATCAGTTTACAGTACAAAGTGTGTTTTACACATAAATTTATATCTATACAATATAAAGAAAGAAAAGAAAAACTGTCTTTGAATAATATGCCCTTGTATAATGAAGAAAAGAAAAGTTTTTGCTAAGTTTAACATGGATGGGTTCGTAAAAAAGATTAGAATGAAATTAAATGAGTCCAGCGTGACAGGAAATGTTCATACTTATTTTGTACGTGTGAAATTGTTTCTTCTAATTTTATTCGTTTTCTGAGGACATTTTTAAACATATTTATTTGTGGCACACTGTTCTCATTTTTACATTTAAATATATAAAATTTTGCAAACAAAATTTTAAAGTTAATGCAGTATGAATTCATTTTAGTAACAGTTTGAATATTACAAAATGATATGTTAGCATAATTCAAATATAGCGTATCTCCCATGCCCAACATGTCCTGTATAAATTTTTGAAGGCATGTCCAAAATATTTGTACGTATTGACATTCCCAAAACATGTTAATACTTGAATCAGGATACATTGAAAAAAAAAAAAAAAAATTCGCACAAACTTTAAGACTTTATTTTGCATTTATGCAAAAAGGTGTTGTTCGGAATAATTTGCATTAAATATTTGTATTGAAAGCTTCTCAATTAAGTATTAATAGATAATTTTAAAGGTTGAGTGAAAATTACTTTTGAATTAATTTCTTCCAAATTTAGTTATACTTTCAATTTATATATTTGTTTAAAATATTTTGGTTTTTCTTTTAATACTAGCTTTCCACAAATACTAGTTTACATAATTTGTTTGATTCTGTGATGTTGGTGAACATGTATTCTGCAGCGGAATACTCGATGTGGCTTTGCTGTAATAATTGTTTCATAGCAATAGGAATGCTGTTTATCAAAGCGTTATATTAAAAAAAAATCACCTTTGTTTAAATTAAAAGGTAAACGATTTCTGGAAAAGTGTAAAATTGTTTGGTTCTGAAATTGAATATATGTTCTAACATTTGTACTCCGTTTTCAAACCATGTTTTTAAAAATAGCGTTTTGTTATTATGTTTTATAAATGTATTATTCCAAATAAGTTGTTTTTGGATTGGCATGTTGTCATCGTTACAGGACGCGCAAAGCCATCCGGGAATGACATTTTTCAGAAACTCAGATTTTATATTTGTGGTTTTAGCGTCAGTGGGTTTTAAATTTGATTTAAATATTAAAGAACCACGAAATTGATCTAGCATGTTGTATCAATTTAGATCCTGTTTGGAAAATAAAGCGTTTAACCCCACTTGCTTTGAGTGATTCAATGTTTCATCCCAGAGAAATTTAAAACTTATCGATTTAATTTGTTTAATGATGTTCTCGAGTGGATTCGGGAGAACAGTGAGAGGGTAAACTAGTTTTGGAAATGCAAAACATTTTAAAACTGTAATTTTTCCCATCGGTGATAATTTCCATCGTTTGCATGTATTTAAACAACTTTCAAATTCGTTTATTTTAATTGGTATGTTAAGTTCGATTATTTCCTCAGATTTATTACTAAAGTTGATTCCCAGAGCTGTGTCATGTTGGGAGTTCCAAATGAACATCTTATGTTTACAGTATTGAAGTTGACTTAATTTTAATGAACCCAATTTTAAAATTTTACATTTGCTTTTATTGAGTGTTAAACCCGATATTGATGCAAAGTTTTCGAATACATTTATTAAAGTTTTAAATGAATTTGTGTGCCATCTAACATAAAGGATGCATCATCAGCGAAACATTGATTGTTTAACGTGAACATTATGTATATTTATTCCTGTAATATTTTGATTTAAATCTATTTCTGAAGACAAAAGTTCTATGCATATAATGAATAGGTAAGGAGATAATGGAAGCCTTGTCTGACACCTTTTTGTATGTTAAAAATTCTGAAAACTGGCCAGTATTTGTTAAACATGACATTGCATTACGATAAAAAAGCTTTACCCAATGTATTGTGTGTTGCCTAACTGAAAGGTGTCCAGGCATTTAAACATAAAATCATGATCAACGCTGTGAAAAGCCTTATTAAAGTCAGAAAAGAATATAAGACCAGATTCACTAGTATCATTTGCCTTTTCAATTATTTCTTGTTAAGTTCTAACGTTTTCTCTAATATATATTTCCGTTTTATAAATCCAGTCTGGTTTTTACTAATAATAGTGTCTAAAAGTGGTTTAATCCGATTAGCTATTGCTTTAGATGCAATTTTATAATCAACATTTAAAAGTGAAATAGGTCTCCAGTTATCAATCAACAAAGTATCTTTTCCAGATTTCAGTTTTAAAGTAATAATGCTTTGTTTTTGCAGTTCTGTTAAGTTATTGTTGTCAAGCGAATAGTTGAGCGTCGACACGACATATTGTTTTATGTCGTTCCAGAATATTTTAATTAAAATCTGCATATATACCATCTGAACCAGGACTTTTATTGTTTTTCATTTCCTTTAAGGCGTTAGCACATTCGAATTCTGATAAGTACCTATTTTCATTTTCAATTTGCTCCAAACTTATTTTATTATGTATGTTATTGAAAAAATGGTTTTCCTCATCATTAATTATATTTTTGTTTTTCTTACATAATTTTTCATAGCATGATTTAACATTTGTTAATATTGAAGCTTGGTCTTTTAAAATGTCATTTTCATTCGTTTTAAGTTGATGCATAGTTTTTGTTTCTGATCGTTTCTTTTCAAGATTTGAAAAATATTTTGAATTTCTGTCTGAGCCTTCGACCCATTGGGCTTTTGTTCTAAGTAGTATACCTTTTATATTTTGTTCGATCAAATCGTTTAAATTCTCTTGCGCCAACTTTAAATCGTTTTGTTTAGATATATAACCAGGTTCAATGATAAGGTCTTGCTCTAGTTGTGATGTTTTGGTTTGTAGTATCAAGTCTTGTTTTTGTTTATGTTTTGATTTTACACTTGAGTATTTAATGAATTACGTCCCTTATGGTTCCTTTTATAATTTCCCACAGCGTATTTGGATTTGCCTCAATATTTATTTGAGCTAGTTCTGTTATTGATGACTTAATTTGTGTTTGGTATTTTTGTTGGAGTAAGTATGACTTATTTATTTTGAAGTAGCCCTGGCCATTTTTCGTTGTTTCTATTTCAAGTCGTATGCATACTAGTGAGTGATCAGATTTGAAGCCTGGTGCTATTTTACAATATGTAATGAAATTTATTATATTGTACGTAAGTAAAAGATAATAAAGTCTGCAAAATATTGGAGGGTTAGTGTTTGAGTGCCAAGTATAAACATTTTTGTCAGGATTGTGAAGTCGCCAGATGTCACACAAATCATAATTTTCAATGAGCTCATTTATTTGCTTGCTACATTTTTTATTTGTATCTAGCCTTCCATTTAGTTTGTCAGCTTTATGATCAATCACCGTATTAAAATCGCCTCCAATTATTATTGAATTGTCGAAGTATGTTTGTACATAGTTTTCCAAAACATTAAACAATTCAACAGTGTCAGTATTTGTACCATAAACATTTATCAAAATTAATTGTCTCCCATTTCAATATGTAAAAGTTGCAATCTGCCTTCAACAATATCTATGTATTCTTTAATTGTATAATCAAGAGTTGTATTTGGATTAATGGAAATATCTACTCCAAGAGAATTTGAACTATTTCCACTTAAAAACAAATCTCCACCCCATTCATTTCCCCAAATATTATTGTCTATTTTTTCGCAACAATGTAAGTCTTGTAAAAAACATATGTCAAATTTATTTTCTTTTAACCATTGGAGTACCTGACGATGTTTTGTTGATGATGCAATACCTTTTGTGTTGAAACTACCTAATTTTATAGTCATATTGATTACAAATGTGTTTAATAATTTTATGAATTATGTCCTTATAAATAGAATTGTTTTCATTAAATGTCTCAAGAGAATTTGTTTCTGTTACGAACGAACGATACGTCCCATCCATGTTTAAAACAAAAATGCCATTCGGCTAAAACAAAGATTATGAGTGTAAATTTAATGCTCCGCCATGCCTAAAAAAATAGCTGTGTTAGAGTTCCATTAATACTATTCTATATTTAAATTGTTTAGATTGTTCGCACATGTATATCATAAGTATATCATAAATGATTTAACATTGGTAGAAAACCAGCATCCTTATCATCTATAGCATAAGTGTTTTTTTTACATTTGAAGTACACAAAAATCACATTAGAAGGCGTTTTATTACTCGTGCATGTGTGTGTGTGTGTGTGTGCGTGCGTGTGCGCGCGTGTGTGTGTGTGGGGGGGGGGGGGCAGGTGTTTGCGTGTGTAGCATGTACGTATTTGTGTGTGTATGTGCGTGTGTGTGTGGGTGTGCGTGCGTGTGTGTGCGCGCGCGTGTTTGTGTGTGTGTACAAGTATGTGGATGTATGAGGAAGTGACACGTTTGTGCGTGCAGACAGGTTTATGTGTAATTGTATCCACACATAGATCTCATTTCAAACAATAAAACAATAGTAGATATACATAATAAAATGCTTCGATTCTCAAAGGAAGAGCGATAGTTAGTAGCCGCAATACAAGTGAAAATTAAAATTATTTGGTAACAAAATTCATTATGCAAAATGTTATATTTTACCATGTTTTGTCGAATATAAAAGGTATTTTACGTGGTTATTTAAAAAACGTTGATCTTTCCTAAATTTAATAATTTGATATCAAAAATATAATAAGACCAAAATCAGGTTACTACCCTATGAAACATTGTTTTATGTGTATACAAAAGTGCAGCATATCTAGCAGCAATTAATATAAGTGAGAGCTAAAACACATTTAGTAACAATTTCATTATTCAAATTGGTACCTTTTCCATAGTATCATAATTGTTTGTACATATATATTTGTAAAACAATTACACATTTATCATTTTTTACTTCAATACTTTATATCTAAATGTAATATGTCTACAATAAGTTACTTCCCTTTATATGAATCCTGCTTTCAAAAAAATAGATCTGATAGCATCCAATTCGGCAAATCTATTGCGAAATAGAAATAATAGAAAGTCGTATGGATTTTACTATATTGAGTAAATTTGCACAGCTTCATATATTACAAAATTGGTATATTTATTTTTATATTCCTTATATTTAAATCTTTGCTCATTTCCCAAGGCAAAATGATATACACCGGTAGTTATATTCAGCATGCACAGATGATTCTTTGTTTATAAATACACTGATGCCGGTTGAAACACATACAAACCAATAACTTGTTAAGTATTTGACACCGTTCATGTATATAATAACATAACTTTTTGTAACAATAACTATCGATTTACATGTAAAATAAATTGATTTCTAGTGCTAGGTGTTCAGTAAACCTATCTTACAATAATATCGTATGCAGTTGATCACTTTATGTTTATCCTTATTCAGTCGATTGCGTACATGTTTTGGGTATAACGCGAATGTATTTTTTGTTTAAAATTAAATGAGTTTTCATCGTGGTCGTATTACATGTATATTCATGCAATCATTTCATTCGTTGATTAATTTTCCTTCTAAATTTTAAAAAAGCATACATAGCTTTATTTTCCTGCATTCATTTTAATAGTTCTCATTTTAATTTATTTTCTACTGTGTCGATTAACGACTGTTAAATCGATGTTCATGGGTAGATAAAATGCGTGTTGTGCTTCTAGTTCTCTCGTTGTGTAGGTGAATTGTCATAACCGCAAAACCGTGAAAAATCGTGCAAATATACAGTGTATATAAAAGAAAGTGAGCGTGCTCTTGCTCAGACACGACGGTGTCCTATGAGCTTGGCCATGGAAGGTCCAGCCAATACTGGAATTGGTCCTGGTTGACTTTGTGTACTATCTCGTTGACGTCACGGTAGTAGATATTTCGCTCACGTGACCAGGTAGACACGTCAATATCTCTCTGCTTTTTCCGGACACATGCAAGTATTGTCTCATTCTGTTTTGTAAGGTGGTCGTTCACACACACTGGGTCTCTCTTCGCATGGCTTTGGCGTTTCGCATGATCTTTGTTTTGGTCATTCTCGAAATCATGTTCATGATTATTGGTCGGCTTTTCTGGGGATTGTATGGTCCGATTCTATGTGCAATGTCGATGTCATCGCGGCTTAGTTTGATCTCGGGTATTTGTGGATTGAGAAGTTCAATAACTTTGTCTGCAGTTTCTAAACTGTTTTCATTTTCTTTATCTTTGATGCCATCAATTTTAATATTGCTTCTTTTGCTGTATTGCTCTATGTCATTGAACTTCAGTTCATGGGCAGTTTCATGTGCTTTGATGGTCCGTTTCAGCTGTTCGTTTTCACCTTCTCGGTCTTTCAACTGAAGTTTAACCTCTTCCATTTGTTTGAACAATGTGCTATTTGTTTCATCTTTCTCGAAAAGCTCTCCTTCTAGTTTCTATATTCTCAAAGTTATTGAACCCAGAAGTTCATCTTTAAGTTGATCAGCAATACTTTTTATTATGGCTCTAAGTTCCAAACTGTCTTTCGTTATAACATTATTTAGCTTCAGGTTAATTTCTTTCAGTTCTTTCATCACGGTATCGTCAATTTGGTTTGATTCTTTTTCCGCTGATTTGTGCTTTTTCTTCTTTTGTTTAACTTGTGCTGTTTCATTGAAACTAGTGTCTGCCTCCCTAACACTGCTTAAACTTCCAACTTCTCTGTTGCGTTTATCCCCTGCTTTTGGGTTTATTTTAACCCTCAGTTTGTTCTCCCGCTTGTGGGTTATTTTTCTCCGACATGCTTGAAGTTTTAAGTTGTTTTCACTGTTCTCCACTGTTCACGTTTGTAGACTGCTTTTCTATTTTGCGCTCTATACTTTTTAAATTTCAGCACGTGGATAGCTTAACTAGTGCGTATGGACTACTAGCATGTGTTGTGCACGAGATAAAATGGCGGCGCCCATAACTCGCCTACGCAATTCTGTTCATGTTAATTTTACTTATCAACGAGATTCAATATGTGCCAATAAATATAAGAAGCGTTTACCGGTGTTCCACTTATTAAAAAAAAAATCCACTTTTCCAACCTAAGCAGTAATCCTATTAATTGTTTATTTCATTTTAACACTCATCACTTTTTGGGCGTCCTAACGTCAAAGCCCTTTTTCTGTTTACATTTTGATGTCAGAATTGTGAGTATTTTGTATAACCATAGTGTACACACGACTCCTTACCAAGCATGATAGCGCAGTTGGTAAAATCGCTGTCTACTGACATTACTTCGTATGGCTTCTGAGTTGTGAGTTCGAATCCCGCTTGGGATTTTAATTTTTCAGACTTGTTTTGCAATTTTATTTTTATTAAATAACTCATTGCGTATTATGTTATTATTTATGTATTTATAACACATTTCTTAGTATAGCGCATTTCTATAATAATAATATTATTATTATAATATCAATAATAGTGAAAAAGGACGACATTGTTTCGGTGACATAGTCCTTTTAACATCTTCTGTTAAACATGTATGAAAATTAAGGAACAAAGCACATACACTGTTTATGTTGCAAAATTTAAAACAGATTATTAATAATAAATTATAATGTAATATTTATAAACCGTAAATGGATCTACGTTTTATACATACCAGGTTCGACAGGTTTGAAAGGTTGCTAAATTACCATACTCAAGATACATGTGGGTTGGCTAAATTCATTGACCCATGACATTACATATAACATCTTTATTTAACAATCTACTTATAACTGTTTTATTCAGTAGTATATAGCTCTATTCAACATATTACTTTACCACAATTCAAAGTGTCTTTTATTGAGAGTATTCATTTTTGTCATATTTATTAAACAACTCTTCTATAAATTACATACATTCGGTTCTGTCTTGTGCACTGTGTTGCGATTCACTCCATGATAAGTTGATCGACTTCAGCTTGGCATCTAGAGTTCTTCTCCAAGTGGTCATTGGGCAACCCCTGCTCGTACGTCTTTGAGGATTCTAATATCTGGTGATGTTTGGTTGATATTTCCGAGTTGTGTGGCCGATGCACCCCCATTTCCTCTCGTTGATGGTAGCAATGATTGGCTTTTGCCTGGTCCTTCTCTTGAGCTCCTGGTTTGAAATTATTTCTGGCCATCGTACTCAGAGTATTTGTCAAAGACATCGGCTGATGAACACGTGCAGCTTGTGGTCTAGTGTCTTTGTGTGCTTTAACGTATCCAATCCATACAACAGTACGGCCTTTACATTCGATTGGTTTGAAATGGTCTTGAAAGAGTTGAAGGCGTACTGTGCTTTGCCAATTCTTACATGTACATCTTTATTAGCAACCCCTGTCTTGTTCGCAATGCTGCCAAGATGGTCCTCCAGATGTTTGGGTGTTGTGTGCGTCGTGTCGAGACATGCTCACTTTGTTTTTCTGGTGTAGATATGGAGCCCTGAATCTCTGGCTATAGTGGCGGGAATCTTGGTCTTCTCTTGCATGTCTGTGTGCATGTGAGACCGGATCGTCCAGGTCTTCTAGCTGTTTTTGGTATCCACTGTATGCATCTTGGCTGACTCGTTGCCGTGCTCATTATCTAATGTATTACAAGCGAGAAGGTCAGAGGTGAAATCAAACAGCCTTGTATCACGCCAGTTATTACTTCAAACGATGGCGAAAGTTCAAAATGTGTACTGCGTTACAAATGGTATTCTCGTAGAGAAGTATGTTGATAATTTTGTCTTGAATGCGATAAAACTTCAATATCTTCCACATTCTCGCTCGATCAACCTTTTCAAAATCGTTCTATGAATTTTATGTATAGAGATGACACCATTCAAGGAAATGCTGAACAATAACCGCGGTATTGTGATCTAGTCCATACATGACCGTCCGGCTTCAAACCAGCCTGTTCATCTCTCATCTGCATGTTTACTGCTGTTTCATCCTTTCTAGCATAACCCTTGTAAGCACTTTGCTTTTCAGCAACAGCAGCTGGATGCCTCTCCAATTCTGGCAATCCCCAAGATCCCCCCTTCTGGGGCAGTTTGACGAAAAATCCCCTACCCCACTCAGATGGTACCTCTTCGTGCGCTCATATGTCACTGATAAGCTCAATTAGGATATCTGCAAAAGTTGCTGCAACTGCTTTCAAGGCTTCTGGTGGGATGCTATAGTGGCCAGATGATTTGCTGTACTTTATTTTTTGCACTGCTTTAAATAGCTCTTCCCTAGTGATGGGTCCAGTGCTGATTGCAAGGTGTACTGTTGCTTCTATGTCTGGTGGATGTCCAACTGGTGTGCCATTCAGATTCTGAATGCCATAGCAATCTGCTCCTCCTGTTTGCTTTTATCAATCCTGGCACTTTTCTTTATTTTTTTTAATTATATTTTTTACTTTGCTTACATGGTCTGCATTATTGCTTTGATTTTGGCTTGTAGCAGAATGTGTCGAATATCTCTCTTCTTTTCTACGATTTATATGGCTTCTTCCTAAAGCCGACTCTTGTGTGTCCTTTTCCAGTACCGAAGAACTTCCTCGCAGGTGCTCCTAATGTTTCCTTGGTTGTTTCCCAATTCTCTTCTATCGTGTCTTTTCCTAAATTGGCAAGGATTTGTGAATTATTAGGTACTGTTATTGCAATCTTTTCCATTAACTTGGAGATGTCGAAACGTGGCTGCCTTTTAAGACTGGTGTTCCTCACTATGGCGATCTTCACCTTGAGTTTTGCTTTCGCCAGTTCATGGTTGCAATCCACATCTACCACTCTATAGGCTCTGACATCAGCTAGTGTCCTTCTCTAGCGTTATGATACTGCTATATGGTTTATCTGGTTAGCAATAACCATATCAGGTGATCTCTCTGTCATTTTATGGATGTGAGAAGGTGGGGCCTCCCATGACAAGATCATTGTTGGCACAGAAGTTCACATTAAGTTCACTGCTCTCATTCATTGCGCCCAAGCCTTACATTCCCATTACAAGTTTTCTTCCACATTGGCATTCTTGTTTCCTCTGACAATTGCAATATCTCTTTTCGGGGCTCGGTCTAGTACTCCTTGGAGTTGCCCATAGAAGTCATATTTCATCTCTTGCTTCGCTTGGTTTGTAGTGGCATAACATATAATCAGGAAACCTTCTAGAATTTAGACCTGTAGTGTGTTGTTACAATCCTTTCACCGATTGGTTCCCATTCCATCAGCCACTTGTTTGCCTCTCTGCTAAGCATGAATTTCACTCCATCAAGGTGTCCTCTTTTCCTCTGATAGACCAGGATACAATACTGTCTCACATCGATACATATTCATCTAGCTACCTCTGCGGTTCTTCTATTCTCAAGGAGTGTTCTAACATTCCAGTTTCCGATCCGTAAGGAGTTCTTCCGGGAGAATAAAGTCTACAGACAAGTCTGATTCGTGCGCTATTCCATTTAATGGGAGTATATTGGATTGCAAGTTTACATTACTCAATTTATGTTTAGTAGCATAGAGCGTTTTATCACATGATATTGTAAAGGCAGCAATTGTTGAATAAGGCATGTTTTGATTATTTGTTTCCGAATTGTGTTTCAAATGTGATTTAATTGTCTCAACACACTACTAACGATCAATATTTACATACATGATATATAATTCTTTGTATATCAAATGTTATTTAAAATTGATTTGTCAGTGCAAACATGCAAAACACCCTTAAGTGTTATATTGAATGAAGTTTAGACACCATTTAAATGTATGTTGATTTTACAATAGATGTTTCATACAAGTTTCAAAAATGAATATTCTCATTAAAAAAGACTTCGAATTATGGTACACTAATAAGAGTAAGTTGAATATATACTACTGAATAAAACAGTTATAAGTGGATTATTAAATAATCACGCTATTTCATGGGTCAAATTAGCCAAACCACGTAAATCAGAAGTATAGTAATTTAGCAACATGTCGATCAAATGTAGTTTGTTATCTTTAAAACATTGATATATTTATTGTTAAAATATTTTATAACATTAACCATTTTTATAAGAATTTGCAACAATACAAAGCTACATAATTTTTAACACTGTTGGTAACAATTCAACTAAGAATAAATAACAAGGTCATTTTTGAAATTCTGGGGTCAATTTACCACACCCACTTTTACAACAAAATGGTAATTTATGAGTATCCTGTTGAACAAATCTACCTTAATTGTGTAATTTATAGATATGGTAATTATTTAAAAGGATATTTATTACACTAATAATCTTTTTTAAGAATTTGCAACAGGTGAAAGCCACATTAAGACCTAAAACAACACATTATGGCATTTGTTCTCATTTTCTTTGTAAAAAACACTCACCAGCAGTAGCTAAAGAAACACATCGAATATTACAAATATCAAATATAACATTAGTTTTGTTAGTTTGAGTGAAAACAAATTATATTAAAAATATAATAAACACATTTTTATAACAAATCATCAAATAATTAAAACAATATCGTTTTTAAAATTAAGGGGACAATTTACCCCACCCACTTTTAGCAACAGTATGATATTAATTTAAAAGCATACTTTTGAGAAAATTTAATTTACTGTTATAAAACATAGATTTGATGATTGTTTAAAATGATTTTTATTACATTTAGCTTATTTTTTAAGAGTATGCAACAACTGAAAGGCAGATCTTTGAAAACAACAACACCCAAATTGAGGTGCTTTTTCCCCATTTTTCGTATATGTGTTTTTCAACAGTGATGAAGAAACATATAGAATGTTACAAACATCAAATATAACATCACTTCAGTTAGTTTGGTTAAAAATATATTCAAAAATGATACAATAACAGCTAAACAATAGGGGGCGGCCATATTGGCGGCCATCTTGGATTGCCGGCCATTGTAAAAGAGGATTTTTTTTAAAGAAATTGGTATTTGAATTCATTCTATGTATACCTTTCATTTAAAACCAATTTTAGCTAGGGGCGCGAATTTTAAATAAATGGCCTTTGGCTCTTGGACTATTGGGACTTAAGTCGATTTGCACCAGTCAACACTGAGTGTTTAGCTTTTGTATATAACTTTAAAATGCGATCTCCAATTTTATCTACTTCTTTAGAAATGTTTGCAATAGACTCATTCAAGACGTTTTCTGACTTGTGCAGTCAGATATGATATAATTAGTCTCGATTTCCATATTTATCAAGGATTGTTTCATGGCCTGAAGCTGATGTTCGTCTTGTCCAGATACGTTTGCAATTTCTTCCACAAAGTCGCATTTCCGGTGAATGAACACCCATGTACTACAGCAAAGCTTAGAATGGTCCTGACAAAAAACCCAATTTCCTTGTCGTGTTCTTGACACATGTCCATGCCTTTCATGTCCACTACCACCGGAACTGTATCCATATCCTGAATACTGATCATGTCATGCTTCCTAGGTTTGTATATCGTGTGTAGCTTTCTGCACGCTCCACGGAGAATCTCGTTACAATCCTTGCAGAAAACTGTTGCTGTTGTTGATAAGTTATGTCTTATACATGGCTCGCATGGACGTATGAATACACAGTCTCCAATGACGTCGCTTGAATTATATAGGCTGGAAACTTTCTGTCCACCAGCTGGCATTATGTACTTAAAACTGCTGTTTTAAGCACAAATCTATTATCTAATATATTGTGTATTTTCTTAACATATTCACCAACAAAAAGTGCGAACCGGATAGTTAACGTTATATGAAAATAACATCGCATTGATTATTACTCCAGTCGCTTACATTTATGCCATAAACAGCTTTTATTTGTCACAAACTGTTGTTGTTTTGCTTTCAATAGTAATACCAACAAATTCCATCATATTCATGCGCAGTGATCTCCTTTGTAACGCTTAAAGGGTTAGATACCAGTAAAAAGTGAAACTTAAAGGGGTTTATTACATCACCATTACACCTGTGTACGTTCCCTTACCGTATTTCGGGTAAACTACTTTCTTAATGGTTCACTACCCACTTGAGACTTTAATTCGGTTCATTAACAATGTACGGGAAAACGAAAATATTATGAATACGAATACGCCTGTAACAAGGCGAGCCAACAGAACGGCATTGTATATACCTTTCAACCAATAAGTTTGTTTTAAACAAGTATTTGTGTTTTACTATAAAAATAATTGTATTGCTATTTGCTGCTTATGATACACATGTTGACATATTAAACCCAATAAAAGCAGGTAAGGTGGACGGACTTCAACAGTAGTATGGTCACGTCCGTCCAGTATTTCAATGTAAGCTATAAACATACATCACACTAACTGTTAGCTGTTTATAAACTGTCATATCAGTACTTTCATCAATGAGAAGTGCAAATACTGTCAAAACATTTACTATTTTATCGGTGTGTTTTTGACCGATATTCTTGGAATGATATTACTTTCTGAAAGTATGGTCCAACTCATGTTTTTGTAAGAGCTGTAAGAGATGTTCACATTGTTAAGTTGTTGCAATTCTAAAATTGTATGCACTTTATCAAGTGGTGTGTGTAGGGGATTTTGGTAACTTAAAGTTGCTTTAGATAAAGGTCTTAATCATCATATATTAAAGTGCTTATATAGTATTGTTCAATAGTCATGTGTAAACATGAACACCTGATTAATTTGAGTGTGTTCCTGAAACAGAATAGCGATTTATATCGGGGATTTCGGTTGCTAACAACTGGAAGATCTATTTGCAAAATAATAAATAATAATAAATCAATTTTAATGAAACATGTATGCTGTGTGTTCAATAAATTTTAAAACATCGAGTGTTTCATGTTTCACGACTTATATCTGCATGCAATACACTTCATTAAAAAAAACTTGTAGTAAAGCAAATAAAACAGCAATAGTAGTAAAGCTTATTGTTGCCTTGACCTTAAACTTGAGGACCTGATTCATACGAGAATACGCTGTCATGCTGATACACAAACATTTGCGTTAAGTGATTAAAAATCCATTCATTAATGGCCAAATTATAGGTCCGGACATGCAAAAAACAATGTCGACTTGTGACCTTTAAATATGACCTTGACCTTTGACTTACAGTTCTGGTACATGCGCGTGACGTGCCGAATCATTTAGGCCAACATTTTGTGCTAAGTTATTGGAAAAACCCATTGAGGTTAACATTTGTGCCAGGTAGTTTGAAAAACAATGACGAGTTACAGCACGGACAAGCAAAATACAAATGTTTAAATTTTGACCTCTAGGTGTGGCCTTAACCTTTGACCTGTCACTGCGGGACCTTATTCATGAGCGGCACATACCAGCGCATGGCAGCAAACAGTTGTGCCAAGTAATTTTAAAATACCTCCATCCATGGTTGAGTTATAATGTGAACAGGCAAACAAGCTAATTTATAATCTAAGGGCAATCACCCCGAAAGTCATCAGACTAGAACGACCACATAAAATGCGCATGTCCTCTATATAGGGATGCCGCATATAAAGTTTTATTGCAATCGAGTTATAAGTTCCTGATATCTCGCGCGGAAACAAAGTACCGGACGGACGAACGGAAATGGAGAATGATGGATACAATTTTCGGGGAAATTCCTTTGACACACGAATAAACTGCATGGCAGTGGAATTAGAACTCGGACGGACGGACAAGGCGGCGACTATATGCTCCCCCTTTTGGGGAGCATGAAAATCAACAAAAGAATAATAAGATTATCAAAACTTGTGAAGCTATAGATATGCTAGTATCAAAGTTTTGGGCTATATCGTATATGAATGTAATATTTTTAGAATTATACAACAGGGTTTACATACATCGTTATAATGTTATTATATAAGAAAAACATTTAAACGAAAGTATCATATACATGCTAATCGTTCGAAAAGGCTAGATAATATGTCGAAATAATGTTTCATTTCGTGTAGATTAATTAAAGTTAAACAAATCATATTTTGTTAAAAAAAACTGAAATAAAATAATCAAGATAATGATTATAATGCAAAATAAGTGTATAACGGTTATATGCATTACGGAAAATAAATAACGACTCTTGGTCAAACATAAAGAACTTAAAACAAAAAACACTGTTTTATTACATTTGTCGTAGGCACGCACTTAATAAAGATGAATTGCTATTGAAATTCACCTCCAGTTCTCGCAATTTGTATAGTTCGCCGAGAAATATCAACTTTTGATAATAAAATGTACATATTGTACATCGCACATTTTCACACTTTTAAAATTACCGCGCTTGTGTGTGCTCAGTATAAATTGTTCTAAAATTTTACATTTATTTATGCATTTGGTGCTTAACATATTAATATTATATGCTCTGAACATACAGTGTACTTATGAATGTCAGTACTGTTAATTGGTCAAATGTATAATGTTTATACAAGAATTTTGGACTTTGAATTAAATATTTTGTTTTAATAAACTTAAAAAAAAATCTAATTAGTTATTAGGAGGGTCGTTCGTGATGACAATATTCAATAGACATGGGGTTATTTATTACTAGACACGACACACATATTTGATATAATCAACGCCTTTGCATAATTGTTTAATACAACAATAGACAGAAGTTTACGTACCACCCTTTTATTATATTTGTTGAGTGAGTTGGTCATTTATTAATCACGTATATGTACACATACTTTTGTTGTCTATGTTTTCTTTAAATTACATGTGCTGCTATCACATTTAATCACATTTACATACATTGACAATACAATCATAGCTATTCACATTCCCGTTGGCAAAAGTATTATGGTTGACTGGTTATATAAATTTTATGATAACTTTAATGCAATTTGGTTAAGTACTGCATTTTAAGGTTATTAAATAATTGCGCCTGCAATAACTGATATTGTGTTTTAAAAAAGCATCAACTAAAAGGAGTTCATTTAAATATCTGTGAGAACTCTGTGTGTGTTAGAAGTCAAACACATATAATTAATAACTGTGTATATGGAGAACTTGGAGTACAACACTTTTCTTTAAGCTCATAATACATGTTGTAAGATATTGACTCAAAATTTGTTAAATACAAATCGTTAAATGTGTTTAAAAACTTGATCAAATATGCACTGATTTAACTGAGAATCCAAATCCCTCCGTTTAATAATATTCCAATGTCAAACTCTCAAACTTATAAAAATAATGATGACATTACACACCCGTCTGTGTGGGTTGTTGTTAAGCTTTGAATCAAAAACATAATTTCAAGAACTGAATGTATTTCATAAATGGTTACACAAATGTCTTTGAAAACAACCACCTCTCGTGAAGATGTTATTAATTCCGTGGGCTACATGTAACCCCCTCGTAGTTTAATTTCTACTTGACAGGACTCGAAACCGTTTTGAATTTTCCGACAAACACGATAAACCGAAAATGAGTTCTTCGTTAATACAATGATACAGGATTAAAAATAAATACACCAGGCTAAAAATATAATCAATTGTTTCTCACGCACTTTTTCTAACAAATCAGGCGGGAGGGCGTTTTTTTTTATATTGAAGTTGTTTTTTCTATTTGTGTTTTATCCTACTCTTTTCTGTTGACACTATGTAATGGCTTATTAAAACCAGAAAGTAAGTACGGATTAAAGACAATTTGAAGTTTTAAAAACAACATAAGCATCCCTTTTAATAAAAGTCTAAGTATAGGATTATTACTTCCTCATGTTACATACGGTCATTTATGCAGGCTGACGCAAAAAGGCGATCAATTTAAATGTTCATAATTTACATAAGTGTCTTCAAATTGATATACCATCAGCATTAAAGTACTTTTTATAGAATTAATTTTTTTGTAATTCATATTTTTATAACTGTCAAACATATTAATTATTTTAGCAATATATCACCAACAATTTTTTGAAAGAAAAATCAACACTTGCCAATACAGCTGGCATTTTCGTTTGATTCCATATGACTTATATTGACACAGATTTTCTTCACAAAAAATATGGAATGCTATTACACAGGCAAAAGCATTTACGAAACATAAATCAAAATCAACAATTAGGCGATATTTATAAAGGTTCCCAATCGAATATGACTTTTTTCAAAGTTTTACACAGTATTTCACAATATTGGGATATCTGATTTATATAATTAAATCAGACAGGAAGTAAGTTACTGGAAATATCGAAATCTCTACCGGGTTACTCTTCTTCCGCTATGATAAAATGCGGATTCGTTTAATTTGAAGCCGCTGTCTATGGAATCTAATTCAATACATCGTAATTTTAGTAACATTTCTTATGAACGTTTATGGTGGTTATTCGTCCGAAATCTGTTTCTTATTTACGAAAGGCATTTTATACTGTTTTTTTTTTCAAAAGCGCTTTGTATGAACGGAATATACCATACAGTACATGCTGGTTTATTCCAGAGTCATCACCAGTTATCGTATACAGAAAACACACGATAGCAAGTTACCGAAATATTTATAATTCACAGATTTCACTGCGTAGTTTTGGTATTGTGTTCGGTAACATGCCCATTAAAAACTGCAAAGTTTTAGTTTTATTAACCTATTTCTGGACTGCTGCTTCAAAACCCGGGCGCGATCATCAAAAATAGTAAATAGCAACCTTTTTTGCATTAAATCAAATTCGTGGCGGGCCATTACAAAACTGAGAAACAATTCATTAACTTGTTTTTAGTCTAAGTTCACTTAATCGTATCTGAATTGAAAGAATTTACATCTAACAACAAAGAGCAACGCCATGTCTGACTTCATATATTAGATTGTTATATTTATTTACAGTTTAAACGTTAGTTTAAATAAATTTATAAATGTGGCATATTTCAATGCCGTAATGCTAAAAAGGTAATAAGTCATAATAAATTTCCAATTTATACCAGTGCCAACATTTTCATTGCACGGATTTAATCAGTAATGTTTCACAAAACACATGCACTTTAATGCGAATAATCATAATGGCACCGGCGAACACCAACGGCGCATCATCTCTCATGTTGGTGATACCATATACAAGCGCAGTTTCTTGTCGGCTTTACAGCTATTTGTAACCGCAAGCCGGCCACCATCCTTACTCATACAGAGTGTGAACGGGTAATTGAAGTCCACTGGATATATACGAAGTATTATACCATCAACAGTCAGGTGCACGATGGAGTTTGTCTTCCTACTGCACACACACACGGAGTCACCAGGTCCGACGCACACACCACGAGGTCCCTGAATACTGTCATTAGTGATTGCAGTAGACGTACCTTTCACTGAGTCGTACAGGTACACTGTGTGAGCGTATCTGTCAGTCAGTACCAACGTGTTCTTAGACTGGACGTACGTCCACATAGTTTCGCCACAATTGTAAGTCTTTTTCGAAACGCCCACGTGATCAAAGTCCGACTCTTTACCGTCCATCGATATCATTCTCACTGGTCGGGTATGTTCGGCTGTACTGACGACCATTTTTGATGAACTCATGAAGGAAATAGAGTTTAATATCGAGGATGAATTGATTCCTCTGAAGAAGCTGAATGCGTTGTCAGAACTCACGGACAGGAGACACACGGTCTTGTTACCAATCGTAACTGCAAGTTTATTATGAGACACGCATACGATGTAAAGGGGGTTCGTTTTTAACTTAAACGGCGTTCCCAGAGTCTGAAGCCGGTCGTTCAGTAGCATACATTTAAAATTGAAGCTGTCCAGGGCTACCAGCCTCCCGTCCGCCAGGAAGTCAATTCCTGTAATTAAAGGTTCATTTTCATCTTCTCCAATCTGTGTCAGATCAACGGACACCAGTAGCTCAAGTTTGAATGGCCGTAATTGTTCTAAGCAGTCTTCCGCTGAAGTGTAAGTAGTTATGTTAAATGATTATTATTTTGTGATTATTGTATACTTTGTAGAACGGATCAGGTATCAGTTATTGTTCGTAGTGATCTGTCAGAGAAGTTCGAACACAAGGAACTGCTTGTTTGGTTAGTCACTAATGCGAAAGGGACACTATTGATATTGTTACATACATGTTAATGTTAGTTTATAAAACCTGTGAAATCAATTATTGCGTGCTCTCAACTATTGGTTCTTATTAAGCTCATCTACTATAAATTATGAACGACTCGATGCGATCGAATCGTGTTCGAGCCAAACAAACGATTAAATGTGTGAAAACTGTAACTGGACCTGTGACAAACACTTCGATTTCTCCGAAACTGCGACCCTTGCGAATTCGAGCCAAACGACAGAAATGTATATGAATATATAGCAATAAAATGTCAGTCTCCTGAAGACACTACGAGGCTACGAGAAATTCGAAACACGCAATGTCATTTGAGCAAATGCCAATATAACATTATACAATACGAAAAAGTTTCAACAGACACACCATCAATATGAATAAAACTAGAGTCACCGCCTTGGAACGGTCATTGCAAAACATCGAAGGTTTAAGTTGCTTTACGGGAACTCTGACCTCACACTAGGCCCAGAATTATTCACAATACATGTTAATTTAAAGATAAATCTCGTAATATCGAAAGTCATATAAACGGGTAATACAATTGAATAGATCAGTTAATTTAATCACACGTAAGGTTTGTCAGACCTTGATAATGGAATTGGTTGGGGTATGTCTGGTTTGTTAAAACGGAGGGAAATACATTTTTTCAGTTTTGTTACAACAGAGGAATGGACATTGTCCGGTTTAGAATAGAGGCAATAGCGTTGTCCTGTTTGTTAAAACACAGAGATGGACATAGTTTGGTTTTGTAGAATAGAAGCTTTGAAATCGTCGAGATGGAAATGGTAATTGGCCGGGATGTTAGAAGAGACGGATTGTGCATTTTGTTAGAACAGAAGGAAGAAAAAAATTGTTTGGGCAGAACAGTTGGAAGAAAATTATGAAGGTAGCCAACCTGGTAGGTGGTGTGTCGTTAAAGTCGGAACGGAGTGTTCGAAATTGTAGAAGGTAGTTGTCTATAACAGAGGTAATAAAAGTTAGTATAATGAAGAAACAAACCTGTATGTGTACGGTGTTGTTCTACATTAAGTTTTATAATATCATTCTTCATTTCAAGAAGTGATAACAACTCTCTCGGAAAAGACAATGATACAGTTGTTGAAAATTGCGTCTGTTTTTGCTCGCTTTTTAGAATTTCAACTCATTTGTTTTTCTCTTCAATCGTTTTTGAAACGAATTACTTTTGCTGTGGTGTTCCGTGTTTTTAAATAGCAGAGCACGTTGGCAATATTTGATTTATTTTTTCCTTAAGTTTCGAAGCGGTTGCGCTTGTTTTGCCAAGACGTTTTACCTCTTGAGTCTTAAATGCAATTGCCTCAGTAATCATCTTCCGCCTAGCTTCTTCAATCAGTTGTAAAATTCTATATTTCATGTCATCCACCTCTTTAGAAATATGTTCAATGGGATCATTCAATTCATTCTCAGATTGCGTACTTTGCGTTATGATAGTGTCCGTGTCGGATTCCAATTGTTTCAACGACTGCTTAAAGGCCTCAAGCTCTTGCCCTTTTGGTACAGATAAGCCGAGAATTTCATTGATACTTGCACATTTCATGTGAGTGAACGCACTGGTACTGCAGCACAGCTTGGAATGGTTTTGACAGAAATACGCGATCTTTTCATCGTGCTCCTGACACCTCCTGACACCTGTCCATACCTTTCATGTCCAGTACCACAGAAACAGAATCCTGATTGACAAGAATGTTAACTATGTCATGCCTCCCTTGTTTGTATATAATATGCGGATTACTGCACTTACTGCATAAAAACTCCTTACAAACCGTGCAGAAAACTGAAGCCGTTCTTGAAGACGTGTTTCTTAAACAAGGCTCACATTGTCGTATGACAACACAATCGCCGATAAAGTCACTTGAATTATTTGAATATGAAAAAAATTGTCCACCAGTTGCCATCGTATTTTTTTTTCAGTATTTAGCTGCTGAGTTGAATATATTATTCACCAAGAGTAATTAGCTCCACACAATATTTGATTTTATCAAATGTGCTTCTGTTTCAAATTAACTCCAGAGTGTTTATGCATATAGCATCTTACATTTCTCACATATCTTTGTGCTTTGTAATGTAATTATAGACAACGCCCTTGCATTCGTGCGCAGTGAATTTTCTTTAAGCGATATTTACGCTTAAGGTCTTGGGCGGCGTAGGTAAGTAATAACAGTGGGGAAATTGTGTGGTGATATGATATAAAGATTCGTGCATTTGATAAGCATGTTAGTACTTTGTTCATATTCATAGAGTGATATTTTCATGTCTTTAACACGTATTGATAAAAAAAACAATAGAACAATTGGCGGTTAAGAAATAAATCTTCCTGTTCACTGTGAAATGGGAAGATAGCGATATTTCCAATAATATCGTTTACGCAATATCGTTAAAATGTTAAACCAACAGTATCTTCTTGTACTTTTACCCGTTTTATAGAAAAATAGTAAATATCATATATGAATGTTCTCTTTTGTACTTATCAAACATATTGTTCATGTATTTAACTTTGCCGTGTGCAATTGAGCATGCATGATATTATAGTATCCATAGCATCTTTACTGAAACATACAAACTATACATTCTATCATTGATAGCAACAATTGGTAGTCCCCTAAGTTGAAAATGTACATATTGATTCAGACATCAATCTTAGATAAAGATATGTTATGTTCAATCTTATATTATCTATATTTAACTATAGCAATACAAGATTATACATCACCCTTCAAAAAATATATAATATATTCTGAAGTAGTTTCATTGAATACATGAAGTTGAAATTAAATGATGATGGTCTCCCCTACATCAATGTATTGTTTTACGGTGATATCACTAAGGGAAGTTTCACACAATGTCATAAATAATTTATATTCTGTATACAATAGATCCGAGTTGTCCTCACTATATCAAGATTATATTTATGTATTATTTTGTCTTTATATACACCATGATTTTTTTTAACTACTTGCTAATTATTATCGTTACATTTTGTAATTCAATTATGATTATGAATTGAATGTCCCTTTAACAATGTTTTATTACACATGTTTTTGTCATGATTACAACGTTGTACGATTTCATGTTTCCAAATTTGTTCAGTGGGATTGCCTGAGATTTCGGGACGGTGGGATTTTATTAAATTTGAACGCTTACTAATTACTTCCCTATGGACGTCATACTGAGGGATGGGAAGTGCATGGCGAATTTGACATAGGGAGGGGATTGCGACAGTTGTAAGAATACAACGTGGGCATTGTTAATTTGTTATGGTTGTTATAGCAATTAAGAAGTTGTTGCTATACCAGTGAAATCTGTCAACATGGCTAACAACTGGGCGACAACCACCGTGTCTATTTGGTCTATAAACTCGCGATTGCCGAACCCAGTGAATTCTGTCAACATGGCTAACAACTGGGCGACAACCGTCGTGTCTATTTGGTCTATAAACTCGCGATTGCCGAACCCAGTGAATTCTGTCAACATGGCTAACAACTGGGCGACAACCACCGTGTCTATTTGGTTCATAAACATGGCTAACAACTGGGCGACAACCACCGTGTCTATTTGGTTCATAAACATGGCTAACAACTGGGCGACAACCACCGTGTCTATTTGGTCCATAAACATGGCTAACAACTGGGCGACAACCACCGTGTCTATTTGGTCCATAAACATGGCTAACAACTGGGCGACAACCACCGTGTCTATTTGGTCCATAAACTCGCGATTGCTTAACATTCCAAGTGTTCTTCTTCTATTTCGTGCTTGTCTTGCAAGTATTGCAAACTGCTTAGTGTACTTCTATTTCGTGATTGTCTTGCAAGTATTGCAAACTGCTTAGTGTACTTCTATTTCGTGCTTGTCTTGCAAGTATTGCAAACTGCTTAGTGTACTTCTATTTCGTGCTCGTCTTGCAAGCATTGCAAACTGCTTAGTGTACTTCTATTTCGTGCTTGTCTTGCAAGTATTGCAAACTGCTTAGTGTACTTCTATTTCGTGTTTGTCTTGCAAGTATTGCAAACTGCTTAGTGTACTTCTATTTCGTGCTTGTCTTGCAAGTATTGCAAACTGCTTAGTGTACTTCTATTTCGTGCTTGTCTTGCAAGTATTGCAAACTGCTTAGTGTACTTCTATTTCGTGCTTGTCTTGCAAGTATTGCAAACCGCTTAGTATACTTCTATTTCGTGCTTGTCTTGCAAGTATTGCAAACTGCTTAGTGTACTTCTATTTCGTGCTTGTCTTGCAAGTATTGCAAACTGCTTAGTGTACTAGTGCTGGAGCAAGATAAGTGTTCTTGGCTCGATAGAAATGATGTAAATCATGATACAACTATTTCGTGCTTGTCTTAAAGTATTGCAAACTGCTTAGTGTACTAGTGCTAGAGCAAGATAAGTGTTCTTGTCTCGATAGAAATGATGTAAATCATGATACAACTGCTTTTTTAATATTGTTTGCTTTTATAGGAGTATATTATTTTGCGTGTACAGTTTTTGTTTCTTATAAGAAAACTGCGTGGCCAACAGTCTCCAAGGGCACAAAATAATAACATACGGTCCTTGATCGCAACACAGTACGAGAAGATACGAAAGACGGAATGGTTTATGTAATTCGTCGTCTTGAATATATTGAGTAATGTAAAACATGTTGTAACCTAGACACATACGGCTTAATAAAATGTCATGTTTTATTTTTTTTTCAAAGCTCACACATTAAAGGTAATTTCTTTATTTACTGTACATGCAGTTAACCCGTAAAATTGTTAAAAATATTGTATTAAACGAGTTCAGGTATTTTGTTAGTAAGCGTGCCTTTGGCGAGCTTACTAACGAATTTCCTGGACGAGTTTCATAAAATATGGTTTGAAATGTCATATCTTGTTTATCTCATGCTTTTAAACGAGTAAAAAAACTTCCAATTTTACCAAAACATGCTGATAAATTCTAAATATTGTGTTCTGACGTGACGTTGTTTCATATTGACGACGTCACTTCACCAACATTACGATTGGTCAGTCCAAAAATATGTAGCCAGTGAAAACACTCAAACTGTTATCTTACACATGAGTGAGATAAAAAAAATTCGTAATGGTTGTATTACAAGGAAAACAAGGCATAGCATGTGATACAATACAGTCTTTATTCCTGAAGCATTCGCTTAAGCTTGCTACCCGAGTTAGTTATTTATGGGACAACGTCATCAAGTCCAACAGTAACCTATGAAGCAAATGTTCTGAATTCTGCTTTATTGTAAACCCACATTTAATTATGCGATTTTATTTATCATGACATCTAAAGGAAAACGATCCAATTCGCCATATACTGGTGTCGTAGTAGTAGTTTGTGGACGAACAGAAAGTATCTTCTTCAGCAATGTAAGATATACTTGTTCAATGTCTGGACTGGGTTGAAACCACACCTCAGTTCCGTATGTGAAATTAGGCAAAATCATACAATAAAAAAGACGCAGTTTATCAGCAATACTAACATAAATTTTAGAAGAAAGATTATTGAGCGAAAACATTGCTCTAAATGCTTGCTGCGACAAAGCTTCTTGGGCTCTAAAGAAATAACCATTGGAAGACAAAGTAACACCGAGATAAGTAAACTTATTCACTATCTCAAGCTAATTGTTATTATACTTTATATCTTTATTTTTAATTTAATGACCTTCATTAATCAAAACGCTGACAGCGTAGAAAGACTGTTGGCGAGAAAAGAAACTTCAAGCAAAATGAATTAGGATAGTATTTGTATCATATTATTGGAACATTTACTGAAGTGGGTCACCTGTCTATTATATCTATTCTACAAAACAAACATCGGAACTCGTATCTATACACTCTACTTAAAATAAATTGGTATAATTTGGTTTTTGACCTAATTGAAGATGGAGATCCAAGCCACTATATTTTGCAAATTCTAACGTATACAGCGCGCGTCTAATCCAATCCTATTTATCTACGACATTCTTGTCATTATATATTGTAATTCTTTGGAGGCAAATAATTTTTGTGCAAACTATTTAAAAAGAGAACAGAGTTATATGCATACAAGTCAATATATAACGGATAAAAATAGTCTATTAACCGTATAAGTTCGAATCAATGTTCAATGCTTTTTATCACAAGCGCTATGCTCAGTAAATACCAATTTAATTAAAAATAAGTTAAATTAGAAACATACATCTAATACTCTCTTGAGAAGAACAGTGCTTTTCCACAATTCTTATGCATACGTCATCACCAATATCAGTCGTCAATCGAGTGGTTACGATTGCTCCGCTATATGTACTGAGTCAATACACTGTTGTTGAACTTACGCAATATGATGTAATACGTACGCAGTTAACCAGTAAACAGCACAAACAGATACGCTATCATACCTATGTGAATAGACAAAACATGAATTCACTTGTAGATGTGGACTAAATGGATTATTATTATTGTTTTTAGAATTTTAAGTCGGATCTATTTATTGTCATCTCATAGAAGGCAGCATCGATAGCAAAGCCTCATTGCTCAGCGAACAAAGCGCAGTAAATTATCGATTTACTGACTCGTAGCCTGCAAAGTAAAGAAGTAGTTCCATCAAGACCGATTTCTGAATACAACAACTAAATCCTGTTGGC
This sequence comes from Congeria kusceri, assembly GCA_027627225.1. Classification (NCBI taxonomy): domain Eukaryota; kingdom Metazoa; phylum Mollusca; class Bivalvia; order Myida; family Dreissenidae; genus Congeria; species Congeria kusceri. The sequence goes on along the minus strand of CM051029.1, from coordinate 62,952,171 downwards.
TTTTTCCAACAGTCTAAAACCATAACAACTCTTTGGCAGGTATTCACTGATATGCCGCATTCATTACAATGTTCGTTTAATCTGTCTAAAAGAAGCTGGAGCCCTGCAGCATAGTAGGAGAAAAAGAATGTATCGTCAGCAAATAACAATATAAATAACTTTAAGTTGTCTACCTTTATTATATGTTATCGTATACAAATAGCAATATATATCAATTACAAAGATAATAAACAATAATGGAGACAAAGGCTAAATAAGATAAATCAGATAGGCAATATGAAGCATCATTATTATTCCTGTTGTTTGCATTGCATTGATTATGTTGACATGGGTTGCTTTCGAAACGTTCACTACTCTGTTTGCCTCTAGGAATGTTTTAAATAGATTAAATATTATGCTGCAAAAGTTTGTACAAAATTCTATTTCTATAAACAAGGTCGAAATCCTTTCTAAACTCAACAAAGGCACAGTACAACTGACCTTTTTCTTGATACACTACTTTGTTTATCAAGACATTTAACACAAACCCGCAATCTATCGCACTCTTCTGGTTTCTGAAACCGAACTGTCTAACATAATTGAGAATGTTTTAGAGAAAATACTAGTAAGAGTTATCCCCCGGTAGTTATTGACATCATTCCTATCGCCTTTCGGCACATGAAGTATAACGGCTAAAGACCCTAAATATGGATAGATACTTAATAATGTACATAATAAAGGAGTTAGCAATTCCTTACCCGGCCGTTTGGGAATACATCATTACCGGAAAATAAATTCTTAAAACGTTCAGAAAATATATCCAGAGTAATATCACTACTAGTTCGCCTCTTTATTTAATTCCATTTTTTTGTGTGTGGCCGTGACTTGGTAAAGGTTGAAAGTTTTCCCGCTCCGGCCTGTTAAAATACTCAAGTAAAATAGCAAGTCTTCTTGCGTTATTTTTATATTGCGATTATCAGGAGAACGTTTGGTATGAAATAATATCCTCGCCCGCCAATAGCTACTGCTCGCGACCTCGTACTCAATATTAAACCATGGACCTTTGTATTTAAAGTTCGGTTTATTTTCAGAATTAAAAAATGTTGTCGTTTTCCCATTATATCAAACGCATATTAATATAACATAGCAAAATTATCAATACACAGATCAATGCTCATATTATTGCACATACTATTTTGAACAATACTTTGGAATTAATGTAATTTATTTTGAAAAACACAACAACGTCAGAAATTTTAATATTTAAAATCTACGTGTGAGGTGTGATTCATTTTTAGGTATATTTACACAAGCGCTAACTTTTGTTTATAGTTCTGATAAACGTTAACTTTAAAATTGGTTTAAGTGTTTACAATGCGCAACTTCTACAAGTCTTTTATACATTGTGTTGCATTATAAAAAAGTGTCAGTCTTTGGATGCAGCGGAAAAGGGAAACTGTTACTGACTGCTGTTATTTTTATTAAGAGTAGACAAGTAAGTAGCACTCCTCGTCGGCATCCGTCCATCTTGAGACGATGGTATATCTTCCGATTTGGGTGATATTTTATCTGCGCCTTCGTGAATGGCTGTGTACTCCGATTCTTGAGTGACGGTCTCTTTTGCACATGCTGCATGTAAATAGTGCAGAGGCTGCTGTTGTTTTCCTTTTTCCTGGCTCCCTTTGCAGCAAGGTTTTCTTGCTGGCATTCTACGCTTTCTGACGTTGATATCAGACAGCTTGGGGTCTTTTTGCAGTCGTCTTTGTAGCGCAGACGTGGGTGATCTGTCAGCCGTGTGCCCTCTACCAGCTCTCCGCACAGTAGACCATTCTGCTGTCGTAGCACAGCCAACGACGGCGCCTCTCGATGAAATTGGCAAACATGCCTTCCATGCCAGAGTGTTTCAGGACCTCTGTATCGGGTATGTTGTCCTACCATTTAAATTGCAGAATGCGTCGCAGGCACCTAAAGTGGAAGCTTCTTCCCTTGGCTCGCATAAGTGGCCCATGCCTCGCTACTGTAGAGGAGTGTGCTCAGCAAGGAGGCCTGGTAGACACCAAGTTTGGCCTTCTAAGTGAGGTTTGGGTTTTGCCAGACCCTCTGGTTCAGTTTGACCTTTGTGTCGATTTAGAGCGAACTTGTGATGGTGGACTTCGTTGCTGCAGGCTTTGAAGGCGTAGTAGAGGAGCATGGAGAAGAAGATGCCAAAGAACGTCGGCGCATGGACACAGCCTTGTTTATTTCCACTGATGACTGGGAAAGCCTCCGATGTTGCACCGTTGAAGACGACTTTGATGTGCATGCTCTTGTGGAAGGACGTGATGATGGCAAACAGCCGCGGGGGGCAGCCGATCTTCTGAAGCAGCCTTAAGAGCCCGCTCCGGCTGACCAAGTCAAACGCCTTCGTCACATCGAAAAACGGCGATGTAGAGGGGCATGTGCTGCTCTCGACACTTCTCTCGCAGCTGTCATAGTGAGAAAATCATGTCTGCAGTTGACCAGCCGGCTCTGCAGCCACACTGGGACTCGGTCGCGAGCTTCATCTCCTTCCAGTGGGCCTCGTACCAGTCGTACCGTGCTGCCTTGGTTCGTTCGAGTACTTCCCAGTTGTAGTTAGCCTCCCTGATAGTGCCACTTTCAGCTAGACGAGTCTCCTGTAGGTAGGCAATGTCTACGTTCCACCTGGAGAGTTCCTTGTCGATGACGGCAGTTATGCGCGCGTCATCAATTTGCTGCAGGTCAGCACTAAGTTTGGGAGAAATGTTCCTGACGTCCCGTTCTTGCAAATCTATGAACTGGAGTCTTCTTTCTTGTTTGAGTCTTTCCTGGTGCGGAATTTTTCGCCCACTTGTCGAGATAAATCTCTGAGCTCCGCGCATCCAGTGGAGCATGCAGGTCAGGCGGGCGGTAGCTGTCCAGTGATTTACGCTGACCTCTCCCACTGTCGGAAGTGACCCCTGGTTCTCGTTTCCTAAGCTAATCGGATGAGCTTATCACACGTAACTATAACTTCCCGTGTTGTTCCGGCATCTTGCGATGACTCTGGGGCGTCCTTTCAGCTACGAAGCCTGGGCAGGGTGAAATGAGGTACCAGCTGTTGCCCATGCAGCAGATCCCCCCACTCTCCATGGATCTGGTTGATCCAAGGAAACGGCGAATGCCGATACAACTTGGCACCAACGGCGTCGCAGAAGTTGCCAGAAACCTTCTGAGGACAGCAGCAGACCGTCTAAGGGAATCCTCCTGATTTAGTGTAGGGGTTGACTCCCTTATGCGTTTCCTAGGACGGGTGTGGCCGCAAGGCAGCAGAGGTTTTAAATCGGAGTGTGCCTTTTCCTAGATGTGCGAACGTCCAATACTGACGAGCTCATCTGCCGAAGACAACCGGTTTGAAGACGCCAATTACCCGCCTGCACCTTTTCTCCAGTCTGTGGAAACATGGTCCGCCGTGCTTAGAAGCTAGGCCACTCGTGACTTAGGAGCTAAGCCACTGGTGATGGCTAGGAGCTAGGTTTGACTGTCATAGGCGATCAGAGACGCAAAGCCTTATGGAGCATTTCTAGAGGATTGAGCGCTTATCTCCACTTCACCGCGGCATAACAGCCCTTGGACCACCACTACCACTAGCGGTTCCAGGTGGTTCACAACGCAATTAAACGAGTATCTTTCACAATATTTCGTGTAAAAACCATGTTTGTCTGTCGGTGCATTAGCTCGTTTCGATGAAAAAAAACAGTGCAAAGCACATCTGAAGACAATGGATGAGCATGACTGTGAATGTGTGAGTTTAATGACATTCACTTCAAAAAGGGACCATTACACTTCGGTAAATGAATAATACAAATAATTCTCAATGCGGTGTGTTTATATTTAGTCAGCTACGGAATTTACATGTTTAAGATGTTCATGATATCTATAACATTTAATAAATACGTTTTTAGTGGGACACTCACATTCATCAAGGGCAATTTACTGCCAAAACAAGTGCATGAACCAACATGTCTTTCCAACATAATACGGTGAAGTATTATTTTCTTAAGTAAAACAAATTCCATTTTAAGATGATGATGTGCATATATTTGTATAGCGCAATATTTCTGCTGTGCCAAATGTTGGCGTATTTTAATGTTTTGAATTGGCGGTGTCATAAATTGGCAATCGGCAATAACCACCCAATTAAAACCATTACCAATCAATAATTACCTACTTTTGTTATGATAATAATGCCGAGGCAAGGTGTGATACTGGTGTAGCAGCTTTGTTTATGTCCCGGATAGAGAGTTTTCACATTTTCTTTTAAAGTCGTTATATAAATATTATTACTTGTTTTTATGTAAACTGTACGTTTCATGTTATAATAACGTTCATAGTAGCCCGCCATAGTTTTGACAAAATGTTTAATACAAGAGATAGTTAAATAGACCGTACATGATACGGTATTACGGTATTATTTTCTTATACATCTTTTGTGTATCACAAATTCTAATATTGTTCAATGTAAGTATTTAGGCATTGTATTAAATAACTATTATTTTGACGGAGTTTTAAGAATTTATCATTTGCAGTTTTTTTTTATTGGCGTTGTTAATAATTGGCGCTATTGTGGTTGACCACCAATATAGCCAAAATTAAACCCTCGCAAAAAGTATTACTTATACATATCTTTGATACGGATCTGTAGCATGATCACTGCAGACCCACAGACAATATTAAGGGCTTATAACTGCACGATTAAAAGTTTACGCCGTTCTCCCAAACCCGAAATCCTGGATCCGCCCCTGACTACATCTTCATAATCCATATCACTGATAGGTGAAATATATATTTTTGGAATTGCTAAGTGCACGAGTGGTACAATTTATATGTTTTGTCTCGACAGGACAACGATGAACTTTTTATCTCAGTGAAGGTCTATATTTGTGTACAGTTGTACGTACGTATGTAAAATATCCCCCCATTTTTTTAGTGTCTTATGGGTCAATGTAAAATTATTGTTGCTTTTTAAATACTTTATTAGACGGTGTACATATATTTGGTGGCACCGAAATATGGAAGATACCAATCAAGATAGTGGTGACATATTTGGTCTGTTTGAAAATCTCAGTATTTTGCATACGTCTTTTTAGTGACGAGATCGGTATATAAAATCAGCACACGTACAACATTACGAAGTTCTATTTTAAAAGATTGACAACTATAACTGTTAAGTATATAGAGAATACATGGTTGGTGCAGGAATGAAGAAAGTTTATCCAGTGAGGCTTAGCTTTTTTTGTGTTTTCGGGCCGAACCGGATAAACTTTCTTCTACCCGGCCCCTACCATGTAATATATTTATCCTGTATTCTACTTAATTTAACTTTAAAGCATGTTAATACTACCCAAAGGCTTAAAGTTAAATTTTTTTGACGGGCTTCGAACCTAAGAACGCGCTTGTTATGCTTACTACCCGAAAACAGCTAGTTGTCATATTTCAATAGCACTTACTTAAAAGCGATCGTAACATGTCGGTACAATTGTATTTGTTGTTATGAGTAGGATACATTAAATCGTTTTCGTTCTAAACAATATAATTGTTGATATTTTAAAAGGTGTTGTACGCCATTCCTTATATGCAGTAAACTTTTAACGCGATTTTTTTTTTCATTAAAATGTTTACAATATAATCGGAATATGAAGTGTTTCTGCGTTTCAGATGGATTATCTTAACTAGCACTTTTATCAAATTTGTTTGGAGTATATGCATCCAAAGGAATCTGTGAGATGACGTCAATAGTTTTATAGAATTTTCTCCAGTGAATTGGTTTTTAGTGGGTAGGCCTACTACTAAAAGTCTTTGAAATGTATAACACTAGTATGCTGTATTGCTTGAACGGAAATTCGTCTAAAGGATTATTTCTTTGTTGAATCAACTTTGTTGGTTGACCAAAGAGTGTCTGTCCAATGGACCAGTGTTTGGAAATTGAATTAAATATCCGTATGATTACGAGTGAGCTATATTGAATGCCGTATGCGTGTGAAATAAAACTTATTTAGGAAAGTAACTACTGAGATAAACAAGTCTACACGAAGCTTTTATAGATAGAAATGTCAGGTAAATAGAAATGTATTTCAATGTTATGCTGAGTCATCCAGAGTTGCATGTAACAATGTTTATTAATGCTCCATACTTATAAACACTATACTACTAGTGTATATACGTGTGGAACATTCAATAACATTGTAACATGCACATGTGGTGTCATTCTGAGAGTGTTGTTATTCGGCGCGTAGGTAAACGCTAGTAGCAGAATAAACCTTACCATCTTTGTTGACTGGAGAAAAGTTGTCCGGCACACCTTTATTAGGTCACTGTTGTAGGCAGAAACAGGATGCAGTACATAATTTTCTTCGATATTCAGTTATGATTGAAGAATTGATAACGGTTTTTAGTAATCTTGTTTGCTTATCGATATAATATTAGGTAAGTGTCTTTTTAAGAAAAAAAAATAAATCTGGTAGAAATACCCTAGTATTTGTGTACACAAAGAGGCATAATACATATCAGAATAATTATGTTTTGTGATTTAAGCAGCATAACTGACAATAAGTTTCGATAGATTCAAATTCCTATTTTAAAATTCCACTTTTAGGGAAATGTGTTTCAAACCTAAATTGTGAAACTGTCCCTTTAAACTGGTTGTGTGGTAAAAGTGACCAAGTAATATCGTTGATAAACGATTGGTCATTTTGAATATATTTAATAATATAAAAGCCAAGACTTTATACAGTATAATGCATATGTGTATATAATAATGTTCTTAATTTACCAACCATCACATTATGTTGTTGTTTTGACTACATAAAATAATTATGTCGTCAACATCGTCGTCTCCGTTTTCGTCATCGGGGTCATCACAATCACATGTAAGAAATGTGTGAAAATGCAATATTCACTAAATGCTTTATTTAAACACAAATACGGATCACAAGATTTTCCTAACTTGAAAATGATTTGATATTTCTAATAAAATAAAGCGTTATATACAAGGGATAATAATAATTACAAATTACTTTGGACAAAACATCACTATTAGTCATGTCATGTTTGTAATATTTTGTACATCTGTAGTTTATTCTCGCCTCCACAGCTCAAATTCGACACCGCCAGCCTGGTACCGTCCCAGTTCATACAACGAATGCACGGGTAATCCATATCTACTGGGTAGGTACCGAGTATGTCACCATTATTAGTCAGGTGCACGATGGTTTAACTTTCCGCACTGCATACTAGCACCGTATCACCAGGCCCGACACACGCACCACACGGTTCTTGTAGCCTCTCATCAGTGACTGTTCTAGACGTTACCGTCAGCGTGTCATAAAGGTATACTGTATGTGCGAGCTTGTCGGTAAGTACCAGCATGTTCTTAGACTGGACATACGTGCACGTACTGTCACCAATCTCGTACGTCTTGTCAGGAAACGTGATCAAAATCAGACTCAACGCCGTCCAAAGATATCATTCTAGCTGGACGCGCATCATCGCACGTACTGACGACCAGGTGTGTTGGTGTCATGCAGCATATAGTGTCAAACATGGACGATGTTATTATTTCCCTGGTCAGACTGATGACATTATCAGGACTCACGGACAGGAGACACACGGGCTTGCCAGCCACTGTCACTGCGAGTTCATTCTGAGACATGCATAGCACTTCATGTGGGCACGTATTGAACGTGTACGGTGGCCCAAGTCTCCGTAGCTGATCATTCAGTATGATACATTTATCATTACCGTAATCAACGGCAACTATCCTCCCGTCCGGCAGGAAATCCAGTCCGGTGATGAAAAGATTCTCCTCATCATCTCTAGTCATATGTAGGTTCACGGACACGAGTAGCTCCAGGGCGATTGACCTTGACTGTGTTTGTACAATAACTGAACTAGGTTCAGCTGCAAAAGTTAACAGTTATAATATAGCGAAAAATTGTTGTTTTCTTATTCAGATATACACAGAAAGAACAGTTTGACAAGGGTGTTCTATTTGAACACATGTAATTTCTATTAAGACACTGTCTATGTAATGGGCCCAAAAGGGACAATATCATGATATTACATATCGGCACATAATAAAGGTGAAAAATTATTTGTATAATGGCTATAGGATTTACGCATACTAAGAACAAACTGGGTCGTGTTTGTTTTGCATTCATTGGGGTTGCTTTGAGACGTCAGAATGGTTAATATCATGTATTAACACTGCACTTACATTCTTAAATGTCAGAAAAGTGCAGATGTTTTGCTTTTTTCCGAACATACGAGCTCTTCTTTTCGTTGACAGAAACTTCGTTAAAGATTGTGAAATTTCAGGAACTATTTAACTACGGGTGAACACGTTGCTATTTGTTCATACCTATAGCATTTAGGTATGGCGGAAGAAGAAAAAGGAGCAGTTGGTGGCGCTGACGTGAAATTGATGGTGGAGCAGCTACGGGAAGCGGGTTTTGTAATTTTGTCACAAGATGAATACGATAAACAAACAAGTTGTCACCTGTAAACATTTTGCAGATACAGATGCCAGGGGTTCCGCTGGCTCAAAAAAAGTTGTCGCCACTTTAATTCGCCACTTGTAAAATGTTTGAGCCAATATTAGTTGCTTTAGTATCTAATTAAAAATAACTGTCACTATTAAATAGCATTAATAACTGCATTATTATAATTAAAACTTAGCCGTATAATTGTTCCTTGTAGGAAATGACGATTTTACAACACTTGATTTTCACAGATTTTAGTAATGTTGATCATTTTGTAGGGTCACGAAAATATATGAAATATCAAAATAACACTTTGCTTGCAGATTGGTAAATCCTCCTTCTAATTGACATTTTCTTTTGTTGATATAACAACTTTCTGTCCATAGTTCATGTTAAAATTCATCACAATTGTGGACAATCAGTTTGTTAATGTTCAGAAATAAATCCAGACACAGGACTGGTTTCCTTTGTTTTAGGCTATATTTAGGTCAGCTTAATTTTGGAATGAATGTTTACTACATATCCTTAGTAGCTTTTTTTTTTCTACCTTTGTTGTTTTTTTAAACTGAAGTTTCCACTAATTGCAGATAAAATCGCAATTTTGTCGCATTTGGCGACAGTGGCGATCGACTGTTCAAGAATTACATAATCGAAATGTATCTTTTGTTCCCAATATGGGAAATGAATCTTACAAATTGCCAAGTTTTTCAGGAGACTTGCCAACACCTAAAGGTGAGGCCACGTTCACTGTTTGGCGTTTTAGGACAAGGTGTTTGGCCAAAGATGACAATATTAACGAGCATATATTTTTCCAGTCTATTAGGTCTTCGTTTAAAGGATCAGCTAGTGAGATTCAAGTTTCCTTGGGCGAACAGCTACAAGTACAGATATTTTGCGTAAGTTTGATTTTTGTTTGGAAATGTTAGTTCAAATGAACCTATTATGCAAAACTTTTACAATGATTTTCAGAAGCCAAATGAAAGTATAACTGCATGCGGTTGTAGACTAGAATCTCTATTGCAGCTAGCAGTACAAAATAAATATATTACAGGTTGATCAAAGAATGATGTGCTGCGATCTAAATTCTGGTCAGGTTTAAAAGGTGATAAATTGAAAATATTTACTAGACACAAGTTTGATATGCTTACAGATTTTGATGCTTTATTAAGGGATGTGAGAGCTGTTGAACAAGGACTGAAAACTGGGTCAGTAGTGCAACATCAACCGAATGCAACAGTGGATGCTAGTAAAATTGATGAATTATCTAAGAAAATTGATTCTATGTTTACAAAATTGCAAAATTTGGAAAAAGAAGTTAAAGATTTCAGGTCACAGTCAAGACAGCAGGACAGACCATTTCAACAACGAGGTCAGGGGAACCAGTTTAGGGGAAATTTTCGTTCAAATTTCAGAGGACAACGAGATGGATATGTGAACAGAGGACAACGAGGTGGATATTCGAACAGAGGACAACACAATTATGGTAACAATTTTCAATTTCTGAGTTCAAACCCAAACCCAAAAGCCTAGTTTTTTTCGGTTGAAGGGCGTACTAAAGAAACTATTTCAAGCCCTAAACAAAAAGAGTCATTTTTGCAAAACATAATTGGAGAAGAAAATGTTGATATTGCTATAGTTTGTGGTGAAACAGTACAATGTTTGATTGATAGTGGCAATATGATAACTGCAGTTTCACAATAATTTTATGACAATCTTCATTCCAAACCGGCATTATTTAACATTTCAAATTTCAGTGTTGACATAAGAGTTGCAAATGGACAGCAATTACCATAAACTCATTACTTTGAGTGTGAAATCCAAATACCAAATCTTGATGTTTCTTGTATCACTCCAGGTTTAGTCATTTCAGATACAGACTATAGACATTCTGTACCAGTTATCATTGGAACAAATGTATTAAGATTTTTCAGAGTTACTTTGAGTGTGAAATCCAAATAAAAAATCTTGATGTTTCTTTTATCACTCCAGCTTTAGTCATTTCAGATACAGACTATAGACATTCTGTACCAGTTATCATTGGAGCAAATGTATTAAGATTTTTCAGAGATACTCAGCAAACGGACCAGTACACCAATGGTTGGAAGATGGGTATTAAAGTATTAATGTCATGTCAACAGAGAAGAAAGCTTTTGTGATGTCAACAAACAGGAATCCTATTACTGTTCATCCTAATCATGTGTTAACCATTTCAGGACTTACCAAGAACACAGGCCAGATTGCTGCAGCATTTACAGAAAATACTGGTAAATCTCATCTTTCTTTATTAATTATATGTCAATGAATTGTCAAAGAAGGTTCAGAGAAAACATCTAGAGTTCCAATAAAGATTTACAATTTAACTTCCAAACCAATTGTTATACCATCCGGATCTTCTTTCAGAAGTAGATGCTGTAGATTCGTGGGATCCAACAGACGAAATTAATGTTGAAAAATATTCTGATGATGATGTTTTGAAATACAAGAAATTGCAGGATCTTGGTGTTAAACTTGACAAATCCTAATTGACTCATGAACAAACTTTCAGAGCTCAACAAGTGTTAGGAAAGTGAGACAGAATCTTTTCAAAATCAGTTACTGATTTAGGATGTGCTTCTTCTGTAAAACATAAAATTGAATTAACAGATTACACTCCTTTCAGACAGAAGTATCACAGAATCCCTCCAGGCATGTACGAGGCAGTACGGCAACATCTGAAAGCAATGCTGCAGTGCGGAGCCATTCGAGAATCGAAATCACCTTTTTGTAGTAATGTACTTTTAGTTAGAAAGAAAGATGGTAGTTTGAGAATGTGTTTATATTTGAGATAATTAAACAACTGTACAATCAGAAATGCTTATACTTTGCCAAGAGATAACGACATGCTAGATTCTTTATCAAATTGCAAGTTTTTCTTCAAATTAGATCTTAGAAGTGGCTACTGGCAAGTGGAACTCGAAGAAGAATCAAAGAAATTCACAGCATTTACACTTACTAGGACCATTCGGATTTTGGGAATGTAGCAGAATGTGTTTTGGCTTAACTAATGCACCTGCTTGTTTTCAGAAATTGATGCAAACTGCAATGGGAGATATGAACTTGACAGAATGTCTTATATTTTTAGACGATATTCTGGTGTTTTCAGATTCGTTTGATTTCCATATTTCCAGATTTGAGGCGGTGTTCCAGAGACTAGAACAGCACGGTCTAAAACTCAAACCATCCAAGTGTAAGTTTTTCAAGTCAAAAGTTACTTATTTTGGGCATGTAGTTTCAGATCATGGAATTGAAACAGATCCTGAGAAAACAGCAGCTCTGAAAGATTGGCAAGCTCCAAAGAATATCAAAGATCTAAGAATTTCCTTGGTTTTTGTGGTTATTACAGGAGATTTATTAAAGATTATGCCAAAATTGTTAGTAGGTATACCAACATATAAATGAGCTAGAAAAGGGACAAAGAAAAAGGCAGTACAGACTCCATGGTTATGGTCCGATGTACAAGAACAAGCGTTCCTATCCATCCATCAAGGAGACATTGATGAATCCACCAGTCTTGGGTTATGCTGACTTTAACGAACCATTCATTGTGACAACAGATGCTCCGGCGGAAGGTCTTAGAGCAGTTCAAGACGGTAAGGAGCGTGTTATTAAATATGCAAGTAGATGACTTAGAAAAAGTGAACGTTTGTATCCAGCTCATAAGCTAGAGTTTTTGTCTTTGAAATGGGCAGTAACTGATAAGTTCCATGACTATTTGAATGGGCAGAATTTTGAAGTGAGAACATACAATAATCCATTAACATATGTGACAACTTCTACAAAGTTAGATGCTACGGGACATCGTTGGTTAGCATCATTAGCAAACTACAAATTTAACATTGTGTATCGTTCCAGGAAGAGCAATGCAGATGCTGACGGGTTATCTAGAAAACCAATGATTGAAGTACATAATGATGTTGTTAAAGCTGTTGGTAATGCTGTAATAAAAGAACTTCCTATAGCAGAGCCTCTCCTGATACAAATTGAATTGACAAATGCTTTTATGTTAGTAAGTTTTATGCCACCTAGTTCAACTGGTTGTATTAAAGTGCTTCTTTTTATTTTATCCGGTTTTCCATCCCATATAAATTGGAATATCTTGTTGTTGATTTCTGTAAAAATGTCTTCACTTGGATTTGGAAGAACTGTTAGAACGTAAATTAATTTTGGAAGTGCAAAAGTTTTTAATAATGTCACTTTGCCGAAAAGGGTGCGTTTGCGATGTTGCCAACTTTTCAGACAAGTATTGAAGTTTTGTAAGTTTGGTATTATGTTTTTTAGTAATGTTTTAGTTTCATTATTTGTAAACGTTATTCCTAGTGCCGTGGCTTCACTGGAAGTCCATCGAAATTTCAATTCCTTCATTAATTCGATGTAAGTATTTTTAAATTTCCCTACTCTTAACACAGTACATTTAGATTTATTTAAATTAAGACCCGATGATTGTCCAAATAATATTAACGATGATATTAATTTTTTGAACGAGTCTGGATTATCATCACAAAAGTAAGTTGCATCATCAGCAAAAAGAGTTTAATTTCGACTCCTGGTTGTATTTGTATACCTTTTATAGACTCAATTGATTGTATATGTTGCGATAAAAATTCAATGAAAAAATTAAATAGGGAAGAAGATAATGGACATCCTTGTCTTACTCCTCTTTCTTTTTCGAAGCTGTTAGAAAAAAACATTGTTTATTTTTTAACTGTTTATATTTTTGTAAAATAATTTTACCAATTTTATTAGACTTTCACCAAAGTTCATTTTTTCCAGGCATGCAAACATGAATGAGTGGTCTAGAGAATCAAAAGCTTTTTCGAAATCTGAAAAGAATATTAGACCACGTTTGTTTGATTTGTTGCAAAAATGTATGCATTCTTGTACAAGTCTAACATTTTCACCGATATATCTTCCCTTTACAAAGCCTGACTGGGAGTTTGAAATAAGAGATGGTAGTATCTTTTTAATTCTGTTTGCTATAGATTTTGAAGCAATTTTATAGTCAGTATTGAGTAAAATAATTGGGCGCCAGTTCGAAAATAAATCTAAATTTTTACCTGGTTTTGGTATTAATGAAACAAGTCCTTGTTTGTGTTCTCCAATGTTATACAAATAATTAAGTGAGTCTATTAAGTATTTTTTATTTAATTCCAAAATATTTTACAAAATTCTATTGTTATACCGTCAGAGCCAGTGCTTTTGTTATTTTCCATTTCTTTAAGCGCCAGTTTACATTCATATTCTGTTAATATACCATCACATGAATCTTTTTCGTTTTCATTCAAAGTGTTAAAAGGAAAATCAAATCAAATAGGTTGTTTGTTACAACGGTTCGTTTTTTATATAGATTTCGGTAGCATAATTGTTGTTCTTCTAAAATATATTCTATGTTAATAATTTCTACATAGTTGATTATTAATTTATGAATTGTTTTTTGTTCACCGCGTCTTTTTTCCATGTTTGCGAACTATTTTGTGTTGTTTTTTTTCGTTATGTTCAACATGTTTGGCTTTACCTCTTAATATGATTGCATTAAGTTTGTCATGGTATATTTCTTCTAGTATTAGCTTTTTGGCCATGAGTCTAATTTCAATGTCTTCGTCTTTACTGTTATTATTATTGTCATTATTATTATTATTATAAGTAGTAGTAGTAGTAGTAGTAGTAGTAGTAGTAGTAGTAGTAGTAGTAGTAGTAGTGTTTGAAATGGCCTGGGCCTCGCTAAGCTTGAGGTTAATTAAGTTTTAATATCACTATTGAATGATCCGTCATGGAGCCAGGTTTAATATAAGAGGAGTGTATTAAATTTGATAATGAGTCTGAAGTTAAAAAATAGTCGAGTGTGCAGAATATTTTTGGTTTAGAGTTTGAATGCCAGGTAAAATTGTATTCTTCAGGATTCAAATTGCGCCATATGTCGTTGAAGTTTAGATCCTGCATTATGCTATTTATTATTTTTCTGCATTTTGGGTTCGTATGTATGTTGCCATTCTTTTTATCTATTAAAGGGTTGGGTACCGTGTTAAAATCGCCTCCAATAATTATATTTTTGTCAGTGTTATCTCGCAAGAATGTTTGTTACTTTCATAGAAAGACTCCTCGTCAGTGTTAGGGCCATAAATGTTAACTTTAGTAATCATAGTGGTGTTGTGTTCGATTTCAATGTATGCTAATCTTCCTGGCATAATTTCATTAAATTATTACGTTTAACCCCTCACTGTTTTGTATTAAGAAGGAAATACCTAATTTATTTGTGTGTTCTCCGCTGATAAAGCATTCTCGATCCCACTCTTTTTTAACGTCTCTTTTAAGTTAACAGTAAAGTGACTTTCTTGAAGCAGGAAAATGTTGTATTTTCTTGTCATGTAACCATTTGAAAACTGTATTTCTTTTTTCTTTGTTAATAAGCCCTTTGACGTTTAAGGAACACATATTCAATGTCATTTTTGGATTGTATACAAACTATTTCATTGTTTAGAATCAGACCCCTTGTATGTGCATATAAAATACAATGATTGTAAATTTTCATTTTTGTTTATTTGATATGGGCGTTAGTAGATCTACTGATATTGCAAAGGCGTATGGTGGTAAGTTTACTATTTTGCGATATGAGTACATGTTATGTTGGTGGGAGTGAACAGAAAATTAAACGTGAACAAGAGAAAAAGGTTTGTGTGTTCATGTGTGTGTGTGTGTGTGTTTGTGCGTTCGTGCGCGTGCGTGTGTGTGTGTTTCTTGCGTGTACTTACTTATAGTAAGCATTCATATTCATCCGATTTTATGTCATATTGTTATACAATTGTATGATACGTGTTTACATAATAACAAGAGTGATGTACATCAATGGCATATTACAACTATCGAATATTTTATAGAAAGCTATTGTTCAATTTAATTTATAATTAAAACATGAAATAATTGCATGGTACAGACTAACCTTTTCTAGCATGGAGACAAGGGTAAAGTACAATTATAAGAGCGGTATTAATACAGTCAAAGTTAAAGTAGTGTGTGACAATCATGCGAAGAGTGTAACCTATTAATAATATTTTGACAAGATTTAATTTTAATATGTGGTTTTATAAAATATAGAATATAAAATATATAATTTCTCCGTTGGTGATTTTCAACGAGGTGGTTATTTTTAAGTTCATAAATTCAAGCATGTTCATAATTAAAGTACATATCTTGCATCTAAAATAGAGGAAATAATATCATTCTTGTTGCCATATTAATATGTAGTTACATGATAATCAACATGTTAAACAATGCAAATTCGTAATAATATCATTCTTGTTGCCATATTAATATGTAGTTACATTATTAGCAACTTGTTAAACAATGCAAATTCGTAATAATATCATTCTTGTTGCCATATTAATAAGTAGTTACATGATAATCAACTTGTTAAACAATGCGATTTCGTAATATGTGTGGTTTTCAATCAGAAGATTTCAGTACATTTTGTGTTAACATGTAAAAGTTATAGCTTCTATATTAGAATCTGTCAAAAAAAAACATAATTATATTCTGTTTTAACATGTATAAAAGTGACATGTTCTTTGTTAGAATCTGTCAAATATATATACTTACATAGAAGTAACTGTGTGCAACTATCTCGTCATTCACTAATATATTTACACGTTTACACATGTATCCGTGCATGCGTCGTAAATGTATATTTCTGGTTGATATGACTTTATTGTCGAATACAATTAATAATAATTATCCGAAGGTAACAATCGTATGTTTTTATTTAAGGTTTAAAATGAGTGACAAGGTATATTCATGAACGCTTCCGATTACGCTTATCTAAAAAAAACGAAAACGAAATAAGGATAGATTAACCATCGGAAGTTTACAATTATTGCGAACGAAATATGGAGGTTCTAATTTAGTTATAACAGGGATTGAACGTTCCTGCCTGGGGTTGATCTAATTACGAAATCGAATTATTTTTTAGGTCAACCAGCGGAAAGAGGATACTGGCTAAGGCTTGATAATAGTGCATGATTATTTAGTACATGGTCTATATTAAACAACACAATAAATTAAGTCAACCCGCGAAAAGAGGATACTGGCTAAGGATTGATAATAGTGCATGTTTATTTACTACATGGTCTATATTAAACAACAACATAAGGTTAAACAGTTTTACAATATGCAATATACTTATGTAGTTTAGTTTAGTGTTTTGACAACTTATGAAGAAAGGAGAACTGTTTTTTTTTAATCGTTTTTTTTAATTAGTTGAAATACAATAATTATAAGTAGAGCTATATTTTACAAAAACATTACCTTCCTTCATTCTTTATCATAAGATAATGTGCATTTCTTGGAACGTTTAAGTCATGTGCAAAGGTTTTCACAAAAAACTTGTATTATCTCACCATACAATATGCCATGATAGAAATGTTTTATAAACGTGAAAAATCTGCATAGATTGACATCAGAATAATTTTCTAATACATACTATATGTATAAATGTATAGAAAATACAATAAACACAGAAACAAGTTAAACATGATACCGTATCTTGTTGCAAATTGTCAGTGCTTGTTGTTTGTAACCGTATTTGACATTAATGTTTCTAATACTAACAGAAAAACTGCAAGCGTTAGGCTTTGTACATATGAAGTATATATGTAGTGTATTGTTGTAAATATAATATATATGCCATGTATTTCTACAAAATGTATGTGTCTGTGTTGATGTGTACGTCTGCGTGCGTGCGTGCATATACGTACTCGTATGTGTGCGTGTTTGTTTGAGTGCGTGCGTGCGAGTGCATGCGTGTTTGTGCGAGTGCGCGTGTACGTGTTCGAACTGAGTGTGTATATGCGTACACTCCCTCAAATCTGTGTTTGTATTTTGCTTGTGTTAAACACTTATTCCCTCTTGTTGTTGATTAATATATTGTCAAAAAATAAAGTCAAAATGTATCAAGGTTTAATTTAAACAGCAATATTTCTTGACAAATATATACTCTTAGTCGTCAACATGTCTTTCAAATACTAATTATATATACAGTGTTATTGACTAACATTTTGTTAGCGACTAACATTAAAAAGTATCGTGAACTTATTTAAACAGCAATGTTTTTTAACAAGTTTACACTCTTAGTCGTGTATATTGTTTACATAGGGTAACGATGAGATTTTCGTGGATCTCTTGCTGCTGTATTGATGTTTACGTTTGGCGGCGGGTTATGCACAGTTCGTATATTAAGTTGTATACCGTTCATAATTGATATGGTTACGCGCTGCATGTTCGATTTGGGTATAGTTACTGAATCGGCCATGGTAGATCTATCCAGTAGTTGTACTGTTCCTGCGTCACTTTATGAACGATTTCATTAACGTCCCGGTAGTAGAGGACTCCGTCGCAGGACCAGGCTGAGATAACAATGTCAGTTTGCTTCTTTCGAACGCATGCGAAGACATGAGCATTCACTTTTGTGATGTGGTCGTTGACGAAGATAGGTGCTGTCTGTTTTCGGAGTTGTTTTGCGCGCTGCATGATTTTACTCCTTTTCATACGAGAGATCATTTTCAAGATGATGGGTCTGGGTTTCTTTTTGTCAAATGCACCGATTCTGTGTGTGATGTCGATATTATCTTCTGATAACTGAAGTTCAGGGATGTTTTTGCTGAGAGTTTCGATGACTTTCGCTGCTGTTTCATTCATGCTTTCGCTCTCGCGATCGGTATTCCTTCTATCTTTATATTGCTTCTTCTGCTGTACTGTTCTAATTCGTTTACTTTCATGTCACATTTGGTTTCTTGAATTTTAAGTTGTTTCTTTAAGCATTCATTTTCGTCTTTCTGTTCATTCAATTTAATGTTCAAGTCGTTTATTTGTTTTGTCATTCGCGTGTGTTTCATGTTTTTATCAAAAAGTTCGCTTTCAACCTTTTTAATTCTAAGGATCACTGACCCCAGCATTTCATCTTTTAGTTGCAGCACTATGCTTTTAATTAAATCGTCGAGTTCACTGTTGTCTGTTGTTAAGACGTTGTTTAATTTTCTGTTTATCTCTTTCAATTCAGATGCGATATATATGTCACTTAAACCATCATTTGTGGTACACTGATATCCTTTTGATTTCTTTTTCGTTTGCTTGTTGATGGTTTCATTTGTTTCATTTTGGCTATTTTCAGCTTCGCTTACGTCGTCTAAATCGCTTTCAACATTTGTAGCCCATTGGTTGCGTTTCGATTTCTTTTTCTTGTGTTTGATTGTTGATGCCTCATTAAAGCTACTATCTGCTTCACTTATGCTACTGACTAGGTCTCTACTCCTTTTGTCTCCGGCCTTCACTTTGTTTTTACGCTGAGTGTAGATGTACAGTTTGGTCATGAGCACCTTTACGTAACAGTGTGATCCTGTGTACACAAACCGATTTTATTGTTTACATTGTACTGTACTGTGTAAATGAAACTAAAATGGCGTTGCCCATATCAATAGTTAGCTATTTTTTATTTCATTATACTATGTTCATTTTATGGTTGAAGAAAACACTAAGTAAGGAATGTAATGTCTGAAATACCTCTGAATATCCTTATCCACTAATATTCACTATTTGCACTTTTAAAAATCACGTTTTATTACCACTGTTAGAAAAGCACAACCGCTCATTCCCAAGGTCAAGGCAATATTTTGCATGATGATGTGGGCCACCAAGGTAGAGACAGAACTCTATGGTTAGTGAAACAAAGATTCTTTTGGCCTATTATGGACCAAGACATTATCACTTATGTGAAATAATGTTTTTATTGTATTAGACGGAAAACTGCAGTTAAGCATTGTGCACCATTAGTGAATTTTCATTCTGCAAAGCCTATGGAATTTGTATCTATTGACTATTTGAAGTTAGAGAAATGTGAAGTTGGATATGAAAATGTTTTAGTAGTGACTTATCACTTTACCAAGTATGCTCAGGCTTATGCTGCAAGAAATCGGTCTGCATATACTACAGCCAAAGTTTTGTTTGAGAAATTTATAATACACCATGGTTTTCCCCAGAGACTGCATTCAGCCTAGGGGAGAACTTTTGAAAGTTCTGTGATTAAGTCTTTGTGCAAGATAGCAGGTATTAAAAAAAACGAGAACTACTCCTTATCACCCACAAGGTAATCCTGTGATTGAACGTATGAATCAGACCCTATTAAACATGTTGGGAACATCGAATGATGATCAGAAATCTGGCTGGACAAGTAATTTAGCTTCTTTAGTACATGCGTACAACTCAACTTGTCATTAAACTACAGGTTATTCACCTCACCATTTAATGTTTGGATGGAAGCCACGGTTAGCCAGTGATGCCTACCTAGGACTGTATGGTAAGAACAAGGATGCACCTTCAGACTACATAGACAAGCTGACTAAGCGCATGATGTTCGCTTACAAGAAGGGTCGGAAGAAGCGGATAAAGAAGCAGAGCGACACAAAGTTATATATGACACTAAAGTGAGAGAATCTACCATTGAGTTGGGTGACAGAGTGTTAGTGCGAAATGTTACTCAAACGGGTAAATTAAACGATAAGTGGTGTAAAGAACCTTGCGTTGTTCAAGACATGCCTGATGATGAACTTCCACTGTGCAAGGTTAGACAGGAATGTGGAAAAGGGCCAGTGAGGACCTTACACAGGAATATGCGCCTTCCGCTGGGATTCATTCCACATACAACTCTACTGGAACCAAATGACAAGAAGACTGTGAGCACAGTGGACAAAAAGCCATCAACTGGTAATTCAGACTGTTCGGATGGTGATAGTGATACAGACTGTAACAGTGGCAAAAGTTCTGGTAGTGATACTCCCGAATATGTTATAACGGCAAGGCGGACTCAAAGGAATTCAAAGTCTTGTGACCCAAGGAGTCCAAGTCAAGCTACACGTGATCATTCACATAGTATTGTTGAAATTTCAAATGATTTAAATTTGCTGGAAAATAATAATTCTGATAATTTACATTTCAGAAGCAGGGATGTTACAGAAACAGGACAAATTGCAAATTTTGTCTCGAATGTTTCTCATGAAAATTTTGTTTCAGAGCATGTTTCAGAGATTGCACTACCATGGAGGTCAACCTGAACCAGAAAACCACCAGAAAGGTATGGGGAGTGGTTTGTGTAGGTGATGCAGGGTGGAAAACGTCACAGTAATGTAATGAGCGTTTGTGCTTGAAAGTTTAATTCTTCAAGTTTATCATTATTGTATCAAGATCTTGAAAATAGTTTCTTGATAATTTTCGTTCTAGGTTGAAGACCACAAAATGTCTTTGCTGATTTATAGTCTATTGTTGTTATTGCAGGATATGTCTTGTAATAAAATTATACTCTGTAGAGAGTATTACATTGTAGAAAGTATGATTTTGTCATTAAATTGTATTGTAAATAGTTTTAAAATATCTTATGTTTAATTGAATATTGACATGAATTAACCCTGTAAATTTTATTTATTTTCAGGGAACATGTTGATTTTTTTTATATGACTGTACTCGTAACTCTATAATTAATATTTCATGCAGAAATACTATTTTGTCCATTTCAGATGGAACCGACGTGTGCTACGCTTGTTGTTTACAATTTCAGGTACAATTGTATGTTTATGTCAGGTTAAATATGCAATTTATTTCAGTTTCACACATGTCAAATAATTTGATGCTATTTAATATCAAGCTGCATATCAAAATAAAATTATTGTTTTTATTCTGATATTCATATATTAACAGTGCATTGCAATTGTATATAATTTCTTTTGTGTTTTAGGCTTAATTACTCTGCTACATAATAACTTGTGAAATTGTTTTGTTTAACTTTGGAAAATATGTGTATGTTTCTTCATTTGTAGTAAATATATACAGTTCTGTAAATAAGTAAAATTTCAAATGGTGATATGCCAGGAGGCATTCTTTGAAGTAGGGGAGAATGTCACAGTGTTAAAGTATTGTTTTATTACAATGTTATGTAGCAGATTTATCAAAGTAAAATTGTTTTACCGAGCCGCATTTCCTGTGTGATCGTTAAGTGTCCGTGAGAGATCATGAGTTTCCGTGAGTGATCGAGGTATGTGTTCGTGAAAGTTCGTATTTTATCGACAGAACTAGTCAGTCCGAAATGCACGTGCGTTCCCGGGTTGACGGTTCGATGACCGACCCAATCAAATTATATAAAAGTAAAGAAAGAATACTTTTTCCTATATATATATCCAATTCAAAATATATAGAACGAACCTACTCCAGAGACTTATTAATTTCTTCAATATACCCCGTGACATGTTGTTATATTGGACACCAGTACACATATTTTTGCCTAGTTCGTACGTCTTATCAGGAAACAACGCGATCAAATGTTGACTCTTCACCGTCCAATGATAACATTTAACAGGGCGTGAATCACAGTACGTTCTTAAGACCATGTTTAATGGCGTCATGCAGCATATTTTGTCGAACTGACACGATGTGTTGATTTCCCAGGTCAGACTTTAACATTGGCAATGCTCACGTATAGGAACAACTCGGTCTTGTTATCTGCAGTCAGTACAAGTTCATTCGGCGGCACGCATTCAACATTCAGTGGGTCTAAAATAAATGTGTACGGTGTTCCCAGTCTATGCAGCCTCTCATTCAGTATGATACATTTATTGTTACTGTTGTCAATCAGTGGCGTAGCGCGGCCAACTTCGTTGTTACTCTGAATTTAAAAATATACAAAAAAGGCTGGGGACCAGGGGGGGCGGAGGTCCCCGGAAGCTCCTGAAAGTTAACATTTTATATCCCACTAAAGCGCCATTCCTGACATTTAGACCCTTATGTTCTCTGACAAGGTTTGACTGTCACTTTAACATTCGGCACTGATATTTATTCCATTTTTCGAAGAAAATGCCATTTTATTTTTTAGATTTTATTTCCAAAGTTTACTCAAACGAGTAAATGAGCATGCGGCGCTACGCGCCTGTCAATGGCCACAACTCGCCCATCCGGCATGAAGTCCAGTCCAGTTATGTAAGGTTCCAGGATAACTGGTCGTAATTGTGACGATACACGGGGAACATTTAGTTCTGCAGAAAAAAGTGAAAGCGTTTCATGTTCGGTCAATTTTTTCTTGTCGGAACCGATCAGTTACAATAAATATTGGGGAATGTATTACAATGTACTAGGTTAGGGTATGCAACATTTTACCAAGCCGTTTGACGAACCGCATAATAACATGAAAGTAATGAATATTTTTATTTGTGTACTTTGTTGTAGTATGTACTAATTGAATTGATTGTACCAGCACAAGTGATCCGTTCCATAACTTACTGAAGCTTCGTACTGTACGTAATTGTAGGTTAGCATCAGTTTTACTCAGCATACCATAATACAAATCAGACGTGTCATGGAAAAACAGGGCTGAATGCATGTGCGTAAACTGTCGTCCCGGATAAGCCAATGCAGTCGGCATAGGCTAATCCAGGACGGCAATTTCCGCCTAAAGTAGATTAATGTTTAGAAGAGACTTCCTTAAAACAGAAAATACCATAAAAGCGGAAAGTGTAGTCCCGGGTCAGCCTGCACGGGCTAATCCTGGACGATAATTTACGCACAAGCATTAAGCCATGGTTTCCCACGACACGCCTCAAATGTAATATTTGGTAATTTACTGTATGTTAGGACGGTACAATGTTCAATACTTTACAACACAATACTTGCATACCATGTAATTTGTATAATAATTTACATGAATATTACAAACCCGTGTGCGTAGGGCGTTGTTCCAAATTTAGTGTTATGATATTGTTTTTCATATTAAGAAATGTTGAAAGCTGTACCGGCTAAGACAGTGATACGTGTGATGTCACATGCTTCTGTCTTTGGTCGACTATTTGACTTTTAATTTTCTGTTGCTTTCCTTAAGCTTTTGAGAAAATATATACATTTGCTGGGGCGTTCCATGTGCTATCATTGTGGAGACAGTTGGAATTACTTTGTTTATTTCTTCTTTAATTTTTTTTAAAGAGGCTATACATATTTCGTCTAACCGTTTCACCTCTTGAGACAAAAATAAATTCGCCTCTATCAACATCGTCTGCTTAGTTTCTTCAAACAGCTCTATAAAACGATCCCTCATTTCATCTACCTCTTTGGAAATGTTTCCAATAGATTTTTTGAAATCAGTTTCTGACTGGTTACACTCAGCTATTATAGAATCAGTATCGGATTCCATATTTATTAAGGACTGTGTTAAGGCATGAAAGCTTCGATTCTGTTTTTCCAGATACGCTGGCTATTTCAGCTAAAATGGTTACATTTTCGGCGTTTGAATGCGCATGTGCTGCAACAGAGCTCGGAGCGGTCTTGGCAGTAAAACTCTATTTTCTTGCCGTGTTCCTGACACATATCCATTCCTCTCATTTCCAGTACCACAGGGACCGAATACATGCTCTGAATACTTACTATTTCATGCTTCCCAGGTTTGTATATCGCTTCGGTTTTGTGCACTGATCACAAAGAAGTTCGTTACATTTCCTGCAGAAAACTGTTGATGCTTTTGATGAGTTGTTTCTGGAAAAGGGCTCAAATGAACGCATAACACAGCATTCACCAATGTTATCACTTGAATTGCAGTGGCTAGAAACATTTATTATTATTACCGGATGCCATTTTAAACTTAAAATTTTGTTTTGATCAGTCACAATTATACTTTCGATTTCAAAACCCGTAAACTAGTTCTGGTCAGATATTCGCTCACACTGTGCACACCGAACGTATCCTACTAATTCGGCGAAAATATTTATTAAATATTTGATATTTAAATAAATCCAATTGATTCTTTCATGCCATAAACACCAGTATGTCTGTGTATTGCTACGAAAATTAATACCCTTACAGTACCATGCAGTGGTCACCCCAAACTCCTCGCAGCGGTTACCTCCCTTATCGGTAAACGGTAAGCACTGCCAACAAAAGTAAAATCCTTCCAGATCTGGAAGGAGTAATTGATAGTAATATTTACTTATTTAATGCAACTCAGTGCAATTTTCTTCATAATTTTACTTTTTATATATCGTTTGCAGTCAGTAATTAAAACAGAACAAGAAAATAACTAATTAAAACCATAAATAATATCTAGAAGATTTAAATTGATAATCATCACGTGGTTTGTTATGACGGCAGGGATTTGATTAGAGCTATGCTCGGAACCAGTCAAATCTCTACGCGGAGGTTGTGGTCACCCTAGTCTGACGTCAACCAATCCATGGCCGATTACTCATGGACAATACAATATGGCAGACTGACGGTATGTCAAACATTAAAACATAGTTTTCTAAATTGTTTGCGTTCGTTTTGCATGACGTTTTAACCAAACATCATTTTTCATTTTAGTATATCGCAATCTATTAGTGATTTTTATCTCGTTGAACGTATATATATTAAATATACTGAATAACCTGTCTGAGCATCCATACATATATATTCGGATATTCGTACGTGTTGTTTACTATTGAATAAAATTCACCAGACATTTAGTAATGCTTATTTATATATATTTAAATACAATCTTCTATTATTTTAAATAATGAACAACAAATGATACATTTCAATCTTATGTTAATAAAAACCATTATCCTTATTAAAATAATATGATTTGGTCAAACAATAAATAAATAAATGATTAATTTACTGATATTAATAATTTATTTAAACTCTTATATTTGTCAGCGTGCAGTTTCCACTGCAAGGCCTCAGCACAAAAGTAAGAAGATAGAAAGAAGAGAAAAAAGCAAAAACGTGTGATACTGCTCTCTTCCAACTTCAAAAGACAAGAAAGTTCATAAACAGAAATTTCGCTGTTCATCTGTGTGATTACTATTGTATCTAGTGGATTGATCATGAGATTATAAATTTTCAAATTTTAAAAAACAACTTTCTACAATAAGAATTTTATATGAGTAAGTTATAAAATGTGATATTAACCGTGTGTAGCAAACAAAGCAATAATGAGGACATCTTACATACTTTGCAACATACTCCAAACATGTGTTGTCCTTTTGAAAGGTGAAAGTAAACTTATTCTATGTTTAAAATGATAATTTAAATAATTTTATCTGTAGCTTTAGAGAACATTGAGCAATTAAATTTAAATATGTTCAATTATGTAGTACTGATTTGTGTGATGGTGTGCATTGCTTGAGCCTATACTGCATACAATTATTTCAGTGAAGATTTTAATGTAGATATTTAACTTTAGGAATATGCCAGTTATTTGTATACAGTTGAAATGGTTGATTTGCAAATATATATAAGTAATACTTGACATCATGTATAAATTTATTGTGAAAGTAAACATGTTCAGTCATTTAAATACATTGTATGCAATACATTGACAATTGTAATTCTATGATGAACATTTATTGCACTTATGTACATTAGCAGTGTGTCATTATTAACCAGAAATATATATGTAGATGTTTTGGTTTAGAAAAGACATAAGAATATATGTGTGGATTAACTGTGTTACTATTTGTTTGATTTGAAATTATAAATCAAATAAAGGTTTAAACAGTGTAATTAAAATTTGTTAATTATATGTATGGCCAAATAATATCACTGATAAGCTGGCATAAGTCTTGTACATAAAATGATTTAGTCAATATTTCCAGTCATATCACTAATAAGAGTGACATGTACAGTGTTTCAGCTATAAGTGTCAAGGCATTTTCATTAATTGCATAAATTAATTGTAATTTCCTTTCTCTGTAAGGCATGCCTACTTTTCCACCTTTTAATCCCAATACCTAAGGTGTATATGATTTGTTAATTAATACTGGTAATAATGAAACATAAAAAAAAACACCATTGTGCAGAAGAACTTTATATTTTATTTTATATTTTAAAATATATGACAGTCAATTTCAAGATCGTTTGAATTGCCAGTACAGTTTGCCAGCCATGCACACAATTTGAATCCAGCATTTTCTAAATGAATCCGCAACCTGAAAATAAATACAAAAACAAGAATTACACAGTAAGGTCTACTAGCATCAACTACTACTTACTAGATCTACATTGTTCATGTATTTCCAAATGTAATAATTCTAAAATGGTGATGCAATACACATTTACTTTTGCTGTAAGACTAATTACTTTAACACTACCTAAATATACAATAACGTGATTGGTCTTCATAGCATTATTAGAAATCAAATTAACTACCAATACGCATTAACTGCTTACACTGAATTAGTTCCTGAACACTTATCCGAAATAGACATCAAGTTAATTTGGGTGAGCTTTTTAACAAAACTACAATTTATGCTGAAATGGCAAGAATGCATATAAAAAGACAAGACAAAGGTTGAATGAAAGGCGGAAAGATATTACAACGACATGTACCTGTTTTAAGAAAATTTACTTCGCAAATGAGTCGAGTCATTGAGAAAGAAAGAAAGCCATACCTACCGAAGGAGTGTTAACATTATAGCGTCAATATGGATGACAAACTGTCTTTTTTCTTTTCTTTTTTTTGTAAAGAAGTACTTAATATTCAAACTTGTTTAAAATTGCATATAGAAAGTAACGTACCTCAGCCATCTTGGTTTAACAGGTGTTACCATAGGAGATTTGGTGATGCCAGACCTTTACTACGAAGTAAGTAAAGATCGGGTACCAGAATAGTGGTCACCCTTTTAACGCTTGTCAGGCTAGATATCAGTAAATAGTTGAACACAGACTGTTTCCCGACGTAGTGTAATATATACATTTTATACATAACGGCCAGGTCGTAGAGTCTATACTAAGAAGGTCCAGTTTTCACTGTACATGCGCGAAGGTAAAGTGGCGAAATAGAGTTGATCAAAGAAATATATATATTGAATATATTATATATTTATTCAACTTTTATATAGAAATTGTATTCAAGCGTATGAAGGCAAGGATACATGCTAAATGGCAATTGTTTTTTATCTAAACATATAATTATATATATCATTAAAATTGAAATTAAAACAAGACGCTGTGTATGTTGGTCCTTGTTTGGAAATCTTTTCGGGATGTAGAATTGCTACCCTTAATTTGTCATTTTACATTTGTCATATGGTCACAATTCTTTACAGGGTAGATACCAGTAAACAGTAGAAAGTCAGTCACTTATGCTTTTCTTTTATAGACAAGTGAAAATGGGTAAGTCGTGCTGTGATGTGTATGGTAACTTCCTTGGAAAGATTGGACATATAGGTGTATCGCAACACTTGAACTGTTATTATTGATGAGTATATTACTAAAGCTGATGTGACGATATTTGAAAGGCCGATGTATTCTGTGTTCATAGCGGATCACTTCGTTCACGTGACATGCATTTTCTAATAAGTAAAATTACATTTTCTTTTCTTTTTTTTTTAAATGAAAGTAGAAGAAGTTACATTCCAGATGTGACGACACAAGTGAAAACTGAAGGAAAATTAGTCAAACACCAGACGATTTTAGTTATAGTGCTAGGGGATCGTATGAAGATCGTTAGAAAGAGTTATTTTAACAAAATCGTGTGTTTATTTAAAATGTGAGAGAATAACAATTGTTTAAGTACACTCAATAGTTGTTTTGATATCTAAACATGCTTTCGACTGAAAAATCGCATATGTGTTAAAACGCTGAGATGTTGTAAAAGTTGCAACAGAAGTAAAAGAGTTTTGAAACCCCAGCTGAAAAAGAGTAATTTGTGAAATAGGTATAACCAACCACGAAACGATATAACTTATTTGTTTCCAATTATGCTAATACAATAATACTTGAATGAAATGCTTATTCACATGATAAACTTTTAGGAATAAAATCATTTACTTCGATACCACAATCCATTCCATACATGATTATTTGTAGTTTTAATATTGTATTACATATAAACACTATATAAATCCAAATCAAGTACAGATAGTCAATGCACAGGTCGAGACTGTGCATACATAAATAATATAGTATGAACATCCCGCTGGCGATAGAAAAAGTCTACTTAACCATTCATGGTTCGCCGCAAGCACAGAGAGTCCCGAAGATGTTCACATTGCCAAAGTCAATACTGCTATAAAATAAACAGAGGCACGCGAGTGCCTGTATCCCTCCATTGGCGTATATTATTAATAAGTAAGGAATGTCAGAAGGAAAAGGACTCTGATGAGCCATATTAGTAAGAACGGCCCCCTGGCGGCCAAGTATTTTGGTATAGAACAACCGTAGAAACATTTCTGTGTAATTATTTTGAAATCCAACCAGCTGTTTCTAACAAGAGTTTGTAATATAAATATATATGGTATACGCCCCTAGTGGCCATGTTTTTAACGGACCGGAACCATTTAAGCACCTTTATTCGAAACCCACCCAAGGAACATATCCGTGAAATTATTTTAAAATCCATGTAGTCGTTATTGACAAGAAGATATTCAAGTTTTCAATAAAGCGATATCAGGAAAAATATCCCCCCCCCCTTGACGGCCTTGTATTTCAACGGACTGGAAACATTTGAGTAATTTTGGTACAGATCAATCCAAGGAACACTTTTGTGAAATTAATTCGAAATTTAACGGCCTAACGAACCGCTATGGTACAAGTTCGCTGGCCTTCGACCAGTGGTTCTAAAAATGAAACAACCGGCTTACTAAATAAAATATGACAACATGGAATATATGTACGGGTATACGAACTACTGCATCCACACATTGTACGAGATAAACTGGTATAACATTTTGTAATTGTAATTGATAATTTAAAATCATACATAATGAATTACAATGATGAAAAGATAACACTTTAGAAATAAAATCTTGCAAAATGAAACACCGTTCCTGCTTTGACCAATGCCGATGCTTGTTTATAACATGGTAATGCAAAGCTATTATGTGAACAATAAACAATCAACCGTCGTTTCGTTAGGAATCTGTTCGATTTCTCTTGAATCCAATACCCTTGCGAGGTGCCAATTGGCGGCGTTATTCTGTGAAAAGAGTGTTAAAGACCTCACGTACATGTCCACTGCCATTTCTAATTCATCTTCCATCTCCAGGCAATGACCCAGAAGATTCAGACATGTCTCTGGGTGGTACACATCTTCGCAATGTTCATTTATGTAATAGCCCAATGCACGTAAGGCAAGCAGTTGCCGATTTCTGTCACCGAGCCCACCGTATGTAAGATACTGCAGATAGTAGAGGAAGGGAATAACGTCAACACAGGCATCATTCATCCAGAGTTTATTGTCATTTTTAACACTGACTTCCTCCTCAGACATAGATCTGTCCATTTCAAAAAGCAGCACTGGGGGCACACAATAGGCTTCCTGCCTTCTGAATCGCACACACAATGCAATGTTGCTTTCACTATATCCGCTTTGGATGTCATCGGATTCGTCCTCGGCTAGGGCATCTAATGACATATCTCTTTTCATTGATCGTCCACAACAGCAAATGTATCTGAAATTAACACTACATCGATCTTCGACGTCTCCAAGAACATAAGCTGCAGAATGCAGGTGGCCGCTAGACAACATCATTGATGCAAGTTTCAAGCGGCTGGAGGCAATGTCTGTATTAAAAGAATATTTGTAACATTCTAGCACAGCTGAACTGACAGTGTTTCCAATCTGAATAGACAATGAAGCTTGAACAGACGATAACCATGAAAATATGAAACGTTCGAAATACCTAGTTGCACGTTTCTCCATCCGATTGCCGGTCAAATGCAGTTTTCTCAGTGTATGCAGCGCGACTAAAAATGACTGTATCATTTCTGAAGATGACGCTGGTTGGTCGTGTATGATATCATACGCATCTGCGTATTTTAATCTGTCGAGATCAAGTTTCCTTCGAATAGTCATATTAAGCTGACTGCCTAAGCGTTCATCATCACTGCGATCACTGTTGATGTACGGCGATAGCCTTTCGCCTAGTCTGTCAATCTGTATTTGAAATAAAGCCTGAGGAAATGTGTTTATAAGTGACGTTACACAGCTATGCAACTGGCGGCATTGTGTGAAAGTTAACTTGCCATCGAATAAATTCACTCCTGGCAAAATGTAATGCGGACACAGGGAGCATTTGAGCCAACGTCTCAGAGTTTGAAGACATGCCATAATTAATGAGATTAAGTTGTGATCCTTCCACAGACGCCCATAGATCCTCTCGATCGTGTACATTAATACAGTTTTACAATGAAAACTGGTTATGCCATCTTGAACGACATTTTGGAAGAAAGTCTTTTTCATGATTTTAAGGACAACGTAACACTTTAACTGTGTTATATTTAAACTAAACATAAGCATTCTTTCGACAAGGTTTGGCGATAATCTCCATTCTTCACGTTTCGTGTCGCTGCCAGGAAGACCAGCTGGTACAAGAAAACAAATACATTTTCGAGCAGCTTCAAACAGTGCAGGTGTTGGCCAATGGCCCGGTCTACCTCTTGCAATCCAGTGTTCTATTTCAGGCATTGTCTTGAAAACGCAAAGAGCATGTACAACGTCATAATCCTGAGCCCCACTGACAGAGGGCCCTCCCTTGAACACACAGTTAAACACTGATTTTGCAGTTCTCTCCATTTTGTTCAACATTCGCTCCGATGCAAATAATATTTTACCCCAACGACATACCAGCAGTTCACTAAGAACAAGTGTTTCTGGTTCTCTTGAAGTATTTTTTGTTAACATGAGAAGGTACTGCTGTGGTGGGAATGAACTTTCTTTCAACATCAGTAGGTTGTAATCTCCTGGTTTCCACGAATCCCAATTTTGTATTACATTAATGTCATATTCTAAGTGAAGAAGATCCGTGTCAGACTGCAACCCTGGTGTAGTCGTCCCCTCGGACTGGCTGCCGAAATGAAAGCATATGATATTATGACCGTTCACTCTGTAGTGGATGGTCTTCAGATTTTCTTCCTGTAGAAAGGATTTTCTCCTTCTCATGACTGTCTCCCACGTACATCCACAATCATCCAGCGCGGAAGACAGCCGACGAGAAAGATTGGAGTAAAACTCGGGACCCAAATAATCGCTCTATAATCAGACAATACACACATAAAATATCAGATAAGAACGATTCTCTGTTCAAATTAAAGAAAATGGCCGTATTGACTGTTGTAATGAAATTACTGTTGTAAATGTGATAATCTTCTGTATTAAAGCATAATCATTGAATTGACGTTCAAAATATTAATTTTATTATCAACACATACTGCTGTATTGCGTATAATATTGAATCAAAATGTTTGTCATATTGTTAATCGTTCCTGTACATGTTAATATGTGTCGTTTTTAATATATGGAATAACAATTCTACTTATTTAAATAATTTAGATCAGGTTTTATTAAGCGATCGTACCTGCCAAATATTCAGATTTATTTTAGAATATGCGTAAATCAACCCTTAAATACATATAGTAAAACAAAAAAACTAATAAAAATGTAAACAGATGTGTTTTATTAAAACATGTCAAATCTTTGTAATAAAGAAACACATTTTATTGTGTCAAGAATTTTCAACAAGATATTTCCTTAATACATAACCGGAATTTGGTTACAACGTGGTTGTAAAAGTTAAAACAAAGGTAATGTTAGTCTTAGTAGTCGTATTCAATATTAATATATGTGTAAACCTATTACAGTTGGTATATAGTCGGTTATATTCACGCAAATCAGTGTTGATATCGATACCTCTTGTACGTATCGATTGCAATTTATTTAAGCACTTTATTGAGCCCGTGCCTTATAAGTAACAAACGTTATCTTAAAGCTTTGACATAGAAATGAAATAAACACGGCTAAAACTGCAGTGTTTGCACTAACTAATGTTTTAATGTTTTGTTTTGTTTTCAAAATAAACATGACCGTTTATTGTATTTTATGTATTTGTTAGTATGCATTTTTATTGAATGATAAGAATACTAGTGTTAGATAACCGACGCCAATCCGCATTTAGGCTTTGTCTAATAGTGAATATTCTCGTTTAAATATTTTGTATAAAGCATTTGGTGGAAGTTCTTGTCTTAATGCTAAATTAACGTATAGACAAAATACATACCATGTTTTTATAATCCGGATTAAAATATCGATTAAATTCAAGATTGTATGCTTTAATTTAAACTCTTATATCCGTTTTTCAAACATCGTGTTTACCTACGTAGTTTCGATTTCACGACCTGCAAACTGCATTTTAGGTTACACGTAACACATTCCGGTGAATATTGGCTTATAAGTAGTCGTTTTTGAACATAATATGCGCTGGGCCAATGGGCGCACATATAAACATAATATGCGCTGGGCCAATGGGCGCACATATAAACATAATATGCGCTGGGCCAATGGGCGCACATATAAACATAATATGCGCCGGGCCAATGGGCGCACATATAAACATAATATGCGCTGGGCCAATGGGCGCACATATAAACATAATATGCGCTGGGCCAATGGGCGCACATATAAACATAATATGCGCTGGGCCAATGGGCGCACATATAATCATCATATGCGCTGGGCCAATGGGCGCACATATAAACATAATATGCGCTGGGCCAATGGGCGCACATATAAACATAATATGCGCTGGGCCAATGGGCGCACATATAAACATAATATGCGCTGGGCCAATGGGCGCACATATAAACATAATATGCGCTGGGCCAATGGGCGCACATATAAACATAATATGCGCTGGGCCAATGGGCGCACGTATAAACATAATATGCGCTGGGCCAATGGGCGCACATATAAACATTCAACTTCACTGTATGGTATCTTGCGAAAAGAGACGTTGTCAACAGTTGTCTTGGTTACGAATCAATATTTGAACTCAGCTTAATACGAGCAAACGGCATTGAGTGCTGGGAACTTTATAAGGTGTTCATGCGTAGCGAAAGTGGACAATTATTATCACTACATATCTCATAGCCTTGGAAGTCGGGCTGGGCAAAAGGTCTAACTCCTTTAAGTATTACAAATCAACAAACTGCAATATGTCGAAAATTTCAAAATAAGAACATTTTAGTAGCCTGAAGATATGTGCAACTGAACAATACTTGTTCTGTCAAGTTATGTAATGTATTATTAATCTTATCCAATGTTCTAGAGGGTATTCCAAGTAGCAGCTAGACATCAAAGATCACAAAGAGAAAAAACAACAACTACTAAAGGATTCCGTAATTGTAGCCCCGGGTACAAACGGGAATGTGCATATATGAAAAATAACAACAAGATGTATGGGCCCGCGTGACCTAAGATTTAATCTGTATGGGACTAGAACCAACGAGTCTAGATACAATATAAACATAATGGTATATTGCGTCAGGTTTAAGCTGCAGAAAAGTGTGCTCTGTGTTTTAGTTGCAATATTAGCAGTAATACTTATTGGATTTATGTACTTTTTGTGTGGAATTAGTTTGCTGTTTGGTGGAAAAGTCGGTGTTTATAAACAATCCTGACATTTCACCTGAAAATTCATTAACGTGCATTTTGCCGTGGGCGCATATATCAGGGATTAGACAATATAATAGGGGTAACGTATTGAAAATTGGGCAATCTACGACTGCAAAACCTAATCATCAGGTATTTACAAAACTTAAACGGTTAGAAACACTGAAATATAGGGGTACAATAGGGGGTATTTTCAAAGAGAGTTGTACGTGGGACATAAACCATGCTGTCAATATTCACAATTTACGAACTTTTCTCCAAAATATATCTACAATAGTGCACACTAGATCTCATATAGCCATTTCTAAAAATGTGAACAATGCCAAACTTGATCATTATCTGAAGAAAATAAACTTTGAACCACTCTATGTATGCTAAGGTCAGACTTGTATTAATCCAAGATCAGTCAAAAACAAGACACTCTCGATATGGGATTACATAAATTAAAATGATTTTGCCATTGCTGCTGTGACTGAAACATGGCTCGGAGTCCCTACCGCTAAAACCTGTATCGCTAAAATCGTACCCGATGGATAAAAAATCAAACATGTTCCTCGCTCTGGCCGTGGAGGAGTTCTATACAGTTCTTTACAAAACTTCTTGAGATCGCCGTCTACTAGTATCGAGTCAGGATTAAGATTTCACCTCATCTGAATATATGGACTGCAACATTGTTATCAAGAACTATTCTCTACGTCTTGCTGTTATATATAGGCTACCGCCTAGTCGACAAAATGGTCTGAAGACTAGAACATTCCTGAAAAATGAATGGCCGTCGTTTCTTGCCAAATATGCAATTTTAGAAAGCATCATTGTCGGTGATCTTAACATCCATCTGGGGTCGTATTCCAGAAACATCTTAAGTTAAATCTTATCCTTAGCCTTAAAATCGTCATTTTCCTGAAGCATTTTATTCAATGTAAACATGAAATTCTGCTAAATGTTTACTAAATATAAACTATTAACTGCCTTTTACTTAAGTGTAATTGGATTTATTATTGTATATGTAGTTTCAGAAATATTACCCTACAAAAATGGGAACTTAAGTGAAAATGTTTTAAGATAAACTTAAGATGTTTCTAAAATATGGCTCCGGGATATTCCTTCAAACCCAGACTCTGCAAAATTTACAAGTATACTTCAATATTGCGCGCATGCAGCAACACGTTCCTGAAGCAACTCACGCGGCTGGCCATACTTTGGATGTAGTTATAGCTAGAGACGTAGACACAACGGTGTCCAATATAGACATTTCCGATCCTGGACTTCCGGACTGCAATTGTGTTAACCGCACGAGCTGCTAACCCTGCACCAGCGAGAAAATTTGTGAATTTCAGAAAATTGAAATAAATTGATATCAACGAATAAAAAGAAGACACGTATCATCTGATAATATGAAATTATGTACTGAGCACCTCATATATTAATAAACGTGTTGATGCATACATCCGTTGGCTTTCTTGCTACAATGAAGATCTTCATACTGCAATACATCTTAGAAAATAATTTGAGCGAAAGTAGTGTGTGACTAAATTGACAATAGCTCATGACATACATAGAAACAATATGCTCTGATGTGAATAAATTGTTAAGACAATCAAAAGTGAGCAATTACACAGAGAAAGTAGAGTCCTGTAGTCGCGACAATAAAGGTTTGTTTAAAATAACTAAACAATTGATGAGTGGGGCAAATGAAGTAGTATTAACATCTGACAAATCTGCTACGATGCTGGTGTAGGATTTCAGTAATTTTTTATAAACAAAATCGAGGGAATAAGAACTGAAATAGCTTCCAGTACTCAGTCATACCAATATGTCGACATTGATGAATCGTACATACACTTTTTTAAGTGTTGTGTCTCATTTCTCTCAAAATCCGACAGAAAGGTTGGCGTACCTTAATGGTGTTTACTCAAAATAATTTCAATTTAATGCTGATTTTATAAATTACCTTAATCTTTATATCTGGCTACAAATGAACATGTCACAAATCGTATACCGTACGCCTTATTACAGAAAATATTATTGTGAACAGTATTTAAGTCGCACTTTGACTGTATTCTTAGAGCAATGCTCTAAGTTATATGTCATATAATCGTTTTAACGTGACTCATTATTTAAATTTAAAGTTACATTGCCGCTTAAATTTATCCACTAGCTGTATTACAATTTTCTTCGTATGGGTATGTGTTATATAATATTGCATTGCAGAAGACATATACTACTAATTCGATGATACATATATGAATAGGCATGTCGGCATTCCGGAAACCGCCATCCGCGACAAAAATCGTCTCGACCCCCCCCCCCGAGATCGTTGCAATCAGACCCCTTAACTCCCCCCACCACCCCCTCAAAAAAAATCGGCCGCATTGTTGCCGAAATAGGCTACAACGATCGATCCCACCTCCCAGAAATAGGTGCACCGCTCGAATCCAACTCCCCCAAATCGGCCGCATCGCGCAACCCCACCTTTCCCAAATCGGCTACGACGTTCGAAATCCCGGCGGCGATCAAATCGGCAGTATCGCTTTAACTATCGCCCTTTATTGCTTAAAATACCTAGCCTGTTGCTCGACCAGCAACTCTCTTTAAATGATCTTGAATTTGGGAATTCTTACTTTTATAAAACTGAAACTATTCTCCAACAAAAATCGCTACTACCGCGGTTTTCTTAATTGAATAAAAACGTAATGACCTTACTCCTTTGGAGGCAGTGTACATTAAAATACTACATTTTTTCATGGAATTAATTTTTAATCATACGTGGTGTTCAGATTCGTTGAAAACCCTGGCCATTTTTACCGCCTTGAAATTCTCTCATCACCGCCCGTTTTTCTCAAAAACTGTTTTTTATTTCATTAATTGTTTTCGGATGCAAAAGAAATCATTAATTAACATCAGTTATACTACATGCGGACATCAAAAGCCGAAACAAAATTGCTGTTTTTAAATACTTTAATATGCGTTTCCTAATCGACATAAAATACGTGCCTGTATCTCCATGTACAAAGCGAGTTTTGCTACAAAAGCGCGCGAAAATTGTCATGCACAAGGTCACGGATGCCTCATGAAAAACTTACGTTTACTAGTCACGTGCTTAATTGCAGTGTTTATGAGAACAAAATAACATTTGACGACGTTTAATTGTGTTTTAAAATGAGGCGCAATGTTACATTATTTGTTTCTATAATTTTGATTATCAATTTGTGAAATGGATAAGGAAATTTCCGGGATAAAATAAGACGTTAAATATACTGATGAAACGCTTTAAAATGCCTGTTCACTTTTCCCGTCAACGCTAGTGTTTGTTGTCAAGCTCGTTTTTAGATGTTAGTAAGGTATAAAATCCGCCCTAAAAATCGAAGATTTTGATTGGCTAATGAGATCGTTGTGGGCGAGACTACACAGTTCAGTCACTTGTCGATAACACTGTTGGAAGTTAGACCTTATCGATCAATAGAGCGTTTGTTTATGGCTCTATGATTAAAGCTCGGTGTAATAGATAAAGGGATTAAGGGTTGTCGCTTTGAAAATAAAAGCATGTCGGCGTTATTTAAGCATGTGGGTAAATGACTAACTGCTTTGAAGGCATGTCGGGCCCGACAAGCGAAACAGGCCTGCGGGAAACCCTGATGAATGTTGTGTGTTTTGGAACGTTTATTTTGTACTCATATTTCATGAACAAGTTAGGCCTTCAAACACAGTGTTTAAAGTGTGCACTAGTGCACTAGTGATTGCCGTTATGTTCTAAGTAATAGTGTTCATACGAGCGAATTTATTGAATTTAGGTATGGAAACATAACAAACGCAAAAACATCAACGTTTTAAATAAATCATTCTGTCTGTGCTAGAAACATGTCCACTAGGTCTGGGCACGTATTCACCAACCAATTCTTAGATATATATTTAGGACTGTTCTTAGAGCGCTGTGAATTTGAATCGTACTTGGTATTCACCCACTTCAATTACAAAATTATTTATTTTAGAACGAGAACGATTGGTTAATGACATAAGCGACATTGATACTCAGTATTTGTGCAAACGCTAGAGTATTTTTTCTTTAATACAAGTCTGTTCTTTTCTTAAGTCTAAGAATGGGTTGGGTAATAAGGCTAAGTTAATAAAAACTCCGTTACGTTCGTCATAAGCACCTTTGTACCTTTTGGTTTACAATCATATCATGTTTAAGGTTGGTCGCATCGATGGCCACGTTAAATTTGAGTTCGGATACTAGTGTTTTGTGAAAAATA
Source organism: Congeria kusceri (assembly GCA_027627225.1). Lineage (NCBI taxonomy): Eukaryota > Metazoa > Mollusca > Bivalvia > Myida > Dreissenidae > Congeria > Congeria kusceri. The sequence goes on along the minus strand of CM051029.1, from coordinate 62,913,946 downwards.
TGGGGCATTATGTCGAATAAAAACTACGGATATGTCTTGCTCTACGAAACATTTTTGTCATCCTGTCATATCGGACCTTTGTTAGTTTAAATTACATGAGGATACGCCTGATTATTGGTGAAATGCGCGGAAGTCAAAGCTGTTGTTGCATGAACATGGAAAGAGTTTCATACTTTCAGACGATCAGTTCACTTTGTCAGATAACATACAAACAAACTTGTGTACACTAATTAATTGCATACTTGGTAATATGAATGGCCTAAATAAAATGTAGTAGATTCGGTAAAGGGGCAATACGGAAGGAATATACGTGGTCACTAGGCAAATCTCATTAAAATAATCTCCAGTCTGACGCTACTATATTATCCACTGACTGGATCTGATGACTTTTAGAAATCAGAAATGCATCACCTTTACAAAAACGTGGCTAAACTTTGCTGTGCAAAAAGCAATTTCAATGCGTGCAGCAGGGCTAACATTTTATTGTTCGGAAGGTCATTTGAACGTGACCAAAATACAATGTCTCCAGATCCTAACAACGTTAGGATTGGATTTAAATGAGATTGGTCACAAGGTCAGTGTGGTAAACTCCTGGCCCCATGTTCACAAAGGATTAACTGCAGGATCAAGATCAATCTTATCTGATCTTGATCTTCCAGCTCAACTGAGCCGAATCTGAAAGATATTTTATTTTTGAATAACTTTTGTTCTAGATTAAATAAACAAACAGTTTTGTTACATTTTGATTAGAATCTTCATATCAGATAGAAACATACGCTTAGAGGAGTTAATAATCATGTATAATATATATTTGATCAACAATTAAAATAGATCCAGATTTTTAGTGAACGCCATTTTTAGCCTGATCTTAAAATATCTGACTCAAGTTCATCTTAAACCTGAGAATCAGGCTTAACTGGTTTTGTGAACACGAGGCCTGGAGATTCCTTCTTCATAGGTCAGGTTTCAAATAGATGTTACGCATAAATATATCGCATTTAAGGTCAAACTTTGTGGCTCTGGTTTTGATAGATACTTGTTAACATTTTTGTTTGTTTTAAACAGTGTTGTTGTGCAGTGTTCATTCTGGGCCGCGCCTTTGCGGGATTCCCGCTAAAGAAAAATAAATGGGCGCAACAAAAATCTTTCGCTGTTGACGCCGACAATCTGACATCGAATTTCACGTTAACGTGCGGAAAAAAAATCTTTGTTGTGCTGACATTTTCCAAACAAACATCAAATGCTTCCTATACACATCGGGTCAGGTTCATAGGAAAAGCACTCAATTACGGCTGTGGTATATTTATTAGTGGCATTTTGTTGCCAGCGTGTTAATTGCAATGAGTTATTAATATCATTGTATGCATATAGAATTCATTGTTATGCAACAGGCGGAGAACTACATCTAATCTGCTACGATGCATTTCAAGCACTTTCCTCTTTTGCATATACAGATTATATTAAGCTTGCAACACCGCCTTATACATGTACACTACCCAAAAGTTCTAAGCACCCACTACAATAATAGGGTTGTGACGTTTTTGTTGTTTGAACTGTGATTTTCCACTTTTGGGGTTGTTACTTTGTTGTTGTTGTTTTGATAAGTTTGTGTAATACGAGATGAATTAAATGTTTTATAGAGTCTAAATCTTGAAAAAAATATAGTGTTCTTAGTTTCCATTCAATACTTACAAAAATGAATAATGCGTTCGGTCTAAAATACTTGAAATATCAGATGGCTGCTTGGGACTTTTGAGTAGTGTACATTTGAGGCATGTCGTGGGACACCCGGTCATAATGCATGACGCGCAACATTTGTATTTGTCAAAACCTAATCTCATTGCCACACGAGTAAATAGTAGCTGTCGCCACGTGGACACTTACAGAATCCATGAAAACGGTGATTGTTTACGCCATGTTTAAACATGCACATGTTTTCCTGTCACGTGAGAATATGCCGAGATCACGTGGTTATGAGCATTTTCAGCTCGACTTTTCGAAGCAAATGTCAAGCCATTGTCGTCGCTCTGTCGTCTGCGTCAACGTATGAGCGTTAGTTAAGTTTGTTTGGTCAAGTTTTTGGTAAAGTGTTTTGGTAAAGTTTTTTGTGTGTGTCAGAATCCATTTGTCAAAAACTATCCTAGGTATCCATTTGAAACTTTCAATACAAGGCAGGTAACCCTGTGAGTTGCATTTCTGGAGGTATCTGCCCTTTGTTTGGACTTACAACTTAGAATATTTTGACATTTGTTTGGTAAATATAAAATTGTTCAAAGCCATTTAATTGAAACTCAAGATACGTTTATGATGCTGACCCCATTCGACAGACAAGAGTAGGTAACTCTGACAAGGATTATGTTGGAGTTTTTCTACTTACAATGTTTGCTTTAGGTCAAATTGCTCAATACCTGTATGGGGGATTGACTCTACCTGATCACAGTGATGAGCTTATTCTGTCGACAAGAAGAGGTAACTCTTACAAGGTTTTGTTTGAGTAATTTCCCTTTTCTCTACTTAGAATTTTTGCTTCTTGGCAAATTCCACAATATCTATAGAGGTGATGACTCGAAACACAAAATACTTGATCACAGTTATGAACCCATTATGCAACAAAGATGAGGTAATTAATTCAATGATTTTTGTGGAGTTATTGCCCTTTTTTAACTTAGAATTTTTGCTTTAGTTCAAATTTCTTAATATCTGTAAGAGAAATTGACTTGAAATTCTACATACTTCATCACATTGATGAATCCATTCTACAAACAAAATGCAATCAGTGACTTCCTTAGCAACCAGTTACTTTCCCTAGCAGCAGGTAATTTCCTTAGCAACCCATGACTTCATTAGCAACTAGTGACTTCTTTGGCAACCCGTGACTTCCTTTGCAACAACTTACTGCCCTTAGCAACAAGTTACTTCCCTAGTAACCAGTAACCTCACCTAGCAACACTTGATTTCAAAGCAAACCATGACTTTCTTAGCAACTGGTGACTTCCTTTGCAACCGATGACTTCTTTAACAACAACTGTCTCCTTATAGCAACCAGTGACTCCCTTAGTAACCATTGACTTCATAAGCAACCACTGGCTTCTTCTAGCGACAGTTAATGTACATAGCAACACATGGCTTTCTTAACAACTAATGACTTCCTTGGCAACCAATGTATGTCTTCTTTAGCAGCATCTTGCTCACACAAGCATTCAACGACTTCTCAAAGCAACAGTTGATTTTCTTGGAAACTTACTTATTTAACTTGAATATTTTAAGTATGTAGGGTTTTGTATAACTATTATTTACAACCCTAGGTACTAGCAAGTACAAACCAGAATACAAATACTAGGAAGTCGAGCGTCCAGTACCCGTAGGCGGTGCTCTTGGGGATATATATTTTAAACAGTATGTTTCCGTTTTTTTTTAAACTGAAATACTTATATTCGATTATTGAAATAATACACAGGTTTATATTGATAAGCTGTGAAAACGTATTCTTTTGACATCCATTTTAAACAAGATATGGACAACTTGTTTTAAAACCTCCGGGGACTTTAACAGGTCGTAGTGTATCAATTATGCTCATGTGTTTACCATTTGAACTGTCTTAGATCCAATCAATAATTTATCATACTCATTTAAAAAGAAAAGTCGATGGGAACCTTTATCAACCATTTTTGTTTGTTTTAAACAGTGTTGTTGTGCAGTGTTCATTCTGGGCCGCGCCTTTGCGGGATTCCCGCTAAAGAAAAATAAATGGGCGCAACAAAAATCTTTCGCTGTTGACGCCGACAATCTGACATCGAATTTCACGTTAACGTGCGGAGTAAGGGATTGGGCGCATGATAAATATAAGAGGCGCATAGAAAATTCCGTCTGCAGGCGATTTTCTTTTCGAATGAAGTCATCGTAAATCGTATTGCAAATTGTAAACATCGTATAGCCTGATTGTTAGTGGAAATTAACCGTTGCCAGGCTACCGCGCGCACTGTTTTATAACTAGTAATTTCATTGGCAGATAAGGTCACGCGCCATTTGACCTCGCTTACATAATCACAAATTGATAACAGTGCTGTCTGAAATTTACATGCGGTTTAAGTTGATTTTAATCAGAAAATAAAGATGTCAAAGCGGAACGCAGATACAGTGAGCATCGAGGGAAAAACTCTTCAAATTTCCACCAAAACTCCTAGGCAAAATGAGAACATCGTTGAAAATGAGGGCGAGAAAACATTCATTGATTCGGCCGCAGCCGTACTTCATCTGCAGGTTAAGTTGAAAAAAAACTGATAAATCTTCCAAAAACGTTGACGTTCACAAATCTCAGAAAGGTTGGTTAGATAAAGTTGTGTGGTTATTGTACAATGAAAGGAGTAATTTGATGTTTCTTGACATTTGTAAAAACATAATAAAAATAACATGAAAAATAATTATGGTAAAAATGTTTCGCCCACCAAGAAAATCCTTCAGTGGCTGATGGGCTGACTTTGTGGCTGATGGGCCATTGGCCTGCCTGCAACTCACCCCAGAATGAACACTGCAAGTTGTGTAATGGTAATGTATTATATTTTTGGTTCTTTGTAGGAGCCCTATTAGAGTTCACATAATGTAATTTGACCGTGTAAATTATATTTGGTCATCATTACCCAGGATAGTTGTATCCATATAAACTTTAAAGCAAAATGAACAAACATGTTTACTTTTTGAGAAATAGCATTTCACTTCATACAATTAATGATTTAAAGGACTGTGTTGTTTGTTTTTGTCAAACTAAAAGGAAACACAAACATTGAAGATTACAGTTGTGAATTTCTGTGAACGACCCTCTTTATCATTTCACATTACGTATCTCAAAATGATTAAATACGCATTGACTATACTGTGTTCAAATACATTTTAGGATGCATAGTGAAACACACGAAGTTAACAGTTTTATTAATACAATTTACAATTTATTTTAAATATAATATACTCTTTTACATACATTGTTAACATCTAACATGAACTTTGTCCAATTTTATATTGTCCAATAGAATTTTTTTATCAATTATAAAGATGCATCAATTATACATAATACAATACGATTTACAAACGTATTGAATGACTTTGAAAAAAAAAGAATATTGGCAATATATTATACAATCACCAAATATTAATAAATATTAAGAATAATATTTTTATATCATATTTTGTTGTCGAATAACCCATGATAAAGTGTATAGATGCGTAGGAATTAAATCAATTGTGCTTCCAATTCGTCGTCATGTTTAAAGGTCGTGAATGAAAACTAAATTTATCTATAATCCGCCCATCTTTCCGAAAAGTACATCCCCACGTGCGTAACATTAACGTCACTAAATCATTACAAATCAATATGACGTCAGCTTCATTAATAGACATTGACAGAATGACGTCAGCTTCATTGATAAAAATCAAAGAATCAATGTGACGTCACCTTTATTGATAATAAAGTGAAAACGTAATAAAACAACAAGCGCCATCTAAAAGCATATTAATGTTTGAAATATACCTCATTATAAAATATCTAATATAATAAATAAGGTTAAATTGCGCTACAAACTGCAAAAATGATTAATTTCTTTCCCGCATTTTACTGAATAATTTCTTTGAATTCTGAAACTATTTTCAAAATATTAGGCTCCGCCCGTAATTTGTTGCAGAATATCGTATTGTTGATTTCCTTCTATTGATCTATGTTCATGGAAAACTAGCCGCCTGCCGTGTTAGATTTTTAAACAAGGAGCAGAACCAAAACAAAAAGGTGTATGCATTCAGTTGTTTGTATGGTACTAGACTCTATACATCAAGTTTACGAGTTTATTAAAGGTCCAGACCAATAAGGGTATAAGAGATCAATAATACAACATGTAGAACAATAACAAGTGAACATACAAAAATATGTACAACATCCATGGCAAAGATACACAATTTAAATACAGAAAAACATGAATTAGTTACTAGATATAGTATTGAATTTTAAGTTGAAATTACACTATTGCAAGTACATTAGAAAAATATCCTTTTTAAATTACACGAACTAAGAAAACTTTATATTGTTGAACGGAAAATAGAGATTTCTTTCATAGGTAGAGGACTGAACCACTAACATCGTTACAGAAGCAACTTCGGAAATAATTGTCCAAACAAAACTACAAGCAAAACATTATATCTACGACTACAATATCGTGTGAACGACTATATGAAGGCACTCTATATTTAACACACAGTATTACACTCGTTATATAAAAAGTAGCGAAATATGTTACTTGAAGTAACTCTTTGTCATGGAGGAAACTTGTTGGGCTGAATAATAAGAGACCCGGGCTTGTTTCTTTATCGTCTGTGCTTTCTATAATACTGTCTTCAGTAAATTACTAATTACTTACCCATACATTGACACCGTACAGTGTTGCTGATAACGATAGTGATTTTACTGACTCGATGTATTGTTTATAGTTATTTAATATTTGTACCAATATTTCGCATATACGAGTATTTCGCGTATGTCATGCTTTGAAAACTTCTTTCGCGTATGTCATGCTTTGAAAACTTCTTTCGCGTATGTCATGCTTTGAAAACTTCTTTCGCGTATGTCATGCTTTGAAAACTTCTTAGCGTATGTCATGCTTTGAAAACTTCTTTCGCGTATGTCATGCTTTGAAAACTTCTTCCCAACAGTGTATAAAATCAAAATTCTGTGTCGGGTCCCTCCGTGAAATCACCGATTATGAACTACGACTGAAAAACCTAACGCGACATAGAAAATACCTGCAAAATAGAAAATACCTGTGGCTACTAAGCTTCTTATTAAAAGCATTCCGTGCCAAGGAATGGCTGGCCTTGCATGCACATGCTTTTGTTGAATTGGTTGCACAGAATGAGCTGAAGATACCAAGAAGTTGGGGCCAGATTCAGATTGTTCCGCGCATTGTGTCGTAAAGCAACCGCAACAGATAGTCGTTTGCTCCCCCTGTTCTGACGACTGTTGTTCATGTGTATATTGACGTTCTGGTACCGATGTATATGTGTCGAACATCGGACGTGTGTGTTCTTCAGGTCTCTCCAAAAGTATTTCGAGTTCGCATTGCTCGCCATAAGGTGTGTTGGACCATTCATTTGACAATGCATACTTATGTTGTGTTTTAACATTTGCGATTGTACACTTCTCTACGTCTTGGGTTACATTCCTAGTCTGCCATACCTCTTCGTTCTGTGCCGACACTACAGCTGAGGCATTCTGTATCTTACGTGTGGTTGTAGATAACACTGACTTCAATTGATGGCCAACTAGGGGTGTTGATGTAGTTTGTGCGATTTCTTTAATTGTATATTGTTTCCCAATTCGACCATAACGATGCGTTTGTGGTCTTTTGTGTGCAGGAGGTATTGGTGGAGATTGTTTCTTCATTTGGCCATAAAGGCGTGCTTGCTGTGTATTTTGTGTATTTTGTACATGAGATACAGGCATAGCTCTTTCCACGTCCACACTGCCAGCCAGATGCGCTGTTTGAATACCGGTAGTCCCAGTGAGTGTACCGGTAGTCCCGGTAGTCCCAGTGAGTGTACCGGTAGTCCCAGTGAGTGTACCGGTAGTCCCAGTGAGTGTTACTAGTGCAGAATTTCCAGGTGTACATTGGTCCGCCATGTTTGTGAGTTACTTGGATGTAGATTGTTTTATAAGCCGCCTTGTTTGTTCGCCAACTGTAAATAATGTAGGTAAATGTACTTATTAACACTAAAACAGTGTTACAGTATCGATTCAAAACAACATACACATTGTAAAACCTTCAGAGTAAGTTAATTATATAAAAGTCGACATTAAGCATAAATGAGGGATCAAACCAATGTCTGGCATTATCCTTTGACGAATAATAGGTAACGAATAATACAACATTAAACACTTTTTAATGTTAGTATCTTGCAAATGATATGTCGCTGTTTTACATGTATATTCGTATGATGTGTCTGTGTACTATAAATCATAGGTTCGTGACCAAAGAAAAACTAACTACAAAAATAACTCGCTTCCATGCACAGTTTGGGAACTGAATGGAAGGCATGAGCTGTTAACATTTTAAATGTTATTACGGATAAAATAAAACGCATTTTGGAAGCTAGCTACACTGTTAAACTATACTTCACGTGCGACGTTTTTATCTACCAAGCATTTTGGAATTTATCTTTAATAGCAACCAATCGTGTATGTTTTCGAAGAATAGCAGGACAAAACAATAATGTCACTCATTCTAGTTTTACCGTCAGTATAACTTACAAAGAAGTTACCGAATAATAGGAATTATATTGAATCATTCATGTTATCATCGTCGGCTCATGTCGTAGTTTATTTGAGGCACGTCGTGGAAAAATCGGGCTTAATACACGTGCGGACATAAGCAGCCCGCACAGGCTAATTCAGGACGACACTTTCCGCTTTTATGTTAGTTTCTGTTTCAAGGAAGCATATTCTACAAACAAGTCCACTGTAGGCGAGCCTGTGCCGACTGCACAGGCTAATCCGGGACGACACTTTACGTAGTGGCATTAAGCCCAGGTTTCCCACGACACGCCTCATATTTATCATATGACATACATGTAGTGAGTGATAAAACTTCAAACATATTTCAAATGTGCACAACAACAAGCGTTAAACTTTAAAAATATGCTATTTTCATTCAAATTACAAACAATTTATACAATACCATACCTCTGTATGAAAAAATCTCACAGGTTTAACCAATTCAAAAGACTGAAAATGTTTGTATGAAAACGTTGATAACATGGTATTATTAACGAAGGCCTGAATCCCCAAAAAGGGAGCTTTAATCAGTGCTGATTCGTCGAAAATGCAAGCAAGTGATTGTACAATCCAATTGGGATTGTTTAACAGCCTAGTTATTCAGTCCGATAATATTTGATAAATGAAAGATCATCAGTTCCGATCCGATCATCAGTTCCGATGCTTTCCATCGATCCAGCACGAAGTATTAAATGTTGGTAAAAATGGAGATCGCTATGTTTGGAAAATAACTGCATAAATATATTCTACTAGTACTTATTGAATAACAGCCAAACAGCCAAAGTCATATCGATCATACATACAATATCTCGAAAAATATACACACGCAGTAAGCTTACGAAATGGAGACCTTAATCGTTGGTCCCCATTCCTAACAATTAAAACAATCAATCGAGCATATTTAAAATGTATCCGCTCCAATCAGACTTGGTCCAGTACTAATTGACATTACTGGGAATGTTATTAAATGTTGACTTACGCCAGTGATATCACGTTATAAAAACGCATTATTACTCGGATGTATACAACACTAATTATTGAAATGGGTATTACGTATACTTGAACTTTGTGTATGCTTTCAGTTTATCAAAATGAACTGCTAACATCTAAATAAAGGAAATAATATTTATATTTCGTAAACTCTAAACGCCACATATCATTACTAAGAGAAACAAAAACCACACAAAAACTGCACCTGCGTCTATTTGTACAAACTATATTATTATGAATTTCTAACGTAAAGACGTCACTTAAGAAATTCTCAAATGTAGCCTTCTGCTTATATTATGTCATTTAAAAAACAAACCTTATAAAAGCAAAAAAAGCAAAGTGCACAAAACCTTCCTCAACAATTAATTCTTAACTGTCTAAATGGACATGTAATGTTGCACTTCGTGTTCACATGCTTTAAACTGAAAGACGACGATTCAAAAATGTGTATGGCACCTGATGGTGGGTGTAAAGTTCCAAGACTCCAAAAGTTTTCAAACTACATCAAGAGTACCCGTAGTTTGCATACTTTGTATACAATAACCAATACGGATGAAACACCGATGACAACGATTAAAACATGATGAGTTGTAAGTGTTAATCTCCAAGAATAAAGAGACAAAAACTTATTTAAAAGGTAATGTATACCGAAATGACTATACAATTCTGACAGTAATTAAACCATACCGATTTGCCAATGATAATTAGTGTGGGTATATGCATCAAGGTCCAACACCACAAAGCCTTCAAACTTATATTTATCTAAATTGCTAACCCATTTGAATGTTTATTAAATATCTTTATTGCTAACAAATGTAGATTTTTATTAAACATCTGACATATTAATCATTTTAACTTCCAGTTTAGTTTTCTCGACTGGCTATATTTTTTAACAACGTTGTGTTCTACCAAAGGATTAAACAAATGCCCATTAATGTCAAATAGCAAATTTGACAGATTTTCCCAACATGAATTGTACTAAGAAATATAGTTATTTAAATGGTTATTAAATGTAGTCAAAAGTCTTTTTTTCTAACAATTGGAGAAGGCTTGTTTAACAAAAATATGAAATCGTTTGCTAATTTGAGATGTCTCGCAACTGATAACGCAAAGCGTTCGTATAACTGTGACGGAAATTCTGATAATATTCATCAAGTGTTTGCTAATTTGAGATGTCGTGCAACTGATTACGCAAAGCGTTCGTATAACTGTGACGGAAATTCTGATAATATTCATCAAGTGTCAGTCAGTTACATCCGCTGAAATTTGATAGTATTTTTAAAGACGGCAATAGGCCAATCTCAATCAATGTTGGATCGGCAGGACATTGACTGAAGTTTAAACGCTGCTGCGATGCTAATAACAATCCGATATTAAAATATTATTGAAATCCGTTGTTGTACCGGTATCAGATCATTATATTAAGTGACCATAGTCAAATCAAATGATGGAAATAAAATGTAGAATAAGCAGAACACAACGTGGACACCGTAAAATACTCTCATTGTTATATTTACTTATGTTATTTTTTCCCTTTTTTATTTTATCCTTCAGCCTTCAATGTGCATGTTTAGACCAATAATGCAATATGTCAGAGTGATTTTATGAAATAATAATATAAAATAGAAAACAAAATCCTTCCAAATCTGGAAGGAATTCACACGCGGTTTCAGTGGTTTTGTTAACCGCCAGGGGGAAGTAACCGCTGCGAGGAGTACTCAATAGAGATAGAAAAAATATTTCCAGTTTGTGCCACTTACTATTTAAATTATTTTTTATAATGCGTTTATCTCCACTTAATCGCGATACTTAATATTGCACGATTTGCTGTCGAATAGACACTCGTAATATCCCGGTTTTTCAATGGTATACCGCTTGTGTATTTGTGGAGGTGAATCGCCAAGGCTGCGGTTAAAATACAACTGCGCGTGTAGAATACATTTCAACCAGTCAGGTTAAAATCTTCGCTAATTTATTTCCATTTTTCTTATGAGTCATCAAGCAACGCTTTATGAATATATCGTTGCGCGCAGTTTAAATCGCTGATGTAGTTAAGTTCTGTTTTATTGTGGAGTGGTTTAAAAAGACTGACTACACTACCACAACGCAAGCAAATAGTCTACACAGATTTAAATTTGTGCTTTATACTTTTAGCAAATTAACATATTTTTTATAACTTGAGACAGCCCTTCAAATGCACCAAAAACGTGGCCCCGTGTTCACAAAAGATGTTAAGCCTGACTTTCGGGCTCAATATCAACTTGAGCCAGAAATTTCAGGCTCAAAACGGGCGTTCACTAGAAGTATGGATCAACTTTATTTGTTTGTCAAATATATATTATACATAATTCTGAACTTCTTAACCAAAACCTAACAAAAATTCAGGTTATTTTATATAGTAGAAGAAAAGTTATTTCGAAAATGAGATATTTTGAGATTTCTCGATTTGAGCGAAAAGATCAAGACCAGCTGATCTTGATCTTGATCCTGAAGTTAACCCTTCGTGAACATGGGGCCTGGCTAAAGTTAACCCTTCGTGAACATGGGGCCTGGTGAGCAAAAAGCAATCACATACCATTTTTTAAATCGAGATTTTCAACAGCGATAAAACCCTCGGTTAACTCCGTTGGTATAAATAAACATCCATCAAAAGCTTGGATCTTGTAATTGGATACGAAGCCACAAACAATCTAAAGCAAGTGCACCTCTTTAAAAGATAAAATTACGAATTCACGAAATCAAAACCCGTTTCAATTCTGTACGACGAGCTAGGCAGATGCGACACATACGCTAGTTTAAACCAATAAGACCAAACTATTGGTCAAGGATAAGACTGATAGTCGCGAACATATAAAATATACATATAATTTATATGCTCAATAGTTCACAATCTTTCAAAAGGCTAAAAGACGACATTAAACCCATACTTAACAAAATACAATAAACTGGTATTTGGCTAAAATGTCCACAATTCATATGCATGCATCAGAAGAGCCACTCTCATTAGTGTCAAGCCCACAAGAGCATACTGGAGTTCGCTGTGTTGATAGAACCACGAAAGATTTCTACAATGTACTTATTACACGATCCACGCGCGTGGCCTTCGAGAAGCGTTATGAGCCAATACACCGTCTCTGTTCCGACGCCATTTAAAGTAATTACTACACAATATATTTCCCCTTTGCATACAGTTAGGATAAGAGAATTTGGTGCAGAATTCCACTTACGTATTTTGTGAGTAACCAAGTGAACAAAGGCGTAACTCATCTCAAGAAATTATTTCATCCGAGAAAATCATCAAACACATTATACTTATTTGATAGCATAGACATTGCCAGAAGACTAAGTTTGTTCATTCGTTTATTTCTGGACGCATTTACTAACAGACAGTACCTCTAAGTATTGCACAAGTTTTATTAATAACAATTAAACGTATACATACCTTTAATTAATCGACAAATCCAAAATATTAATACGCATTTGTTCGACCACGTGTAGCTTCTGGTATTATATTCATAAACTCACCTTATTCTGTTCACACGCGCTCTCGACTTCGACAGGGACGGGGTTACTGAATTAAAAATAGCACACGAACCAGGCACACATCATCGATTCCCTACTTTTTAAAGCGGTTCAAATTGGGCAGAATATATTTATCTTTGCACAAAGTAAACAATTGAATAAACCAGAGTAACTAATTTAAACGCTTTTATTGCAACAATATAATTATCATTTGACTACTTTGCTTAATCCGAACAAATATTGTCGACCATGTAAACTGTAATAAACTAAATCAACAAAAAGTCGGAAAACTGTAAATTACGCGTTGTGTTCCATAGAATGAAACTGTAAACAAGTCATCCGTAATGAGTAATGACGCTTCACAACCAGCATCTGATACTTTCCACTAAATCGAGGTTTGAATTCCGTGTCCAGTTTATTCACTATATCAACAAATGAGGCGTGTCATGGGAAAATCGGACTTAATGCATGTGCGTAAAGTGTCGTCCCGCATCAGCCTGTGCAGTCTGCACAGGCTAATCCGGGACGGCACTTTGCGCTTCCAATGGATTTATGTTTAGAACAGACTTCCTTGAAACAGAAAATACCATAATAGCGGAAAGTGTCGTCCCGGATCAGCCTGTGCAGTCCGGGACGACACTTTACGCACATGCATTATGCCCGGGTTTCCCATTACATGCCTCAAATTTACATTTTCAGAAAATGTAACCTACGCATATTGTTTTACAATGTGGTTAGGCATGGGATACTTTGATCGTGTAAATATATTTCAAATCTGATTACAATTATGTAAATTTATGTTATTCGAAATAGTGTTGTTTTTTTTAAAGCGGACCTTGCCTTTAATCAACGTCTTTGAGATAATCTTTATTTTCTTGTATTTGTGTATACGTCATGTCATACTTACTTTAGCTTTAAAAAAAAATGTTGTCTACCATGCATTATTTGTTCCTCTTTTACTATGTATTATTTATTGATTATTTAATGAACATGTGTGACTGCGTTCTGAGAACAGTTTCCTCTTTGAATAGAAAACTAGCTGCTGTCGTCAATTATATACAATATATATCCTTTATAAACTAAACTACTTCACGGGATATGATTTCATTATGTAGAATTTTATAATACTTGTTTAGTTGTTTGGCAAATTAACATTGCCACACATATACAATTTATTGTTAATCAGTCACTGAAACCACGTTATGAATTTAAACATGCTCATTTTGTCTCCAAACACATTGATTTCATGATAGAAACTTTGAATTTACACTTAATAGTAATGTTAATGCAATTTAGACTTCATTTCCTTTTGGCTACACATACAAACTTATTTTTGTGTAACATTAACGTTACAAGAAAACACATTGATGTATCAAATGTCGCCGTTAGTGTTGATGTCATACACCATGTGTTCGTTATTTATAGCTCTGATTTCGAGAGTAGGTCAGTTATGGTCTAATTACCCCAAAACGGAAGTCACATCCTCAGGGTTACAGTTGTCAGTTAGATAATAAGCACATATAGTTGAGTGCAGGATGCATAGAATTTGTAAAACAGTTTAAATGATATGTTTTGGTATCATTTTAAAGGTATATATGTAAGCAGTATGCAAAAAAGCATGTTTTTGTGCACTTCTTTGTCTAGTGGTTCCCAGCTTCATAACTTTTGGCCATGTATTCATGCGCAAAATGGCAGCCTCCATGCCGGTCAAAACCGGTGTGTTTTTTCTAAGGTAAATATTTTGAGTTACAACGCATATAATTTTTTGACATGCTGTTTTTTTTCAAAAGGTTATGGCTTTATCTTTCCAACAATGTATGGTGATGTATTGGAAAGTAGCTTGGTCATGGTGAAAATTGAGATCAAACTTTAAATATTTTATATGTAACAAAGAAGGAATTTAATTGCGCATGCGTAACCTTATTTTTTTGCCGCCGTGACAGTTTACATAGCCGGGTGACGACATAATATGGTGTAAATAAATCTGTGTCAGTATTATTGTACAAAATTACGTACCAGAGATTGAAATATTGATCTATAATGTTGTTTTTAAGTATGCTTTTGCAACAAATTCCACAGGCAACGATATATCATTAAAGGTTCCAGAACTGTAATTCCGTGATAACATGTGTTCGTCTGCAGCAGTGAGTGTAAATAGTTGTTGTTGTACATTAATTATTCACATCACGTGACGACTTGGAGAATATCGATTGGATAAGATACCACAGCAATCAGAACGTGATCAAGTGGCGTGAGTCCATTGGTTAGTAAAGACATGTTTGGCGGGAAATTGTGTCATTTTCTAAATTTAGTAAAAATGTTCATCCGTTGTTATCGGTAAGTTTAGTCTGCTTACTCGACTATCATTCCAAAACAAGAAATCTCAGCTTTCAGAGCACACTTTATTTGCAGTAAAAATAAATCATACTATGTGAAATATGTAATAAATTAATAATAATAATAATAATAATAATAATAATAATAATAATAAACATCTTTTACAAGTCTTATTATCACGATTGAAAACACTGTAGTAACAAGTGGAAAATTATGGAGAAGCTTTTTAATTTAGCGTTAAAAATGTTCATTGTAATAATAAGAATATGAAAATAAAATACACAAACATTGCAACACAATTGTTTCATTATGCACTTATCAATGCTTTCCCCCCGGGGGGGGGGAGCGGCGGGCATAGAGGGGACTTTAGACTGCAAGCGATTCCCGACAGGCAGGAATTTGACATGCCGATTCTGGGTCCCGGGGGAATAGACTTTGGTCGAAAATTAAATCCCGGTAATATATGCCCCGGGATATTTGATAGATATATAGCATCTCCCACTGAGGGGATTTGGACAAATATGCTTGGCTCTAGAGTGGGGAATTAGACCCCGCCCCCCCCAAAAAAAAAAAAAAACATTTGTCAAATTCCCCTAGGTCCCTGGGGGGGGGGGGGGCAAATATTGATAGGTGCATTATAGAATATTGTTTATTGTGGCTTCATTGATGGCCAATTACTTTTCGAATATTCAATGAAATAATCACCGATCCTACCATAAAGTTCGGGTTAAAGTGATCACATATAGCCAATCAAACATTTAGAGTTAAGCTTATCAAAAACACGATTGAAACAACAATTGTATAAGTCGTCGTTGTTCCCGTAGAGAACTATAACACATTTTAAGTCTAAAGGCAGCTTGACTAATATTTGGCTCCTTTTTTACTGCTGCAATTTGTGATTTTTCTATCAAATAATGTATGTTTGAATCTATTGCCCAGTTTCACGACCAATAGCGAATCTGCTGCATATAGTACGCATGTCATGTAAAACAGATAGTAAGTGTGCACCATAGTACATCATAGTTTAACGTCCAAAAACCAACGTCCGCAAGTAAGGACGCGCATGAATTAAATTGTTTTGAAACCACTCATCAAAACGACTGATCGTGGGTTATTCGACATCATATGACGTAAAACCATGCTCTCGATACTAACACGGCTTTAATCTTAAAGTTTATCAGAGTACATCGATATTTCGTACTTTTTTAAGAAGCTCATTTACAGTTGTTCTTTAAGTTGGTAGTCCACTCTTCTTTACAGGTTTTGATGTTTTGAATGTACTTCAATTAATCGGGCCTAAACAGATTGACACCTGAACTGACAAAATGTATTCATCATGCTAGGATTGAAACCGTCGAGCATTCTGATTTGTCGGATGCAGTGCACGCTTGTAATGTATTGCATGATGACACTTTCTGTGCCGACAAAGAAATGGCGTTTATGATGTTCATTTTATCCGAATCACGAGCTTTGTCATACAATGTCAGACTTTGGACATTTCTATTCACTGCCTCCGACATTGTATCGTCATTGGGGAAAACTTGGCATTGAAGATAGGTGGACAGGAAGGCACAGATGCAATTGTTAAGGCACCTTTGCGTTTGCCGATATGTCTGGCATGATATGATTATTGTTTATTGCAAGAGATAACTTTTCAAGTCATATTTATTGGACGTTGAAATATCCTGTCGCATTCACATTAAGCTTTCGCCATCTCATTTGGGACAGCTTTTTAACATCGCTCAGGCAGTGTTAACCCTCAGTAGGCTAATTCATTTTGTATGTTGCTGAAGTCCTAAGTTTTAGGGCGAAAGCTCCAGGTAAGCTTTCCATTATTTGTGTTGGACTGTAAAATGCTAATTTAAATACATTGTATTTAAAAATTGAAACGCTCTTTTCGGCGCTTCATCGATGTATGAAAGTCAGTTTTTTTTGTATCTAATTTGTACAAAAAGCCTTCGAAGGTCAGTTTTTTGGTATCTAAGTTGCATAAAGCCGAAGGCTTTGTGTATAAATTAGATACAAAAAAACTGACCTTCATACATCAAGAGCGAAAAGAGCGTATCAATTCTTGTAATTACAATTATAATTACAATTGTGTGTATACTTTAAATTTTCACCTTAAAAGAGTAAATTAATTTGGGATTTATTTTTTGCAATTCGCGCATCAATACATTGAAGTATGATTCGTAGGCTCCGCCCCTTGCACTGCAGTAGCGTTGTGTTCATGTCGCAACACAGCGGTATCTTAAATAATACAGTAGCTCTAGTAATAAAATATACGTTTGATTTACTTTTGTTTTGGTTGATATTTCGCAAGAGCAATTTTGAACAAGGTGTTTTGTATCCATAATATACATTTAGCAAGAGACGGAAATATTGAAACGCGTTCCAGTTAAGATTTACGACTGAAGCTAAACGAGTCGAAAGTTGTTTTCAGCTAGTTGCAATTTTGTAAACGCCCGCATACATGTGTGGATGGAACCGTACTTTAGTCGTAAAATATATTTAAATAATTAATGTTTATTTTTACATTTGAAACGCAATGTTTCAAATGTATGTATCATTTCTTTCTTAAAAGATCCGTTAAGCCCTCGATGTTAGTCAATGTTTACACCATTATGGCATGCATTTTAAAACCGTGTGTTGAGCAAATATTTCAACACTACACTTTTTTGCACGTCGTATTAAAACGTTTTGTGTATGAAATTTGGCAAAATATAACTAATAATGTGGATATAAAAATAAGAAGAGAAAAAAGGTAAACGTATTTTATTATTTTACTGCTGGTCATAATATCAAATCTATGGAATTGTGTGTCATCGGCCGAAAATATCTACTGTACAGTTTCTTTACCTGTGTGACATATACCTAATTACCATAATTTCGTGGGTTACCATAATTTCGTGGCCGTTTAAAACTAATATAATTTTTGCTCGTGCATCCGAAAATATTATCCGAATTATTATAACCGTTAAGTTAATTGTATATTTTTGCAATATCTGAAAAGGAAATCCTTTAAATATCAACCATTACGTTACTTGGTCATTTAAATCATCAATTAATGACATTACATACACAAATTATTCACTACCCTACAACTATTTTGGAATTAAATTCATGAAATTCCGTTCTAACAAATCGTATATTTTGAACAGTTTTCCAAGGATAATTGCCCATGTATGATTATCTCCCTTGTGTTTATTTCTCTCTGGAATTTTTCTATTTACGGTAAAAAAAATACATAAACAATCCCCCTTCCCTTAATTTGACTGACATTTTCAAACTTTTAACTTTAAGTTAGCATTCCTACCCACGAATCGCTGTGTGCAATTTTATCATTTATTTAATATTTAAGAACAATAACAATATAACAATTTATAGATTCATGAAGCCTAAAGTTAAACCTGCACAACGCAAATTGAACAAGTGTGTAGTTTTATGTCAGGCCTAAATTGTTACATTTTAAATAATATGATAAGGATTGTGAATTTTCACAAACACTAGTTTTCACCAAGATTTTCAGTATTTGATCAGCACAGGCTCACAAACAAAGTAAAACTAAATTAATGCTGTAAACACTCTTTTCCAACCAAAGTAGGTCAGCCAGTTAGTACCCACGAAATTATGAGAAGCTTCCAGACGATACAGATCAGTAGGGTCAGGTATAATGACATAACATATACATGAAATAACAACAAACATCGGTCTTTTCATTACTTTGTTTGCAAAGAGCACATTACAATTTGTGTTTTATCCAA
Organism: Congeria kusceri; assembly: GCA_027627225.1. Classification (NCBI taxonomy): domain Eukaryota; kingdom Metazoa; phylum Mollusca; class Bivalvia; order Myida; family Dreissenidae; genus Congeria; species Congeria kusceri. The sequence continues at coordinate 62,895,028 of CM051029.1, read as the reverse complement.
CTCAGTGGTGAGATAACTCAATGTATTAACGCGCATGCGCCACAATCGTAAATAAGACCCACGAAATTAGGGTGACATGGCATAAATTGAAAAGGTCAATTGTTATGCATCTTATTTGCATGGAACTATGAACAAGAAGACAATTTTAATTGTTTTAGTCAAAGCTACTAGTAAATGACAATTCTTTTTTTTTTTTTTATAAAACTTTTGTTTCAGCTGCTGATGAAACTCCTGGCCCCGAGTGATAGAATTAGTAACGATTCAACACAATAACGATTCGACACAACGATTCGCCACAGTTTAATGACGATTCGCCAGAGGGTGATAACGATTCGACACAACGATTCGCCAGAGGGTGATAACGATTCGACACAACGATTCGCCAGAGGGTGATAACGATTCGACACAACGATTCGCCAGAGGGTGATAACGATTCGACACAACGATTCGCCAGAGGGTGATAACGATTCGACACAACGATTCGCCAGAGGGTGATAACGATTCGACACAACGATTCGCCTGAGGGTGATAACGATTCGACACAACGATTCGCCAGAGGGTGATAACGATTAGCCACTGTGTGTTATAACAACGATTAGCCACTGTGTGTTATAACAACGATTAGCCACTGTGTGTTATAACGATTCGCCACTGTGTGTTATAACGATTCGCCACAAACTGGATGTACAAGATATATTTCGCCCTGTCGTGCAATGTGAATGGATAAATGTTCGAGCAAATGAACAGGTGAATTTTGTGCAAATCATCCTTGGCTTATGCTTAATTGACCAACGTGAGCCTACTTCGAGGAGCGTTTTGAGCTTCGCAGCTGGCTAGTCATTTGCGTACGTGAAAATGGGATTTTTACAATGATAAATGGGACATTCAGCTCCCAGAGGTGACAATTGGATGGAGCTCGCACAATTTTCGGGGTGTTCTTGTGGTATTCTTTTGCAAAAATCCATGGGATGACTGCAGACCATGCTCGCTTGGTTTTCCGGTGGCTTTCTTGTAAAAAAAAATGTTAGACGTTTGTTCAACTGGATGTGTGTTATTTGACTGAAACCTCTTGTTTCTAAACCGTTCTTTGCCCTAATCTGTAAAATTGTGTATTTTGATGTTTGTGTTTGTTAAATTTCATTTGTTTTCCTCTTTTGATAAATTGTCCGAAAAATCTAGTGTTAGTGTCCGAGAAGTCTCCTTTGAAGGGTGGAAAAATCTGTGGTCCGAGAAGTCTTGCTAGTGGGACCGAAAAATCTGGGGACGGGGAAGTCATGTAACCGATCATCTTGGTCCTATTGTATTATATTTAGGGTAAATGACATCTCAATATTAATTTAAACGCCGATTGTCTTTTTAAAGACATTTCTTGTTACTAATAAACATAATCAATTGGTCAATTTAAGCGGTATTCCGATGTAGAAGTTTTTCACATTAAAGGGGCGTATCGACGATAACATTTGCACAAATAATTTCATTTACGTAGCATTAATATTGCAACATTGTGAAATACTATGATCTTATTTCTATAAAAACGATTGACAAGCATACATTATTTAAATGTATAAACAGTGGTCATCGATTACACTTTCGTGCGCGAGGGAAAATAAGTTGTTGTAGTAAAACTGATGTAAATTAAATATACAGGATTTCGCGTTACGCACATGCGCGAAATTGAAAAGCGTCAACTAACGTAGGGAAGTTTTCTTTGAAGAGAACGATTGTGCAATCGTGAGTTCGAATCCAACTGGTACCGTGTTCCCCAAACATGTTCATTTCGTTTTATTATTAGTTGCACTGTTAGTTACTGAGGGTGTATTGGGTATACACCCTCAGTGGTTTCAAACCATACCCCATACATCCTCAGTTATTAACAGTGTAACGAATATATCTCACCGACTACCTTTCACTGGTATCATTTCATTGATATCACTTGAAATTTAACGAAAGAAAACCTCACAAAGTAACACGAAACACCTACAATGACGTCAAGGTGTATGGAAAATACCCCGTAGTCATGTGACCACTCTTAGCCAATCAGATCGCGTCATTTATTTAGGAGGTGAGATATATAATGTATCGTTATAGATGCTATCAATAGATTGTCCCGTTTCGAACAATATATGCAAGAACAGTAGGAAATTGTTTGAAATCTTAAAAATATGTGACTTATTTACAGGAAATAATGTCGATACACCCTTTAAACATGCAATAAATAATAATAATATTACAAATTGAGTTTATAGTATTATGATTAAGTATATACAGTTAAAATTATATAAAGACGTAAAAGAGGTATAGTAAACATTTGTTATAATAAATGCACCATGTCTAACTGGTATTGATGAATTATTTTGATTTGAAATCCCCAATAATGATACGTTACAATTTATGCTACCTATCTGATTATTATTATCCATATGTTTACTCACGTATTAGGGAACCGCTGAAAATATTGTATAACATGTATGGATCGACTGTATTGACGATAACATTGAACATTTGGTTGAACTGATTCATTACAAGCCCAGTCATTAACCCAGTTATCGACTCATATCTCTCATAAGTTGTGTCGGCATAGTGTTAGAAATAGTGTTTTTTTTAAATATCTGTACAATTATTTACACACAAATCAACTCATTTAAAAAAATCAGTCAGGCTTTTTACCTGGGAATTCGACTATCAACTAATTGACATGTATAACCAAATGTGTAAATCGTTTGATGAAAAAAATATACTTGCATTGTCTATTGCGATATAAGTAAAGCTTTCGATAGAGTTTGACATAAATGCTTTATACAAAAACTTAAACAACTCGGAATTTCTGGAAATATTATTGAATGGATGTCGAGTTTTTTGGCAAATAGGTCCCAAAAAGTAATTACTGGGTCGTACTTTTCACGTTTAAAAAATATCAACACTGGCGTTCCACAGGGTTTAGTATTACACGGCCACCAAACGCTCCTGCGTGCCACCAGACGGTGGCTCGGAGAAATCTTGCATGAGCGTTTCCGCTTTCGTTTTTAAAACCACAACAGTGAGGTAAGTTTTGTTTTCATTCATGTTTTAAGGCACTATATGAAAGATCTGAGACAGTCGTTCGACTTAAATTCAATTAAGAACATATATGCGAAGTAGGGTCCAAGAATTCTCCGTTTGAAAAACATCATTTTCCTGAAACATGGTCGATAGAGAACGAACCAAATACCTAAGAAAAGTCACTAAAATAATCCAGTTTGTTCAAAAACAATACCCATACTCAACATGTAAGACCCATACATGCCCCACAGCTCATTTGCAACATTTTTTCAAGCAAAACAGCTAAACCAAGTAATGACCAAAAATTACTGGTGCCACGCATGAGGTGCTTGGTGCCACGCAGGAGCGATTATTGAAAATATGTACCTTCATGCATGCCTCGACATGCAGTCGTGCTGGGAATTACATGTATTCGTCAGATAATTCTAAATTAAAATAATTACTGACAAACATTTGAGTGTCAAGCATTAAGTTGTAATAGCCTTACATTAATTGTTCTTATTTTAATTTTCAGGGATCACTATTCGATACTGGATTCTGGATTCAATGAGCCGTCCAATGGGGACCTTACCGTTCGTCTACAAGACGATAATAGAATCAGTGAAACCAAAGTACTTATATCGAAACGGATGGGTTTTTAGTTGGCATTCAATATGATGTACATGTTATAAAAATTTGTAATTAACTTATGGAATGGTATCAACTTTATTTCAATATCTTTTCTCAGGTTAATGATGGCATGTTATGATGAAATGTTTTGTGCAATAGAAAAGCAACACAGTTTATTACAGTGGTATAAAAACTTCAACAAATCACGGGGTAAATCATCACAGATAAACCAATCATGTCATGTTCTGGTGCTACTTGTATATGACACGATTTTATAATTACTACATGTAGTTATTAGTTTAAGTCTATCTGCTAATTTAATTCTGCTTATTGTCTGTAACTTGCAACATCCGTGTTTGATTGAAGCTAAATGATTTACAATGTAAGCGGTCAATGAATGATGGTTGATTCTTGTCTCAGCCGTGTTGAAGTTGCGGTGTTGGTTTCTGAAACTGGACTTGGAGCAGTTTGTACTTTCGACTCCATCACCTCATTAGTATTGTAATCACTCAATCTGAGTTCGCATGCTAATCGTTTCGAGCCTTGTGACAGTACTCGTCTGAAAAACGAAAAGAAATTATGTTACATCATGTAGTAAAAAGACTAAGAACATTAAATATCTTACAAATTCAGGTAAGGTCATTTCGATACAAACGAATTATTAAGGTACTTTTCGTGGCTCACACTAATCTGCAATGTGTACACAAATAGCCCTATTATCAATATTAATTATTCAAATACATTGGAATTGCAAGTTCGGAGAAATACACACATCAAACTTGATATGCAATATATTTCTTTTCATCATTCGTGCCTGATTAATAAAAAAAAAATTAACTGAACTTGTGTGTGGTTTTCAAATCTAAATGGTTAATAGCATATTGACTTCTCACATTAGTCTTCACACTACATAGTAAATGCATCAGTTATAATCGGATCCGTATGACGTACTATGAGGGTCGTAAATGTAAGACCCTGTATGATGCAGCATCATACTTGTATGTTCGGTATGATACAGGGTCGTACAGGTATGTTTCTGGGACATACATAAACGTTCAGTATGATACAGGGTCGTATACGTCTGTACCAGCATCATACATGTATGTTGGGTATCATACAGGGTCGTACGCGTATGATACAGCATCATACTTGTATGTTCGGTATGATACAGGGTCGTACACGTATGTTCCAGCATCATACATGTATGTTGGGTATCATACAGGGTCGTACACGTCTGTTCCAGCATCATACATATCTGTTCAGTATCATACAGGGTCGTACATAGTATCATACTGGGTCGTACACGTCTGTGTCTGCATCATACACGTATGTTCAGTATGATACAGGGTCGTACAAAGTATGATATAGGGTCGTAAACGTCTGTTCCAGAATCATACATGTATGTTCAGTATGATACAGGGTCGTACATTGTATCATACAGGGTCGTACATGTCTGTTCCAGCATCATACATGTCTGTTCAGTATTATACAGGGTCGTACATAGTATCATACTGGGTCGTACACGTCTTTTCCAGCATCATACATGTATGTTCGGTATGATACAGGGTCGTACATAGTATCATACAGGGTCGTACGCGTCTGTTCCAGCATCATACATGTCGGTTCAGTATGATACAGGGTCGTACATAGTATGATACAGGGTCGTACACGTCTGTTCCAGCATCATGCATGTCTGTTCAGTATGATACAGGGTCGTACAAAGTATGATACAGGGTCGTACACGTCTGTTCCAGCATCATACATGTCTGTTCAGTATGATACAGGGTCGTACAAAGTATGATACAGGGTCGTACACGTCTGCTCCAGCTTCATACATATATGTTTGGTATGATACAGGGTCGTGCATAGTATCATACAGGGTCGTACGCGTCTGTTCCAGCATCGCACATGTCTGTTCAGTATGATACAGGGTCGTACATAGTATGATACAGGGTCGTACACGTCTGTACCTGCATCATACATGTATGTTCAGTATGATACAGGGTCGTACAAAGTATGATACAGGGTCGTACACGTCTGTTCCAGCATCATACATGTATGTTCGGTATGATACAGGGTCGTACAAAGTATGATACAGGGTCGTACACGTCTGTTCCAGCATCATACATGTCTGTTCGGTATAACACAGGGTCGTACATAGTATCATACAGGGTCGTACACGTCTGTTCCAGCAACATACATGTATGTTGAGTATCATACAGGGTCGTACACGTCTGTTATAGCATCATACCTGTATGTTCGGTATTATACTAAACACCGCGTAAAAATGACCAATCGTAAACGTGTTTACATATTAAGTCCCATAATGCATTTCAGACTTTGGCGCCATGTCTATAATAATCTTTTAATTGGTCACTTCTGTTATCGGTTTAGTACAACTGGTGTTTGTATTGAACGTGAATATTGTATATAGCGGTCTTATTATATTGAACGTTATCATTGTTTTTTTATTTCTTGGTAGCTTCGTTATTAATGTTGTGTGATATACTCAAACTATTTTAGAAATCGATATTGGAGATGTGAATTCGTGACAATAATAAATTATCTAAGTATTTAATTAAGTAAGTCAATTTAAGTGTAAATAGTGTGGGTTTTTTTCAGTTGTTTTTTTGGATGCAACTTTGAATTAAGAGCTTAATTAATCTGCGAGTTGTATTTGAAATAGAAAAGGAAATGTTGGCCTGATTTTCCGTTCATGGTTTTAAGGGTATATCTATTATTTTAATTTCGAAATCCATGAGATATGCCAAATTGCCAATATAAGCTATGGACATTTACCTGAAAAACAAATGCCACGTAGATTTAGATTAAAGAGGCAGAAGTTGTTAGACTATCAGAAGTATCACTTTGAGGTCGGCGTAACGTCGGAGAACAATAAACTATGGGGTTACGGCTGAAGTTTTGGTTGTCATGGAACTAAATATTAAATCTTATAAGGATCGAGCAGTTAACCAAATAAGAAAACAATAATGAGCTAATCACCCATCACAATAACAAAAAGGCGCCGAACATCAAAAAGACAGGCCTGTTCATTTTCAGCAAAGGTTCGCTTCCTCATTTAAAAAAAAACATGCATATGTATAATAAACAAGAGCTGGCTGAGGACAGCGCGCTGCACAATTCAACTGCTTTGTAAGAATTATGGTACATGCCGCAGGCCTTATATGAACCACTCTAGTCATGCCGCCCAAAAGGTTTGAGGCATGCATGCTGTTCAGTTTTTAAGTAGTGTCAAATTTATTAAAACTTGAACCAAACTGTTAAAGAACAAACAATCTGAGTATGTAAGCCAAAGCAGAGGGACTTGACGCAGGAACATTTCGTACTATAAATAAGGCCAGCAAGTTTGTTGATTGTTCTTGTATGGTTTTAAAGTAATATCAATTCCTTATATAATTTAACCAACGTTCAAACGGGGTAAAGCTTGGATCTTCAACAGTATTTGAGAAATATCAATTTCTTAAACACTTAAACGAAATGTTCTAACTACAAAAAAGGCAATAATTATGAAATTGTGTTAGCGAGGGTTACAGGACTTGTCATAGGCATGTATCTCATGGCTATAATGAAGGCGTGTAAGTTTGAATTTGTATCTGAATGGATTTAAATTTCTATATTTATTCTTAAAAACTGTAACCAACGCGGACGCCGACGCCGGAGCGAGTGCGATAGCTCCCCTAATTCATCGAATAGTGGAACTAAAAACTGTCTTAAATAACATTTTTGTATTATCACGATCACGAGTAGTTGACAAGCACTTGATTTTATCGACATTTCAATTATTTTAATCACAATGAACTACATGTTTTTGCATGTATTCCCATTTCATACGAGTAGATAAATCATGTTGGAGAAAAACGTAGTTAATCAAATTACGTAAAAGAGAAAACTGCCCTAGATGAGTAAAGAATATAATACATTTATATACCGGTATACCTCTTTAAGTAATTCACAATGTTAGAAGATGTTAAACATATTTAAATAGCAATTTTGTCTCTTAATTAATGTCGGAATAAAATATACATGTATAAATAGTCGGTTGTGTTATATGATAAATATATTTTGTTTCATTTTTATTTTGGCCAACGTGCGGGATTTCCAGTTTTTCTTGTTGTAACGCATTTGAGAATCCAAACTGCCGAATCCAGGAAGAAATAACAAAAAAGGTTTGTAACAATAGTTTGACTTTTAATTTTCTATTCTTATATTATTGATTATAAATGTCCGTGTTTACCATTTATCACGTCTGTGTAATATTTTCCTTTTAAGCTCACGCTTTTTGATCGCTTATTGTCCGTTGTCTGTCTTGAGTCGCTCGTAGTCAACATGTACCGTGTGAACACTAAAAAAACTAGGTCACTTGGGCAAATTGAAGAAAATGCCCGTGAACACTGTAAAATCAACATGAAACTTGCTCAGTACATATGTTCGTATGATATCTCGATCAAGTTTGAAAATGTTGCCGCTCCGTTGAAAAATATGGTCACCAGGGGCCGGAGCAGCCTGTAACCACCGGCTGGATTTCCAAATGATTTCATTTAAACGTTTCTTGGTCCAAATTCCGAGAAATAGTTTTGATTTGTTTAAAAACATGGCTGCCAGGTGTTGAGCAGGTTTTTCTTATATTACAAATCGCTTGCTGGATTTTAAATTCATTTGACAGAAATGGTCCTCGGATAACTTATACCAAATTCATTCAAATCATGTTGATTTGTTAAACAACATGGCGACCAGGAGACGGGGAAGTGTTACGTATATGGCTATATAGAAAACAATCAACATGTTTTTTTTTAGAATTCGCATGCTGAATTTTAAATTAATTTCATAAAAATGGTCCTTGGGTAGCACGTTACTAAATTCCTTGAAATCAGTTTGACTCTTAAAGGGACTATGTCAACGAAAAATTGGGTTCCTATTGCACTATAAATTATATTATCGAAGTCCGATATGCAAAGATAAGTACGTTAAATGAAGAATAAATAATATAATACATGCGTTATCATTCTTGGTACGGAGTCATTTGTAAACTATGGTTAAACAAAATGCTCACAATTGTGACGTCAAACACGACCAAAATTATAAATTGATTTTGATCTCAGAATGCGAAAACTCTTTTTCCCATTATATATACCATATTTAACCGCTATTACATGCTAGTTTCAATATCTTTATTTCAGATTTTTTTAACGAAGAAATTGTAACCTTGAGGCCCTTGTCGCTGACAAAGGGACAGGGGGGGGGGGGGGGTGCAGGACAGTTTTCGTATATGGCTACATTGAAAATAAATCGAAATAATTTTATAAAAAAATGTCCCCTCTGCAAGATTAACTGAAATTATTTTCATTCGTTATAAAACGTGGCCACCAGAATGCGAGGTTTTTTTCCAAATGTTGAAATATGTTTGTGTCTTGGTTGGATTTTGACAATAGTTCACGAAAATGTCCTTGGGGCACACTGTTCCAAATTGTTTAAAAAAAATTATTTGTTAAAAATTCGTGGCTGCCAATGGACAGGGCAGTTTTGCTCATATGGCTTTATTAAAAACTTTTAAAGTCTGAAACAACTTGCTGGATTTCGAAATAGTTGCGTGTGTAACTATCTACCAAAGTCCTTTAAATAATTGTGTTATACTAAAACATTCCTGGCTGTCAGAGGATTATCGTTAAAGATATTGAACTCCAGATGGGCCTAAAAATGGGCGTTTTTGTAGTTATGCCTTAACGTTAAAACATGCGTAAAACCATCACTGTTACTATAGAAAACGATAAAATACTGTCACAAATTGTATATTTCATATACCAAAAGCTCGCACTTTCCTTGAACTCGGCATTCCCTATTTAAAAATACTGCGGCTTTTCCCAATATACGCATACACGCACCTGGTTGAAGAGTGCGCATGAGCGACTTGACAAACCTAAACTGTCAGGTATCCTAAATATAAACAGCGCTAGTTTTAGGCTGTTGGCGGAACCAACGGTCTTTTGAGAGGGTAATTTCTAAAACAGCTATCGCGGAAAACTACTTCTTTTCTTAGCAGGCTAGAAGTCAGTAAATCGAAACCAGAAAGGGTCCTTCTTCAAAGCAGCAACATTTCACACCGTTTTTTTTTATTTTACATTTTCATTATTTAAGATAATGTATGCAATATGTATTATAATGTGCATAACATGTGATTTATTTTAAGAAGTGCACAAAAACAGGCTATTTTCTTATTGCCTACATATATATACCTTTAAAATGATACCAAAACAAATCATTTAAACTGTATTTTACAAATTCTATGCATCCTGCACTCCACCATATGTGCTTCTTATCTAACAAACATGTAACCCTGAGAATGTGACTTCCGTTTTGGGGTAATAAAATCCTTATCCGTTATTCTGGCCTTAGCAAATTGACTTGTTAACTGGCATGTATATAATTCCGTTTGCATAAGATAATTTCGTTACTTACAAATTAGTTTTCATTATGATGTTGTATACTATTGAATAAGAAACCAAATTATAAAGTTTAAAGGTAGGAAATAGAACTTCATTCAAACAGCTGTTTTGTTTTAACAAAAAGGCACCCATAATTCTCATTTTTATAGTTTCTTTTGTCGGCAACAGTCTTTCTACGCGATGAGCTGCCCGGCTAGTAGTGTTGTGCCGATTAATCATTTTAACTCTAGTGTTTCTGGCCCGATCCATCCAAGATTTCATGACGATGGATGACAGACGAAACATGATAGGTCCCCTATACCAATTGCTCACCAAGCTCTTCATGCTGCGGTGAGCTAAAAATAACAAAATCAATAAAAGGCTAAGCTAATCTATATGTATTGCTTATTTTTCAGACCCTTTGCTATTACATGTTTTATCTACGCCATGTTTGTTGCATTTTATATATATAAATTTTGCATTTTTGTACCCAACACAAGATCAAGATTTATAGTTTTGTGCGGTTGCTTAGCTTTTCAATAATTAATACATCTGATATGATTCTTGTCAATAGTCCAGCGCTTTAGTAGGTAAATGCAGTTTACAAACTGTATTTACAAAAACATGTTTATGCCTATTTCCTTCATAATTGCTATATAAATCAGACACATATTTATTTCCATACTAAATACAATAATGTAAATCATTGAAACGTTGGAGTTAATGGTGTTTTTCCTTTACTTTCAAGAATCCTGATTAATCGATTATTTAGTCAGAACTTGTTGCTGATTAATCGACTAAAACTTTGGACACTGATTAACAACACTACCGGCTAGCGCAGTAGTTATTACACTCGCTTCTCACCTAGGCTGCCTGTCTTCGCTTCCCACTCGGCACAAGTTAGTTTGGTTGGTGGTCACCAAACCGGACAGGTGGGGTTTCCTCCGGGTATTCTGGCTTCCCCGACAGCACAAGACTACTCCAAAATTAACAAATATTTCAGTAAAAAGATAAATAGCTGGATAATGCTGATTTTAATCAAAATTCGTCCCAACTTTTGACGAGTCTAAAACTAAAATTAGCAGGGGTGCTGGGACACAAGCGTTATGGTATTCAATTACGTTTCGTTAAATATAACTAAGGCAAAGGCGATCATCAGATCAAATAATATGATAGGAAATATAGTGGACACATGTTTACGAGCATTATGTACAATATTTTGTTATTGAAATGCATCGTTTTAAAGTGTGTACCTTTATGAACGATCTTACAACAGACGTAGTGCCATAAATATACATAAACAAATAACGTTAATCAGCATATATTTCTATATGAAATGACATACAAGTTAAGAACAAACTTTGCTATAAAACGCATAATTTTATAGTTTTAAAAACAAAAACGTTTTCGGCTGTACAGCCTGAAACTCCAATACATGCCTTGACTCGAAAGTTGTTTTGGATTACACACTACTGATAAATAGTTCAAAAGGTAAAAGTCGTATTTGTTGATGTATTCGTTACTTTATTTGGATCTGTGTCATTTATATGCTTTTCTACCGGCTTTCAAGTTATATTGTCAATTTAATCTTTTAATTTTGAAAATAATTGAAATATTTGTTCATATCCACTTTAAGAATATCTTAGATATTTTGTATATTTAGCATCGTGTATTGTAACTGGATGATGAAAATGACCGTTAGTTCCATTAAACTATATTGAAAGCAATTATTTGAGTACATGCTTCTTAAAAGTTAATCACACATTTCTATAGCGTAGTTTAATTTGAAGAGTTTGAATGTCAAAGTACTGACTAAGGTTAACTTATTCATTTAATTATTTAAAAAAAAACACACACTAATTTTGCATTTTTTTGAAATGAAATGTGTGTGTCTTTTTCAACAAAATTAGTGGAATTTATTAAGTGACCACGATTGGTATTTCGGATCAGGAACGAAGTATGTTTCGAGTACTGCAAACAAGTTGAATTAAAGTTTATTGAGCAAAGTGGTGTCGCGCAATATAAACTGATCTTGGACTCTTTGTATCAATTTACTACAAGAACGGGTTTTTGAGAAACAATCGTAGTATGAAAACTAACGAGTTATTTGCCTTAGTTGTAACATCTCATAATAGGTATGGTTGTATGCTTCGATCAGCTGAGTCTTTGTTTACGTACTTTTCGAGTTGTTTTAAATAAGATGATGGATAGCTCAAGCGATTCAGAGCTGGACGAACGTATACCATCAAGCAGGGAAACTCCAACCAACCCGAGTACATGCAAAATTAATTATTTATTTAGATCTATCATTGTAGTTGGGTGATTACAGATTTAAAACCCATTATTGCCCAAAATACATTAGATCTACTGCCTTTCACATAAAATACAATAATCATAAAACATAGATCATTATATGATAATATGCAGCCTATTTTATTGACATGTAAAGTGTGTAAAATGCGGATCTTTTTATTTGATGTTTACGGTTTTACGGGAACTTTCTTTTTAATTGAGGCGGGAGTGGGGGAATAATAATTATAAAATCACTTTTTACAGCACTTGACAAAAATATACTATATTATTTAAAAGAGGAGCATTTATTTATTTTTATATTGAAGATTTTTTTAACAGTCAAGGCTAAAAAGAAGCTCTTTTAAAGTTAATTCATTAGTTTGAAAATCTTTAAATAAGCATTGGAACAGATACAATAAGTGCTCTATACTTTTCCAAACATTTAGATGTCATTACTAGCTTATGTGCTATGTGCTTCAGGGTAATATAAAAGGGCCCTTTGTTATCGGTTGATGTGCTTAACTAGTAAAAATATTCATTCATCAATTGTCATTTTTACACTTTGACCAGATTGAAAGTTCCCAGATCAATAGGAACATTTAACCCGCGTTGACCGTTGAAAAAGAAATTGTACATAAGACCAACTTTTGTTTTATTTTGTTTTTACGGAAATCCCTATCTTGATTTTTAACAAAAACATAAACAAGTAACCATTGTGAATGTTAATTATAATTCGGTATTTTATTTTACTCAATTACTACTGACAGCGACCTTTGTAAAATTTTATGAGTTATTCTGAAAATATGCAGATCATATCATTTGTATCATCATCATTTGTTATATTTTTATTTGATCTTATTAATATTATTTCTTTTATGTTCGTATTATTCGTACAGAAAGTAATGATACATGTGAAGTATCAGTTTCTTTTAATACTTATAAAAATAATGGTCAAAATGCTAATGTTTATAAAATGTTGACGTCGGGACTCGAGCTCAAAACTTCGCATTGCAAGCGCGGCATCTGTTCCACTACACTATTCTTCCTTTACGATATATAAGCCTATACGCTATCAATTTTCATTCTAAAATTGGCTATGATACGTTTGATACTTAGTAATATCAATAAATAAATCCCGATTGCATACGGAATATTCATGAGTGTCAGGTTAATAATTTCGCACTATACTAGTAGAATTCCACGACAAGGTCAATAACTATGTACCAACAGTGTGCGGTGAAGCACGTCAAGTTTCACTTGGACCTGTCAATTTTCTCCCGAGTTATTCCTTTTATTCAATAAAAAATGCACAATGATTTTTTTCCAATTTTTTTCAACCAAGTCCAATATACTGAATATTGTTTTAAAAAGATATTGAACTGAAACTTGAAATACTTGCTAATGTTAACACAATGCAGATATACGACAAGTGACATAACTGGGTGTTATTTTTTTATTATTTATTTTTCTTATTTTTAGAATTTCAATGAAATATCTTTAATACGGTTACAGGTATTCAACTGCAATTTATTTATGGTGACACTGTGCAGATGTATGACAAGTCCCATTACTGTAGCAAACAGCATTACAGGATTATTGCATTTTTTAAATTAGAATTTTGTTAACTTAGAAAATTTTGTTAACGTTGTTGTTACATGGAGGTTTCTCTCAAACCATTATATCGACTGCGCTGTCCTCCCGACAGCTCTTGTTTCGATTTGCTGTATTGCGGCGGGTGACATCATCGAACTAGCTTGTTATGCTCGTTATCCGACGTTAAAAATTTACTCTCAATTTCGCGTTTTGGTTTAATTAGATTTTGTTTGCTGAAATAAAGTAATACAGATATTGTTCTAGGGAATCATTATTTTCAATTGGTGCATTGACAGTGACAGTTATTGTCGTTAAGTATTTTAATTTTTTATTTCAGATTCCCATATTCGGAGACTTCAGCGTGTAGTCGGCCTAATTAATGCTAGGGCCCGTGACACCCTGCGCAATCCAGAGGAATCACGTGACTACGCAAGTCAAATTGCACAGTCCTTTAGGACTCCTGGGTTGCAAGGGAGGGCTGAGGCAGGGCGGCCATCATTTTCCCAGCAGGCAAGATTTGTCTGTCTGAGACTACCAACGATGAGGGCTATAAGCAGACTTGACCTGCAAGATCTGCAACGATATGGTTCTGGTTGGTAAATTTTTCTGGATTACAATGTAGTTTTTTTCAAAACTAATCTTATTTATGTTATAAAATCGCCCCGCTACTGTAACAGTGTCGACATGCTGCCGTTACTCAATAAAAGACTTCGTCCTAATGTCCGTTACATTTCAGACGGTGTTAATGTTTGTTTAGAAAATCGGTGATGTAGTCATATTGTGAGTACTGGAATGTATATTACACGGAATTAAGTTTCAGTTATGTTAGATAAAACAAAAAGTGTCGTTTAAAATTAATAACTTAACTTTTTATATACTTTTATTTAACAAAAAAAGCAATCGGTTCTTTTTAACGGTAAATCAATGTTTAAATCAAAAAGAAAAAGAAAGGAAAATAAAATTAAAACAGTTATCAGAAACAAAATTTTCATTGCTCCCAACAGTAACATATACTCAAATTGTTCAGTTAACAAATTATTTTTTTTACCATCTGAATCAGGTGTTTCCTTTGCTTATTCTAACTCCAATTACAAACACACAACCTACTGCTAAATCGTCCGACAACCGTGACCAACGATCGTCCTGTTTCCATTCTGCGTGGGATATTAAAAACTTTGGCAATGTTCATGTCAGAAACCACTGCTTAGAGTTTAATATAATTTCACAAAAATGTTCCTTAGATGGCTCTTTAACAAAATACTTTGCATTATTTAGAGTTGTTTAAAAAAAAACCTGTCCGTCAGAGAGCGCGGCCTTTTTTCGTTAAATAGAATATCATGGTCCTTTCGCTTCTGACACTCCTTGCTTAATAAGCCAGTGGAGCGATACAGGCGCTCGTGAGCCTCATGTGAATGCGCATGATACATATGTTTTGTTATGTCTATCTATTTTGATACATATTCTAGGGCACCCACCTCCTGAGAGGGCCAACAATAGGGGGTTGGTACAGTTGATGCTGGACTGGGATATCAACGAAATGAGAGCTTTCGTCCAGGAGATGTACCCAGTCCTCCACAGCACCCCCTATGAGTTGTGCCGGGCCACTCGTGGGGGTCATCTGAATCCAATAGACCAAGCCTTGTGGTCGACAACCGGCCTGCAGCAGCACTTCCGGGGTGATCGCCGGAGACTTACCAATGTGCCAACCATATACATAAGGCCTTTGGTAGAAATTCTACATCGACCAATGGACACACCGACAGTATGTAATTGACTGGTATAACATTCTGTCGTTTTCTGTGTGAGTGTCACGACTCAATAGACAAAAATACCTCTAAATATTCAATAGCTCACCAGTGACATCAGGCAATTGACCTGAGACGGATTAAACCATTACACACTTCAATAACTACATTGTTGCTAACTTAATGAATGTAATTCACGTACAATGGTATGGATTGTCTCAGGTCAATCTGAAGAAGCTATACTCAGTTATTGCAGGATAAAATATAATTTTGTTCCTTCCATATTTAGCTTGACTGTTAAAAAATATTGGCGAGTTCACTTGGCTCTTGAGTTCGACCTGGGTAAACCGTTATGCCAATCGAAACGACCCAGGTTGTGACATTGACACCAGTGGCATCATTTTGACATGTTGACCCAAAGTATTCTAACCATGTAAAGTTGGTATTTCTAGAGTTCAAAGATGGCCAGTCGATGAAAAATCGCTTCATGGGGGTCAACTGATATTAACCAATGAACAGGGAAACTCCGTCCATATAGAGTATATCTGCGCATGCTCGTTATTTATATGAATGATGTCAAAACTATGGACATTCGAACTTCCGTGTGAACTCGCCCTACGAGAGCTATTGTACAAACACAAACAGCAGTCGTTGAAGCATATTATGTACTAGTATAAGTGAATAGAAGAGAAGCTATTAAACTGTATGCTTAATGGTTTAAATCTGGTATGCACAAAACGTGGAGGCTTTCAGATTTTGAGAAGTGTCAGAACTGGCTACCCCACGTACAGAGCTAACAGAACTTGCACTACCACGTGCAGAGCTTACAGAACTGGCACCACCACGTGCAGAGCTGACAGACCTGGCACCGCCACGTGCAGAGCTATCAGACCTTGCACCTTCACATGCAGAGCTGACACCCGCACCACGGGCAGTTACTGTAAGAGTCTGTAATATGTTAATTCGAAAAGGAAAATCATAATCATTATAAACAATACATTAATATGTATCTTTATGTTTCAGAGTGTTTTGTGTCCTTTCTGTGTTTTTGGTAACGACTCTTTGTCTTTGATAAATAATTGACATACCTAATTTTTCTTGTTACTAGATTGCTCTTGTTAAGTATCTTTCCTCCTATATTATTTATTTGACAACTGTTTTGACATTTGTTGCAAGCATTACCGCACATGATTTATTTTTATTATAAGGAGTGATTGTGATACAATTTTATCTCACATAAATGTTATTGATAATAAATAGTACAACAGAGTGATACAATTTTATCTCACATAAATGTTATTGATAATAAATAGTACAACATTTCCATGTCTAATTTTTTGAATATGTAGACACAAGAACATATGTCATTTTAAGTACATGTATTTCATGTATTCAAACAGATGTTGTTGTTTTTTCATTCAAATGGTTGTTTCTTACACAACTCCTAATTTCGGTTTATTGGTAAAATGCTTTAACCATGGTGCATTTAATTCTGTATTGTTCCCTGTTGTGCAGAGAAACAATGCATGAATTAAAATTCACATTATTGGTAGTGTCAATATACCTGAGAACTATGCAGCTAACCTGGCCTGAGAAAGTGTGCCTCCTGCTTTTATAATGCAACAAATATGCGCTACATCAATTATTAAGAAAGATGCAATGATTTTTAAATACTTTCTGATTTTGCATTTGTTTTTGTAATGATAATACTTTTTATTCACAGGACCGTTTCGAGGCTGAAGAACAAAGGGAAAGACAACTGCAGCAAGTAAATATATGCAGTGGTGTATATATTCAGTAATTCTTTCAATTGTATGAACCCATACTAAATCTGGTCAAATACAATGTAATGACATTCCTCTTCCGCATTTTGTTCAGTATAAAATATCAGTTTTATCTTTCTGAGGTCAGCTTGTATGAAGATAAGAAACAATTTACTTACGAAAAAGACTACCTGAGGACATCTATGTTGTTGGCTTATATATTAGAGTAACTATCTAAGAAATTATTGACTTGTCAGCGAATATTTACATCGAACAAAGCTGAAATAAAACATTACGAAACATGTTGCTATTGTAGTGTCAAGTCGTATCAAGATTTCCCTCTTAAATGCACAGCCCCAAAAAGTCACTAATCTGTCGCAACAACCTTGTACAGCGGTAATAATTACTATATACGTATGTAACACCAGCCATTCTAGTACCCCCCAAGTATTGGAGCACAGTAATATCCCCTTGGTCAAAGATTTGATAATGTCAGCCAAATATTGTAATTTTATTTCCATAATAAATATTTTTTATAACTGGCCCTGCATCCATTATTTCATTTTCACCAAGCAAAATAGAAATTATGTATCATTAAGTTCTACATTGTTGTTATTAGCTACGCAGTACAAGGCGAAATACAAATTCCCACAGAAGCTGAGGGTGGTGTGGCCATACGATTCCGGTTTCCAGATGGATCAACAAGAACGCAAAGAATTGGGCCGACAATGGAAATGAATGAAATTGTTAAAATCAAAAGATTTGCTAGTATTAACGACTTGTTAATTGCGAAAACACAAAATACTTGTAATTTAAATACTAAATTCTCCAGGATACAGTCCAGCAGATTGAGTAAAATAAAAGAATACGTATATGCAAATATAAAAAAGCCTATTTATCACTTAGATCAAGCTCAAAAGCATTGATTAAATTGTATTTGAAATTCCTTGGTATACTGATAACTGCATGTTTGTATAAGAACATCTCAGTGAACAAATTATGATACCGAATGGTTATCATTTGATGAACAGGCTCTCATCTCGGTTGCGGGGAGTCACCCACAAGCCACCCGTGATTTCTTTATACGATTGCCGGCCAGCAGGATTCCGCTAGCAGCTTCTGCTATTGTTGGCTCGTTAGCAGACCACAACATAACTACCTCAACATCTGTTGACATTCAATGGGTACATGTAAATAAATGTGATGCTCTGTCTGTTCATCAGAGATTTTGAATGTTTAGAAGAATTTTTAAGACAATCCGAGCTATATATCTCTGTCACCCAGTCAAGACAAAATCCAACAACTAACCATAAGTTCACATTAAACAACAGCGTTCTGTTTATTCTAAAGATTTGTTTAGATTTAAGATGAAACTAAAAGCAACACTTGTGTTATAAACCTTAATCCTTATGTTGACAAATACTGATTTGCCTTCGACATTCGAAAAATGGCTGATGGGTGTTCAGTGTACCGCGTCCGTCAGTCTGTCAATCTATCAGTTTGTCGGTCGGGCTGTCTGCCGTATGGTTTCCAGTCAATAACTCAAGATCGCTTAGGTTTAATGTTTTAGATGGTCACCAGATCTAAAATATAATTAAAAGAATTGACGATATAATTTTTCCTTTCATATATATCAAAAAGAAAAATACCTAACATTAATACAAACGAAATAACACTCATGAGCAAGAAATACATTGGAAAAAGTGTGCCGTTTAAGAATAATCATCGTTTGAAATATGTATAATTATAAAGAGTTTGTAACGCTTTTCCTAGGTATTGTGGAAAACTTGTTTATCACTTACATAACGTTAAAATTCACCCCCTGTACTTGTAAGTCCAGCTGGCCGAGTGGTTAAGGCGTCAGTCTGTTTTGATCCCGACGGTCGCAGGTCCCGGCGAAGGCAAATGTTGTAATTTACTTCTTGTTTTTAGCTTACCTGAGCACAACGTGCTCATGGTGAGCTTTTGTGGTCGCCTTTTGTCCGTCGTCCGTCGTGCGTCGTCAACTTTAACTCGTTAACACTCTAGAGGTCAAATGTACTGGCCAATCTTCATGAAACTTGGTCCTCTTGTTTTTTAATTTGCTTTATTCATTGTGTTTTTTTCTTCTGAAAATGCTTGCTTATGGGGCAGTGATTATTAATAATAAAAATACATGTGTTTACATGACACTGCTTCTCTATTTTTTTTCGTACAAAATTATCTTATACATTTTACTTGTAATCGTAGACACTTTTTAAATGTCTAACTTCACTTCAGGAAGTGTATGGCTCTGGTGAAACCACAGAACAGCCAGTATCGGATCACGAGGTATACAGTCACTAACAAATGTTCGGCAACATCACGGTTTATCTCCTTCTCCATTCCTGATTTATAACCAAACAAGTTTGACATGTCTGATTATACCCCCTTGGCATAGATTGCATGCTCTCTGTAGTCTACACTTTATTACTATCTTATGCAAATGTTAAATTTTATAATGTAATGATGGCAGGTTTAAATCATTTGTTTCTTTTTTTTCAGATGTCAAATTCTGAACATTCTGTAACTCCTGCGCAATACACTGAACATGAACCAGCTCAAGCTTTAAATCCGTTTCAGATTAACACCATCCAAGATGAACAACAAGAAAACACACCATCCTTGTAAGTTGTGTAATATAGTGTTCTCTGATGTAAGGTTTAGTTAATGTACCAATTTTAATATGCTGTCAGTACAGTTTATTTGATAATATTCTTTAGCAGAGTAATAATATAGCCATACGAAATCATGAGATAGTCATACGATATGCTGAGCTAGGATCCAGATAAGATACGTTGACTTGGATCAAGGATAAGGGTCAAGCCCCGAAAATATACAATAACAGACAAATAGGTACTAAAATAGTAATCACATTTCAACATGTACATATAAAATACTTCATTACAACGCTATAAACATCACACATATATAATACATAAACAAGTTATACTTTCACTTACAGAGCACAATGAATGAATTTAAAAAGACCCAGTCACCTGCCTAAACATGTTTTAAAACCAGTCAACCATTACAATTGGTCAGTATGGTCAAAGGGAGATAATTGATTACTCAGTCCGTGTTACTTAACATTCTACCAGGTAGCTGTAAACTTGCAGTTAAGTTAAATCGCCACACAAACGTTTAGGAGGGGGTATATGGAATAAGTGATTACGACATTGCGTACGTTAATGCACTTTGGATTGTTTATCGCATTTTTGTTCATCAATGTACACATTTCTTTTATGTTGCGGATATTTATTTACTTTTAGCTGGTATAATTACATTACAAGTGACCCTGAATACACGTACTTCATTCGGAACCGCTGCAATCAGTGCATACAATCAGCACAATATTTAACAAAATATCTAATGCTAACAAACGTTTCAAACATGCATGTTGATGCTGAGAAATCTTTCTTTCGAAGTAGTATAGGTTTACGTGTTTGTAAGTACATTTAAAATAAAGCCAGTGCTTTTGTCGTAAGTGACACGTAACTACCCAATCGATAGTACTGCTGAAAATTTTATCAACGCAACTCCTCCTACAGTATCTTAAGTTGGAAACATTAAGCGTTGCACTTGTCCCTCCGTCCGTCTTTAAGTCCGTCCGTCCGTAAGTCCCGATATTGTGTGCGCTCAACGCTAAACTGCTGGACCGATTTCGCTCATACTTTCACAGCTAAAAAAACTTAAAATGTACGTGATCGCAAATGAAGGCATTTTGGCTACGACCAATTTTGGCAGAATTATGGCCCTTCCAGTTTTTATAATGTAGAATTTATATGAAAATATATGTGTGAAAGCAAACATTAGTGTTGGCAGTGATTTTTTATCGCTAATTTTAGTGCCGTTTAAAGGCAGTTTCCCCTGACAAAATATCCTCCCTTTTCCCCAAAGTTATCAATGTTATTCCCCCCAAGTAATTAGTGTTTTAGAGGTGGGAGCGTTAATAGAAAAAAAATTATTCAATGATAATTTGATTCGGCACCATTATCAAAAAGAAGTTCAGAAGATGAACCATTTAAATATTTTTATCATCAACAGGGAAAACTAACCATACATTACATGAAAAATAAACTTAAAAATACAACTTTCCCATTTTGAAAATTGTCACGCTAAAGTTCCCCATTTCATGGGCACAGGCAGTTAGGAACGTTTGAAAAAATCACTGGCTGGCAACACGCCCTTTGTGTCCAAACATGTAACGTGGGGGCATTCGGGTCTGTGATACATCTAGTTATGACACTGTCACAGAGTGTCCGATTTGACATGCAGTTGTGCATTAAGAAAGGAATAAGGGTAACTCAACCCAGCCTAAATTTTGTATAGTTTAGGCAAGCAGGCACTGACTGAAGAGTTGCAGTAAACAAACAATGTCTTGTGGTTGTCCATTTGAGAAGGCGTAATGTTTAGAATGCTAGTATTTAAATATTTGTATATAGAAATCTTGGTTTGGCCAAAAATACGTTTCTTACGCCCGACCAAACTTCTATGGCGACTCTCAGCCTAAACTTTGTTTTCGTGTTAGAAAACGTCCCCAAAAGTCATTGAATTTTCGTTTCCTTAAGTTCTGTGAACACCTGTAGACTGTTAAGACGCTCTTCGGGATTGTTTCTAAACAAAAGAACGAACGTATACTTAACATTCGTTATATAATTTCCATAGCATGATCTAATCCTCAAAAAATAAGTAAAAAATAATTGCCGACCTACCCACCCTAATTTTAATTTCAAGGAGAGGGAGCCAGGGATATTTTTGGCGATACCTTTTTTGTGGAAGAACCTTTCATGCTGTATCCCAGGAACAACATAAATGAAATTACAATGGATTTTTGTTTTGCTCTCAAACATAAAAAAAATCATTTGTAATTGCCCCGCTCTGATTAAATAAAATATTTGATGACTTCAACATAAAAAAGGGCTAATGTGCTGCCTTATGGAAAGCTTTCGTTACCTGTTTCCAGACTGATCCACGTCAACCGTAGAACGCTTGTCCAAGACATGCTCAGACAGTTTGAATTGCTGGGAGCCGATACCAATGTGACCATTCAGTTTGAAGGGGAGCAGGCGGTGGACCAGCATGGAGTTTTCAGGGACGCCCTCACTGCATTTTGGGGTGGCATAGTGGGAACATATTTTGAAGGACATGATGAAGCTGTGCCAATCGTCACCCCGAGTATAACCGTTCACATGTGGCAGGCTATTGGCAATATTCTTGTCAGAGGCTTCAGACAAGCAGGATATATACCCCTACAGTTTAGTAATGCATGCTTGATACGGGGTATTTGGGGAGGTGCCTACAGGCATTCTCCAGCAATCATGGCTCCGAACCCTGGGAGGGTTTGAGCGCCAGCTAATGACCAGAGTCATGGCTGGTCACTATATGGAAGATGACCAAGATGAGGTTGTCGAAGTGTTCGACAGATACCATGTGGGCGAGTTGCCCACTTCAATGTGCAGCGTCTGGGCGAAAGGTGTGCACATGTTATGTGCCTGGAAAGACCTTTATGCCCTCTCATGTCAATGGGATTAGACAGGCTTAGAGGCTCGTTTGATTCAATCGATAGTTTCATTTCAACAATCAGAACCTTGCGTCCATATGGTAGAAGAGTTGCGTCTCTTGTCACAGCTGAAGTAGGTAGCCCTCAACAGGAACGAATGATTCAATTTCTAAGGCAATTCTTACGAAGCGCCGATGATGATCTGCTGAGACGTTTCCTACGCTTCAGCAGTGGAAGTGACGTCATAAACTTCCGCCAGATCAATATCAACTTTAACAACCTGTATGGTTTGCAAAGGAGGGTGGTGGCACACACTTGTTCTGTTACTCTAGATGTGCCAACCACTTATATTTCGTATGAGTTTCAATACGAATTACGGCAGCAGTTGAATTCTGATATGTGGGGCATGGACTTTGCCTAAAATATAGTTGGCCAAATTGCTGAACTATCACTCTGATATAGGTTTTATGTCATGTGATGTCGTCTGCGATTTTCCTGTCATGTGAGGCCAAAAAGTGATCACTTTTTCAACACATTTCTGATCCTGTTAGACCAACGTGTGTTCTATTTCAATGTTTTCAATTAAGGCAAAACAATAATTATTAGTTTCTTAGGCACTTTTTTCTAAATCATTGAGGGAGTGCAGAAATTATCAAGAGAAACAAAAACCTGCCATGAGTCTAATATTTCTGCATTCATATTTTGTTCAATTTGTTATTGATATGTGATATTTCTGCCTGTTTTGGACTCGAGCGAGCCTGAAGTCCAGTTATACTTATTTACACTTAAAAAACTTCAGTGTCTTTCTTTTCGGCATAACCTTTCATAAATATTTTTCAATAAATTTGGGAGCTAAACGTATTAATAAGTAGAATCAAACAAACGGAATCGCAAACAATGACCGATTTGGTTTGGTGAAATTCGCATTCCAAATGTAGGAGTTTTTATATACCATCCTATTAGTTATTTTTGCTTTAAATATGTGCTGGTCTCAAAATGAAATAACTACACTATAAAAAACATCAAAAATGCATTACGAAAAGCACACATGTAAGTTTTGTGAATTGTTAAATATAGTATAATTGTGAATTGTTTCATTATTGTCTAGATTTTCAATAAAAGTGAAGAGTATATGGTAATATATAAATAAGTCGGTCAGTTTCATTCATGATTTGTCCAACTATTTTTCTTTGTTTCATTAATTTTGCCATACCTTTTAGAAGTACACGAATACTATTGACGTTAAAATTACTAAAATTAAATGCCCATAAAAAGTATTCACAACTTTTGAATCAATAAATGCCCCAAAATTATGTAAATTGTTATTTACAAAGATTTAATTTTTGTGCTACTTAAATCTTGAAAGTTGGTGATCTAATGTCAATGTCACACTGACATTTCGAAGGAAGGTTTTCATTTTTTACCTTAAGAAACCATCTCAAATGTGTCTGATAAAGTTTGATATCATCATGCATTCATTAGCATAAACAGTAAAGACATGTAGGATCTTCATAAGGTGATATGAGTTTGTTTTTACACAATAATAATCATATAAATTGAAGTGATGCGTATTTCATCAAACACAACCTAATATCATCATCTTCATCATTATTGACTCTATCTAGTTCAAATATCATTTATTGTGCTTGTAAATGACACGCAAGTCATGTTAATTATAATCAATCATAAATAATTATTTTAGTAAGTGACAAAGAAACATAAATGTTATTTGTTTATGAAGATTTATCATTTGTTTTCTGCTTACTTACGTCTTATGGACATTAGTGTCATAAACATTCATTTGTATGAAAGACATGTGGTTTGTTTCCTAATATATGTGTGTTAATATATCCTCTATGGGCTATAGGTTTGAAGTATCACCAAAATGCAAAAGGATTAAATTCTTACTCTTATAACATTGCTTGTTTTCAAATATTTGCCTTGTAAAGTCAAATTTTAAACTTGATCTAACATAACATTTTCTATTGTCAACTTATAATAATAGTATAATATACTATTATAGAAGTATATGAAATAGTACTGGGCGAATTTTTGACGAAATGTTAAATTAATATCTTTACAAAACATGCAAATTGTGATGTGATGTTTTGTAATGTATGACCTTGACCTTTGAGCTAGGATCTCAAGCATAGTATGTGACAAATCAACTTTTAGTTGTGCAAGTCTGATAGAAATCCACCCTTTATGGCTAAGTAACAGCCTGGACACAAACCATTGTTTTAACTATGAACTTAAAATGTGACTATGACCTTGGTGAAAGGAACTTGACTTCTATATGCAACACATCATCTCCCGGGCATTACCATGTATCATCTATTATATGTGATTGCTACATGTAAATCTATGGTTGTAGTAAACAGCAATATTGACTAGTTGTTTGTGTTATACTTGAGTCACATTTCACATATGTTCCCTTCATATTTGATAGTGGCAAAATAATCAAAACACAATATTTTCCGAATAATAGAAAGTAGAATTCCCATCTTTAAGCACAACCACACCTAACAATCATAACATAACAAATGTTAACAATCAGAACAAGTTTCAAGACAATCCATTGGAAACTATGAGTTGCACTCACAAGGAATTTTCTCTGGATATTCAATAGAAAAACATAATCAAAGGGCCATAACTTGGAATGCAGGAGAAAAATTTGAATCTCCATCATTAACGCACAACTACACATTACCATATAGAATGTAGACAATTTCAAGAAAATCTTTTGGAAACTGTATGAAAAGTTGCATTCACAAAGTATTGCTAACAGACAGACATCCGTACGACCAGTGGTATACATGATACAAGAGGGCCATGATGGCTCTAGGTCGCTCACACGAGTTTAAGGCATCATAATGGCTTATAACAAGAGGGCCAAATGGCACTAAACTACTTACCTGAGTATAAAGATCTGGGCCTTGCAGATTCAGGAGAAGAATGTTATAGTCTAAACCATGGCCCACAGGACGTGGCCACTTTCCACCCCAGGGGCCTAATTTGAACAATAGATGTAATGAACAAAGTTTCAAGCCAAATACGAAACCTATGGGCCTTGCGGTTTCAGAGCAGAAGATTTTTAAAGTCTTTGTGCTATTTAAGTCTGTATAAACCATGTGACCCCTGGGGCGTGGCCAGTTTTGACCCCATGGCCATGAATTGAACAAACTTTGTAGAGAACAACTATATGATATTACATACTAAATATGAAACCTCTGGGCCATGCAGTTTCAGCGGAGACAATTTTTTAAGTCATTTTGCTATTTAAGTCTATATAATCATTTGACCCCCAGGCGTGGCCATTTTTAACCCCAGAGGAATAATTTGAACATTCTTTGTAGAGGACCACTAGACAATGTTACATATCAAATATGAAAGCTCTGAGCCATGTGGTTTCAGAGATTTTTTTAAGTTTTCACTTGTTGAATCTTTTTTTAGCTCTGGTGATCTACATATGCAACGGACCGGAACGATTTGAAAAACTGTGAAAGAGGGTCACTCAACGATCATTCCTGTTAAGTTTCATGAAAATCTGCGGTTTAGGAGAAGATGTTGATTGAATGAAAATGACGACCGACGGATAAAAGGCGATCACAAAGCTCACCATGAGCACAACATGCTCTGGTGATCTAATGAAAAAATTACCCAACCCTACCATTTTTTGTGCAATTAAACCTAAACTATTATACTTTACGGCCTAATCATTGAAATCAGAGTTTTGGGACTTGCCACAGGCATATATTTTGTGTTGTTAACAAGGCCTGAAAGTTAGAGGTTTGATTCTTGAATAATTTTAGAGCACTGTCCATTTCTTACAAACTTTTAACTACAAATTTTAAGTTCAAAAGGGTCAATCATTATGTATTTATGTAAGACAGATTTATGTGATTTGTCACATGCATCTATTACATGACTATCAACAAGGTCTGAAAGCTGAGTGGAAAAATAAAAACAATAGATGGCCACAAACAAATGTCTCATTCAACGATTAGGCTATTAGTGCGACATACAAAAATCGATGGCCCTAAAATAAATTTCAATTCCAAAGCCATCGCTGGATTCCCCCAGGGGATCAATCTCTTGTTTTAATTGTTCCATGAGCTCAGCACTAATTGGACATTTTGTGGTGGGAATGTCAATATGATTGCCCTCTGCTGGCACCGGAGCGTCCCAATCTACACCAAAATCTTCCTCGACTTGGTCTCCAATGACATGTGGCTCAAAAAACAGGTCGTCAACTCCAGTCTGCCCATGTCCTCTGTGCTGCACGATTCCTTGCACATAAAGTTGGATAGGCGTTTTCCCCTCACAAGTACTAAGTCTGTGGTTATACCATCCATTCAAAAATCGTTTAAGATCTCTGTTCAATCGAGGTAAGTACACATATTGTAGACACCAGAGTTCAACGGTGTTGTCTGGATGAAGCACACCTTCTTTCTCAAAATGTTGAAAAAGTTGTTTGTGTACATTGGTGCAGCCTAAGTAAACATCCCTCCACAGTCTTTCTATCCGTTGATTATGCACACTGCGGCCTGTCAAGCAGCTACCCCTTTGGTGTCCCCTATATGTGTTCATAAAGTGTGAAACATCAATGTTTTCACCTCCATGGTCGCAGCGCACTCTCGAAGGTACACCATACTCGTGAGTTGCAATCAGGAAGTTATCTAAAACAGTTGCTGCCTTGTTGTTTGTAGAGGCTTGCAGGAAAACAATAAGTCTCGAGAACCCATCGATGCCTCCACGGATAACAATGCCCCACCTGTAAACAGAAAAAAATACTTCAGGAGTGTTTTTAAACAAGAGAATGTTTTTAAACAAGAGAATATTTCACATTTTCTTAGTCCAAAACAGCCTCATAACTTGAGAAATCCAAGCCAGAGTTATCTTAATTGAACAGCACAGTCATTTTGCAATAAAAATGTCAAATTTCATAAGCTTTGATACCCCGCCAGGAAATGTGTCAATTTAGTAGCAAGAAAGTGAAAGAACACGGATGCACCCACATTCTGCCAGTTGTCACAAAACCATATGCAATTACTGTACCAAGGTTCAGAAGTTCACATGGTGATGAATATTTCTGTAGTTTCATCAGTCTAGCAGTTACACTTGTTCAGGTTACATGTGACTTAAGTCAAAAAATGTCAATCAGATAGGGACAGGAAGTGTTTGCAGTATTGGTCTATTGACAGGGAAAAATATGACATAGTTACAAGATAGGTCTGACAGTAAAATGTAAAATATCAGGTAAATGATTTTTATAGGGGTTACCTCCCCTTAACTGTAAATTTCAGTAATATACTGAATAATACCCTGTATATGAGGGGTAACTTGTGTTTTTTGTAACAAAGTTATTATTTACAAAATAAAATGTATTGCATGTACATTTCCATGCAAATAAAGCTAAACAGGGTAAAATACTGACAATATTGAATATATCTGTCAAAATATCGGGTAACATGATTATAAAATGACATTTACCGTAGTTAAAGAAGAATATCATGAAAAAAACATGCCATGTTATTGAAAAACTTGACAGTTTATAAAACAAGAAAATTACATAATGACCCTGAAGACATGTGTGAAGTTTCAATTGAATATCTGTAGTAGTTACTGATATATGTTCTCGTTGCACGCAAACCTTAACTTGAATTTTCTCTTGCCCGCAAACCTTCACCTGACTTTTCTAAATACTAAAATTGGCATAAATCTGCAAAATTGCAGGTCAGAGTAATGGGCCTTGGTCAGTGACTTTATGCAGGTCAGAGTAATGGGCCTTGGTCAGTGACTTTATGCAGGTCAGAGTAATGGGCCTTGGTCAGTGACTTTATGCAGGTCAGAGTAATGGGCCTTGGACAGTGACTTTATGCAGGTCAGAGTAATGGGCCTTGGACAGTGACTTTATGCAGGTCAGAGTAATGGGCCTTGGTCAGTGACTTTATGCAGGTCAGAGTAATGGGCCTTGGTCAGTGACTTTATGCAGGTCAGAGTAATGGGCCTTGGTCAGTGACTTTATGCAGGTCAGAGTAATGGGCCTTGGTCAGTGACTATGCAGGTCAGAGTAATGGGCCTTGGTCAGTGACTTTATGCAGGTCAGAGTAATGGGCCTTGGTCAGTGACTTTATGCAGGTCAGAGTAATGGGCCTTGGTCAGTGACTTTATGCAGGTCAGAGTAATGGGCCCTGGTCAGTGACTTTATGCAGGTCAGAGTAATGGGCCTTGGTCAGTGACTTTATGCAGGTCAGAGTAATGGGCCTTGGTCAGTGACTTTATGCAGGTCAGAGTAATGGGCCTTGGTCAGTGACTTTATATAATGACCCTGAAGAATGAGTTTAGTTTCTATTGAACATCTGTAGTAGTTACAGAGCTATGGAGTTGTTGCACGCAAACCTTCACCTGACTTTTCTAAATACAAAAGGTGGCATACTTCTGCTAAATTGCAGGTCAGACTTATGGGCCTTGGTCAGATACCTCCCATAATGACCACGAAGACATGTGTGAAGTTTGAATTGAATATCTGTAGCAGTTACAGAGATATGGACTTGTTGCACGAAAACCTTAACCAGATCATTTGGCTGACGAACGGGTGAGTAGTAGTGTAGCTCAAACTATTCGTTGAATAGTCAAGCTAACCACATGTATACGTTTTTGTTGGGTCCCAAAAATAGGGAGAAAGGTGTGTATACATATAAATGAATAAATAACACTATCACAGAAAAGTTAACTAATATATGTAAATTATTGATTTTTACACAGAACCAGGTTCAGCAAGCGACTCGAGTCCGCCTGCAGGGGCTGATCCCTGGCTTAGTGGCCTGTGTGGGGGAATACTTGGTAATATAACAGGCGCCCATAGCAAATTTAAATTTTGTCAGTAATCTGACAGTCCAAAATATAGGTGGCAAGGGCTCTGTAGAAGATACCCCTGTTTGGCCCACCAGGCCTCAGAATAGTGAACAAATTAAACTGAACTTCATTTTCAATAAAATGCTTTCTGAAAGCGTTTCTTGGATTGTCAAATTGGGGGCATTTAAGAAATGAGTCTTGTATATGACATATGTCATCTCATAATTTGTGGCAAGTTTGATAGGGATCCATCCATCCATGGCTAAGTTACAGTCTGGACAAGCAAATCTGATGCAGACACCTGGTAGGTTCTTCGGTGTATGGTCCGACACCAACGCATAGCAACAGCAGCAGCATCAACTCTAACCAGCGACTCTGCAACTCTTTCCCTCTGAAGCACGTGGCCCATTGCTCTGAGCTGGCCTTGAACATTTCTTTGTCCTGATGTTTTTAAATTTAAAATATAGGCAAGAATAGGCACGAAAGGTTTTATTTATGAATGTCTGAACTAAAATGGTTACACAGGCAGTAACAACTGTAATTGGTAATTTGCACAAAGTCCATATCCAAGCCTTCACATAGGATGCAAAGTTAATTTACATGTTATGCATATAAACTAACTGCCGAAAGATTAATCTTATAAAGTAAAAAAACGGTTGCCATGGTAACCAATCTTCTCAAACTGAGAATTACAACATCAAAATCAGTCTGAAAAATATCGAATTGAAAATTATTAAAAATTATTAAATTAATGAATGTATTCACAATCTATATTTACGGGTAATCTATTCAACAAGAAAATGACACATCAAAAGTAATGAATTCTTAAACCTGGTGGTCATAATCTTAAATATCTAAAATGTTTTATTTCAAAACATAATACATACAATATGGCAATGTGTATTTGACAACCATTGAAAGATAAACTTGGACAACAACTTGACCCACACAATTTACAAATAAGAGTAAAAGTTATCAACACAATTCTGTTTTATGATTATAAAAGTTAAGTAGGAATAACTTAATTTCTGAAGGTAAGTCTTAAGATTACTTTTACATCTACATATGTATAATATAAACCAAGAAAAACCTTGATTGTTCCATCTGACAATTAATTTTTAACATTCAACTATAATGTATATAGTTTATGTATAATTAATTTAAGCTTGAATGTAAAGAAAGCTAACAGGTGAGCTAAACATATCAAATTCTGATTCTTTTTAGAAAAATCAACCGGTAGTTTTCCAGATCAAAATTATCAAGTTGAAATCAATAAAGTAACCATTAAATCTACCAAATCTAGTATGAAAATATAGACAACAGTGACACATTACAACCAGTTCACAATAAATATTACTTTGGCAATTGTGGTTTGGGACATGTTTTTTCTCTTCCAGACTCTAACCTGAAAAATTTGGAAATGTTTTCATACAGGTACCACTGCCTCGCTAAAGGGAGTGTGGGAATGTTCTTGAGAGAAGGCTTTGCCTTCTTATTTACTGCACACTTCAAAATATCAAAACATTCTTCAGTGGAGTCAGTATACTCCTTACAGTGCAGGACACCAGGCTGATCTTTGGAAACAAAGAAATGGTGGTACTTTGTGATACGCTTGATGTTCCTGAAGATGTCCTCAAGGTACAACTTCCACTAAAAAAACTGGACCGGTCTCCCTGGCTCGGACACTATGTGGGGTATGTTATGTCCAGATCTAGTTGAGGACTGGACAGTGTTGGCAATGTATAGTCTCTGCATCACTTGCCCTCCACTTAACCTTCCACGCACCAAAATGCCAGTCTGCGGCAAATTTTGTGAGTCCGGCCAGCATTGTGTTGATGCTAATGGATTCATGAAGGCCTGAAAAATTAGAAGCTTGTCTGATACTGATCATGAACTGGGGTGTGGAAATACTAAAATTATTTACATCTCCATGGACAAGTCCGCATGCAATAGTCGCTTGTCCAAATAAAAATATAGTTATTATTCAAGGCCTTTTTGCTATATTTTTCCATTAAAAGTTTATTTTATCAAATAATAAATGAAACACAATTTGAAATTCAAATATTCATAACAGGTATATGATAATTAACTTTTACATCAGTTTCACAACCTGAAATTGTACTTGTCAGGAAAAAATCACTTGTCCGACAGTAAAATTACCAGTCGGCATGGGATTTACACGCATCTGGTGCTATAAAATAAATTTTACTGAATATAATGATTTGTCGAAACATAAAGGAAGTTGGACATTCCTCATCATTTGCTAGTCTTGCATACAGGTGTTTACAATGTCAAATAAAATAATTATATTGTTTATACTAACTCGCCACATGCAATGCCATATGACCGCATGGTACTTATTCGACCAACAGCGTTGTCAAAATGGATCTGGAGCAACATAAAGGTAAAAACATTATTTAAGTAATAATTCTGTCTATTTTGGTCTTCAATATGTATCACATAAATTAGAAGATCTACTTTGTTAGTATACAACAAACAAAATAATAAAGTCATTTTGCTATTTCTGTATAAAAACATTCTTTGTCCATAAATTTAATATTCTGGAATACCTGTGCATTCTTCTCTGCACCACCATAGTGCTGGAAGTAATGGTGCACCGAGCTGATCACACAGTCTGCCCCCTTCCCAGGTAGCTCGGCCTCATCTATTAAATAGAACATCTGTCGTCCTGCAATAGAAATATATAACGTCAGAGCATGTTACAAGTTTAATGCAAACTTAATTTAACATTTGTCTTGCCTATAATCAGTATGACAATTTTGCATGAAATAGACCATTATAGTTTACAAAGGCATCAGAATTTTGGAAAATTTATTCCATAACATGTTACCTGTTCCCTCAGAGCACATTCCAAACGCATGGAACTTCCTGGGCAGGGGTCTCTCTCTTGTTTGGGGGAAGAGTACCTGTACCCTCAGGCAGGGGAATTTTAGCATCGTTTTACACTGAAAGGGAAATTTTGACTTAGCAAACGAGTCAAAAATAAAAACTATTAAATATATTTTTAAATCACTTTATTTAGTCTAAGTCTTTACCTGACAACTTTATTCATGAAAATTGTCAATAAATTGAATATTATATTAACTAGTCAAATTTTAACAATCTACAGTCTACCACTTGAACATTATAAGGTGGAGCAGTGCAACAGATAATTTTTCTTGCAATTTAATATATTTTCACTTCCGATTTTTAAATTGTTTTTTAACTTCCAATTTGTATCCTTAATTAATTTTGTTAAACTACTTATACTAATTCTAATACGGTAAAAAACTGTTTTTGACTGTAAGACACGGTATTTGTGCAATTTTGCTTCACCTGTTTTAAAAACGAAAAATTTAAGCAGAAGCCATTTTCCCAAAACAGAAATTACGTTTCCCGGCAAACAATTTAGCAGTTAACTGTATATAAATGAAGTTTTATTATGAAAGCACAAATAATCGGAAACCAGACAAGTCAAAACGGTCATTTAACATAACCATGTGATGTTCTTCGGATTTTATCGTTAACCGTTTGTTACGGTGCTTAAGTATATCTGATTCCCAAAAATCACTCCCATAAACAACACGAAAACAAATTCGATGGCAGTTCATTTGGGGGAAATTTTGGCCTAAAATGGGGGAAAAATATATACTTTTTTGATGGGGGAAAAAAACGGAGATCGAGACCCCTGACTAGGTGCTTCACACCGGGCACTAAAAGACCCAGGGATGCCTACGGAACGAGGCGTCTTCTGTATCTTGCACTCTCCCCCATCACCCCACTAACAAGTTTTCGGGGGGCGATGGCCATAATGGGAGAGAATCCCCATGCACTCGATAAGAATGTACTACATACACACGTTTTCGCAACTGGTTCCTGGTCAAAACACAAAATAAACTTTAAATAAACCAGCCACAGACTTTCGGAATTCATTAGGAATTCTTCGATTTTAAGACATGTACTGAAGTGTTCACTAAGAAGCTTTGTGATTATGGGCCCTGCACACATTCGAACTGTATTAAGGCATAGACACTTGTTATTGTTAAATGTGCGCCAAAACGATCAATTACTGTCTGTATTAAGTCATAGACACTTGTTATTGTTAAATGTGTGCCAAAATGATCAATTACTGTCTGTATTAAGTAATAGACACTTGTTATTGTTAAATGTGCGCCAAAATGATCAATTACTTAAGTATTAAGGCATAGACACTGGTTATTGTTAAATGTGCGCCAAAATGATCAATTACTGTCTGTATTAAGTAATAGACACTTGTTATTGTTAAATGTGCGCCAAAATGATCAATTACTGTGAGTATTAAAGCATAGACACTCGTTGTTGTTAAATGTGCGTCTAATTGATCAATTACTGTCTGTATTAAGGCAAAGACACTCGTTATTGTTAAATGTGCGCCAAAATGATCAATTACTGTCTGTATTAAGTAACAGACACTTGTTATTGTTAAATGTGCGCCCAAATGATCAATTACTGTCAGTATTAAGGCATAGACACTTGTTATTGTTAAATGTGCGCCAAAACGATCAATTACTGTCTGTATTAAGTCATAGACACTTGTTATAGTTAAATGTGCGCCAAAATGATCAATTACTGTCTGTATTAAGTAATAGACACTTGTTATTGTTAAATGTGCGCCAAAATGATCAATTACTGTAAGTATTAAGGCATAGACACTAGTTATTGTTAAATGTGCGCCAAAATGATCAATTACTGTCTGTATTAAGTAACAGACACTTGTTATTGTTAAATGTGCGCCAAAATGATCAATTACTGTCAGTATTAAAGCATAGACACTCGTTGTTGTTAAATGTGCGTCTAATTGATCAATTACTGTCTGTATTAAGGCAAAGACACTCGTTATTGTTAAATGTGTGCCAAAATGATCAATTACTGTCTGTATTAAGTAATAGACACTTGTTATTGTTAAATGTGCGCCCAAATGATCAATTACTGTCAGTATTAAGGCATAGACACTTGTTATTGTTAAATGTGCGCCAAAACGATCAATTACTGTCTGTATTAAGTCATAGACACTTGTTATAGTTAAATGTGCGCCAAAATGATCAATTACTGTCTGTATTAAGTAATAGACACTTGTTATTGTTAAATGTGCGCCAAAATGATCAATTACTGTAAGTATTAAAGCATAGACACTGGTTATTGTTAAATGTGCGCCAAAATGATCAATTACTGTCTGTATTAAGTAACAGACACTTGTTATTGTTAAATGTGCGCCAAAATGATCAATTACTGTCAGTATTAAAGCATAGACACTCGTTGTTGTTAAATGTGCGTCTAATTGATCAATTACTGTCTGTATTAAGGCAAAGACACTCGTTATTGTTAAATGTGTGCCAAAATGATCAATTACTGTCTGTATTAAGTAATAGACACTTGTTATTGTTAAATGTGCGCCCAAATGATCAATTACTGTCAGTATTAAGGCATAGACACTTGTTATTGTTAAATGTGCGCCAAAACGATCAATTACTGTCTGTATTAAGTCATAGACACTTGTTATAGTTAAATGTGCGCCAAAATGATCAATTACTGTCTGTATTAAGTAATAGACACTTGTTATTGTTAAATGTGCGCCAAAATGATCAATTACTGTAAGTATTAAAGCATAGACACTGGTTATTGTTAAATGTGCGCCAAAATGATCAATTACTGTCTGTATTAAGTAATAGACACTTGTTATTGTTAAATGTGTGCCAAAATGATTAATTACTGTCAGTATTAAGGCATAGACACTTGTTATTGTTAAATGTGCGTCAAAATGATCAATTACTGTCAGTATTAAGGCATAGAAATTTGTTAAATGTGCGCCAAAATGATCAATTACTGTCAGTATTAAGGCATAGACATTTGTTATTGTTAAATGTGCGTCAAAATGATCAATTACTGTCAGTATTAAGCATAGAAATTTGTTATTGTTAAATGTGCGCCAAAATGATCAATTACTGTCAGTATTAAGGCTTCGACACTTGTTATTGTTAAATGTGCGCTAAAATGATCAATTACTGTCAGTTTTAAGGCTTCGATACTTGTTATTGTTAAATGTGCGCCAAAATGATCAATTATTGTCTGTATTAAGGCATAGACACTTGTTATTGTTAAATGTGCGCTAAAATGATCAATTCATGTCAGTTTTAAGGCTTCGACACTTGTTATTGTTAAATGTGCGCTAAAATGATCAATTACTGTCAGTATTGAGGCATAGACACTTTTTATTGTTAAATGTGCGCCAAAATGATCAATTACTGTCAGTGTTGAGGCATAGACACTTGTTATTGTTAAATGTGCGCTAAAATTATCAATTACTGTCAGTATTAAGGCATAGAAACTTGTTATTGTTAAATGTGCGCCAAAATGATCAATTACTGTGAGTATTAAGGCTTCGGCACTTGTTATTGTTACATGTGCACCAAAATAATCAATTACTGTCAGTATTAAGGCAAAGACACTTGTTATTGTTAAATGTGCACCAAAATAATCAATTACTGTCAGTATTAAGGCATAGACACTTGTTATTGTTAAATGTGCACCAAAATAATCAATTACTGTCAGTATTGAGGCAAAGACACTTGTTATTGTTAAATGTGTGCTAAAATGATCAATTACTGTCAGTATTAAGGCAAAGAAACTTGTTATTGTTAAATGTGCACCAAAATAATCAATTACTGTCAGTATTAAGGCAAAGACACTTGTTATTGTTAAATGTGTGCTAAAATGATCAATTACTGTCAGTATTAAGGCAAAGAAACTTGTTATTGTTAAATGTGCGCCAAAATGATCAATTACTGTCAGTATTTAGGAGGAAAGTTCTTCGTAACTGCCTTCGTAAAGAAACATTCAATATTTTTATTTTCTTTAAACAACGCGAATATTTAAAAGAAAAATTTTCAAATGGCAAAAAAAAGTTCATGGTTGGGTTAAAAAAAACATGGTCTGTCGGGTTAGTGGAAACAACTTTTTTACGCTTTAGGAAAAATGGCCCCACCCCCTGGGGTGGAAACATTTGAGCAACTTCAGTAGACAACTACCCAAGGAACATTTCTGTGAAATTATTTGGAAATCCAACCATTGTCTGACAAGAAAATTTTCAAAGTTTTCAATACAGTCATATACAGAAAAAAGGCCCCTGGCATCCATGTTTTTGTTTGGTTTAATTAAATATGGCGCTACAATCTTAGCCAATCGATAACATTATGCGTTTGAGCTTTATCTCCATATTGAAGAGATATCGCTTTGTTTTCCAAGATGTATTCGTCTGCTGCGTCGCCTAAGCAAGAACGTTATTTTGAGTAATTTCTCCGGGCAAAACATCAAAATATAAGAGTTTGTTGGTTACGTTACGAGTCTGACTGTTGCTTCGCAAGCTGCCTGCAACCCTATCAATAAAGTTGGTGATGGTCAACAAGTTTTTTGACAGAAACTCAAAGAGACAGTGTCACGAATTTGACATACAAACCTGAACGAAAATTCCCAAATTCTTGGTTTAAAAAGCACAGTTGGCTTGCCTATAATATTGAAGGAAATTTTATGACACATTCACTTTTTATTAAGTACAAAAAGAATAAAGTTTTCCATTGAGTCACTAATTTTAAGTTTATAGTTACATCAGTTATTAGTGTTAAACAGTTTATAATTAAAAAAAAAACAACATTAACTATGTTTCTAATGTTAACTGCTGTTAGTTAAATTCACACCAACCACTGACACTTAAACAAGACACAACTAGTCAAGGTAAATAAATATTGTTATTTATTTTATCATTTGTAGGAAATTGTAGGTGTTTTTTGTTTGTGTCTCCAAAAAATTGGAAATGTCCCCAATTTTTTATTAGCTGTGAGACAAATGTCACCATCTGTGATACCTCACCAGAACACTGGCTGTAGTAAGTGCTGGTGCTAGACGAAATGGTACAATCTAGTTTACAAAGAAATAGCCTATTAAAATTATTATTATGAAGTCCAAATTGGTTCAAGGTCTGGTCAAAGTGGTCATTGGTCAAAGTGAGGTTGGGTGATATGGGTTGATTGGGAATGGGCATAAGCAACGACTGTGTATGTATCCAAGTGTCATAGTAAGCAGTGTTTCCATGGTGCTAGACGAAATGGTAAAGTCTAGTTAACGAAAAAATTACACTTTTGAATTATTGTAAGCCCAAATTAGGTCAAGGTCAAAGTGAGGTTGGGTGATATGGGTAGATTGGGGATGGTCATATGCAACAACTGTGTAAGTATCCAAGTGTTCTAGCAAGCGAAATAAGTGCTAGACAAAACAGTAAAATATAGTTAACCAAGAAACAGCCCATTTGAATTAAGTACAAATTATGTCAAGGTCATGGTTAAAATGAGGTTGGGTCATATGGGTGGATAAGGAATGGTCATAGGCAACAACTGTGTAAGTATCCAAGTGTTGTAGTAAGTGGTGTTGGTGCTAAACAAAACGGTAAAATCAACTTAACCTTGTCATGGACGGCATGACGGACGGACAGACAGAAAGGACAATCTCTATATGCCCCCAGCATTGAGATGCCAGGGGCATAAAAAAAATTATAATGATCTCCCATCTGCTATTTCTTTGTTTTACTTGATCCTAAATTGTCTGTGTTTCCGTATGTGTTATTGTCCGGGACAGTAGGGGCACTGACTAAAATGCAGACAGCAAATGCAGAAAAAATAAAGAAGGAAAATGCAGACAATATAGATAAAGAAGGAAAACGCAGACAATATAGTTACAGAAGGAAAACGCTTACAATAAAGATAAAGAAGGAAAACACAGAACATATAGATAAAGGAAAAGCAGAGGGGATACAGGTTTAAATAGATTTAATTTGTGTTTAAAACGCCCTAATGTTGCCTTACACATGTAAATATAACATTCCATTGATAAATATGTTTAATATTGTTTTTAATATGTATTATTACGCCTTATGGGAAATTTATAACATTTTAACATTGAGCAGTGTAAATAACAGAGTCAATTAGTTTTATTCTTCTTATCATGTGTATTATTATTAATTCTAATGAAAACTAAACCTACTCATAATATATTTCTGTAATTAAAACATTATTTCATTAGACAACAAATGTTTCTCATCATAAACA
Source organism: Congeria kusceri (assembly GCA_027627225.1). Lineage (NCBI taxonomy): Eukaryota > Metazoa > Mollusca > Bivalvia > Myida > Dreissenidae > Congeria > Congeria kusceri. The sequence continues at coordinate 62,856,034 of CM051029.1, read as the reverse complement.
CTTCATAAGCTAATGCACCTATAATTTGAAAATTTAAATATCAAAATGTTATTCATAATATTAAAATATGTTCACAAGCAATATTAATGTAAATTACTTTTTCCCCAAGAACAATGAACAATAAACAAACAACAGAACAACTTTCAACTTCCTACAATAAGTGTAATCTGTGTTTTCCTACTTAGTCTTCTTTCATTGCGCATGCGTTTTCATACTATTTAAATATTGTCTGCATGTTCCTTCTATTTTTATATAATGCGTTTTTCTACTATTTTCATATAGGCCCTTCGTGCTCAGACAAAATTGTGCTTTATTTATATTGCCTTCAAGGAAATGGCTTATTACAGCTTACCGCTTGATTAAGAAAAAAAAAGACTAGAGCTATCAAAATACAGCTTTGACAATACAGACAAACACATGCGATTCATATATGGTGTATAAAGTGGTGAATCATATGATATTTTATTTTAAAAGTGACATTTTAAGATGTTATCATAATTGTAATGATACGCACGGCGACAACCGGGCTATTGAACACCTGAGCTCCATTAAAAGTTACCATAAAATATATTCTTTCCTCCCATAAAACACCCGCTTATCAAAAAACCCATTAACATAATTGAAGTGGTTTGTGCTAGTAAAACTGTATAACCACTTTTGATCATTGTGTCATCAGCACACCCAAAATAATTTGCCAATTAAAACACAACACCGCAGTTTCTTTTCAAATCGGCTGTGAAGAGATGATAACCAACATGGTTAAGGAAGTTTTGCTTTTTCATCATAATTAATGTGGACCTAGTTACGAGGCATAAATCCTGTTTCTTTGTATTACGTATTATCCTTTTTGGAATATGTAATTTACATCTGTTCATCACCTCACTTTATATATTATACCACAGGTGATTGCTCTATGCATTTTGCACATAGACCAAAAGTTACGCAACAAGGTGAAATTTTTTAATATCACCCTTCCCAAAATATATTCGGCAATGACACTAGAATGTTGAATTTTGAAATCAACATGTTATGTAAATTAAGTGTTAAGACTGAAATTTATTAATTTTTATCATAACTTATCCATGTAGTACAGTTAAAACTGTAATACTCATAAGAATCGCGAAACACATAAAACAATGTCACAAAGATTAGCAAAATGATGTCATTAGACTGCGCGTGTTTGTTTGGAATAATAAAATAAATAACAAATGGCTGTGAGGACAATATGAAGTAATATCAACCCTTGAAAAGTGATATCAAACTCGCCTACTGCCTCAGTTGATATAATAAATATATATGAGATGGGTCGTGGGAAAACCAGACTTAATGCATATGCTAATCCAGGACAGCACTTTCCACCTACAGTGGATTTATGTTTAAAAAAGACTTCCCTGAAACAGAAAATGCCATAAAAGCTGAAAGTGCTGGCCCGGATTAGCCTGGGCAGACTGCACATGCATTAAGTCCGGTTTTCCCACAATGGGCCTCATATAACTATTATACCTCACTTCGTTTTCACATTGTAAAATCCCATATACCCATCCCTGCATAATTTTAATTAGCACAACAAGTTAGGCCCCGTGCCAGCCAATATTGAGCTACTTTTTATATGGGCAATATTGGGCTGGAAAGCCCAACCGCTGAAGGACCAAAACTGTGGTGGAAATTTCTCCCTATATGTCTATAGAGTAGCGACAGGATTTTCGTTGCTACTTTTGAACTCGGCCAAAAGATACCAATCATTACAATTTTGCAATAAAATTTACATACCTGTAATGAGACACTATTCCAAATTTATGTCCAGTATAAATTTATATTGTAATATCTATTTTCATTGCATTTGTGATTTAAATCAACACACTACCACAAAAGACGCAACACACGCTTTACCTCGCTGTTTACTGATCGATCGATAAGTCGCCTTCACTATATTGTTGCAGAATCATGTACTGCGGGAAATGGCAGGTGGAGTTAGGCAAAGAGAAGTCGCATTATCGAAATGTCCTGACTGGGCGAGGCAAAGTACATTGGGCCGATCTGCCTGGCATGATGCGGGTAATGTACTGTCTGGGCGAAGTCCCATGAATAGTGTTCAGTGCCATCAAACGTACACTGCCCCCCCCTGCAATATAATATATAAAAGAATACTTGAATTATATTTAAAAATATTTAATGTTCATTTTTTCTTTACTGCCAATGAATTATTCTGTGGTATATGCTATGAATATCAGCAAGTGTCTTGTCTGAGGACACTAACAACACTGTTGAATCAGGACAATTTGACATTCGGCCTGGTAATGGCAATCCATTTTCAACTGCATACTCTTCAATGAACTTTTCATTGCTGATGTTGTAATGGAGGCTAAGTGCATTTGATGGTAATCGATGTGTGTTGGCATGAATTTTGGGTGTAAAGCCTTCATCGTCATATGACTTTGTAATTCTCTTTAAAGTGGATGCAGATGTTGCATGTGCAAAGCAAAAAGACAATTTGCAAATTTGATGTCTTTTAAAAAGATATTTTTGAGAAGGCTTTAGCCTTGGACGTTTTGTTTTCTTGTTCACTGAAGTGTGTTTATTGTTTGACCTATCATAGGCTATGGCAATTTACACTAGACTTAATTACTAGCTCTTTCTCTCTTGATGAAAGTTCCTGACAAGAAAAGCAGTATAGTAGGAGTGTGTCAAATCCTACCACAGTTGAACATGGTTGGCCATAGAGAGCAGTACATTCACAAGTTTTTTGCTTGAACCCTGAAACAACTTCCTCTTCTTTTTTATCAACCTGTCTCTTATCTGAGATATGAGTGTCATGACTGACGTGGGAAATACAAGAGGAATGGACATTTTGAATACCATCGTCACTGCAGTCAGAATCATCTCTATCATCAACAAGTACTGAATTCAAACAAGTGTCTGCATTCACAGGCTCATAGTTTGATGCATCATGATCACAATCAACAAGTGAAGAGCAAACACTTTCTCCATTTAGTTTATACAGTAAATCAACATTATGAAGTTCATCAATAAAAACTTGGTCATTATTCTGGGAAATTTCATATGGAACTGTTGAGGCCTGGGAATAAATGTATGCGTCTTGACTCATGAGATTCAACAATATAGTATATTGCAGAAGACAGTTTGTAAGATTTATATACCTCCAGGTTACAAATTTACATCCAGGTTACAAATTCAATTAAGACCGAAATGGTATTTTTACAGATATATACCGAGTGTCATTGTTTATATGGGTTGTACAGCAATAGTGAATTTTTCATAACGTTACCTTTGTTGACCTATGACGTCACTGGTTTTTGAGTAGTTCAGGTGGTTGTTAAGAAATATTGTACACAGTGAAATATTAATTAATTTATAAAAAAAAAAGTCTGCACATTATACTGTTTGAATTTAATTGTTTTTGAAGTTAAATAGTATTTCCAAATATATATTCATACTGAACTATGAAGTAATACTAGTTTTTACAAGGTAAATTGATAGCAAAACATTTTTTTTCTTGTGAAATATTATAACAGTTTTGATAATCCGAATTTCATTGCTGTTGTAATTACTTTATTAGTATTTCTTTCTAAATTAAGGAATATTGCAAAATTTTAATTGTGAGAGTGATATTCGTGACAGTGTGATTGTTTTCGAAATTGAACAATTTGATATTTTTATTTAGCAGTTTTTACTGTAAATTAAAATGTCAGATGTTGAAAGTGAATCTGAGGGCGCTAAAGGGGGGAATGTAGTTGCTATTGAAATGTCTCAACAAGATATGATTCAAAAGTTGATTGCTTCGGGTTATAGGATATTGGAACCTGATTCAAAGCCAGACAGTGTAAAGAGTGCTCCTGTGTCCTCAACTCCTTTTCCCTTTGTACAGGAAAAGCCATCTGCTATTCCTAAAACATTTAAGTTTGAGCAGCCAGTCCCTCTTGGGCAGGCTAATGTTAGTCAACAGAACATGTCTCATGTTGAAGTTCCACCTGTTTATGGTAATGTAACGAAGTTGCCTTTCTTTTCGGGTGAGGAACCCTGTCCTAAAGGTGAAGTTTCTTTTAAGGAATGGTTGTTTGAAGTAAAATGTCTTATGACAGATAAAAATTTGTCATCATCCCATGTCCTACAAGCAGTTAGACGTTCAATCAGAGGGCTGGCCCGCCAAACACTGATCTCAGCAGGTGAGAATACATCATTAGACAATATTTTGTTTAAATTTAACTCCTTCTTTGGTACAACAATTGATAAAAATAATGTACTACAAGAATTGTTTAATGCTTCTCAGCATTCAGATGAGACAGTGACTGCTTTTGCCTGTCGTTTAGAATACATCCTTTCTAACTCATCTGAATCAATAAATATGAGCACTGACGCCAGAAATGAAATGCTCCGTTGTAAATTCTGGACTTCACTCTACTCTGAGAAACTTAAGTCCCAGACGAGGCATAAGTTTGACACTGTACTGTCTTTTGAGCAGTTGATAAGGGAAATTAGGGCGGTGGAGTATGAAATGTCCCTCATCCCCCATACAAGTACAACCAAGACTGGTTCACAGAGTAAAAGAGTACAGCAAAATGCTGTTTCTGCAGATTCTTCTGACTTTGAAAGTCGGTTGAAATCTTTAGAGTTAAAAGTGGACAGTCAGTATGCTAGTCTTACTAAAAAGTTGGACCAAGTACTATCTGCGTTGCCAGACAATAGGTCTCAACAGCAGAAACCAAACTACCAGACACCTAACTATCGAGGTAGAGGTCATGGTAGGGGTTATTACAAAAATAACCAGTCCAAACAAACTAACAGAAAAAATGACCCAAAAGTGTGAACGCCTCTGTTGCAGGCCAAACAGAGGCTGGTGAGACAAAAGGCCTTAAACAGACTTTACACTCACGGTTAGTTGGAGGTCCTAACCAGGGTAAAGTGCTGATAAATGAACAGCCCATAAATGCATTAATTGATTCAGGCTCACAAGTAACTACTATATCAGAGACTTGTTTGCTATCCTTGTATGATAAACCTGAACTCTTAAAACTAGATACTCTAGGATTGCAACTTTCAACTGCTGATGGGTCTGCTATGAAATACACTGGCTATATTGAAGGCACAGTGACTGTCCCTTCAATTTCAAACATTACTTTTAATGTGCCCATATTAGTGGTCCAGGACAACTCCTTTAATAGAGATTGCCTTGCCATCATTGGAACAAATGTCATTCGATTAGTTCGAGACACCATTTCCCAGGATGATGGTGCAGTCATACCTGAGGAATGGGAAATAGCCATTGCATCATTGAATGTCTCTTCATTTTCAGCTAAACTTTGCAGAAAGAAACCAGTTACACTGGGACCTTATGAGACTGCAACTGTAAAATGTTTAGCTCAAGGTGTGAACCATGCTATTTCACAGGTAGTAACAGAAAACTTCAATCCATCTGCAAACCATTCTGTTTGTCCAAGAGTTGTGAAATTACAGCAACATGGAAATTGTTGTAAAGTCTCTGTGAAAGTGTGCAATATGATTGGGAAACCCATTGTGTTTAAACCCAAGTCAGAAATCTGTCAGATTTCTGAAGTTGAAGTTGTTGATAATCTGTCCTCTTCATTTCAGCACAATCAGGAGCAGAAAAGCCCTCCAGATGATTCTACAAATGATCTGGGTATAAAAATTGATACGGCCAATCTTACCCCTGATCAAATTCTTAGGGTAAAACAAATTTTGGGCAACTGGTCCCATGTATTTTCTACAGGTCCTACTGACATAGGCTGTACCAATCTTCTAAAACATAAAATTGTTCTAGATGACCCTACACCCTTTAAACAGTCATATAGACGGATACCCCCTGGTATGTATGAAGAGGTCAGACAGCACATCAGAGAGATGTTAGCTGCTGATGTCATAAGAGAGTCTGAGTCTCCTTTTAGCTCAAATGTTGTTTTAGTTCGAAAGCGTGATGGTTCCCTTCGTTTCTGCATAGATTGGAGACAGCTGAATGCCAGAACACGTAAGGATGCATATAACCTCCCCAGGTTTGATGATATAGTGGACAGTCTCTCTGGAGCCACTTACTTTTCTAAACTTGACCTTCGTTCAGGTTACTGGAATGTCCAGATTGAGGAAGAAGACAAACCTAAAACTGCTTTTTCTGTTGGCAAATTAGGTTTTTATGAGTGGAATCGGATGGGGTTTGGTTTATGCAATGCACCTTCTACTTTTCAGTGCCTTATGGGCGATTTACATCTCGAGGAATGCCTCATATTCCTTGACGATATTCTGGTTTTCTCAAAATCTTTTGATGAGCACATCGATCGACTCCAGTCTGTATTTTCACGTCTAGCAGAAAATAGCCTTAAACTCAAACCATCCAAATGTGAACTTGTCATGCCCTCTGTAGTGTACTTAGGTCATGTGATCAGTAAAGATGGCATCTCTACTGACCCCGAAAAGACCAGTGCAGTCACCAATTGGCCTTCACCTACAAACATCAAGGAGCTTAGGCAATTCCTTGGTTTTGCAGGCTTCTATAGGAGATATGTTGAGCACTATGCTCAGGTAGTAGAACCACTAAATGAGCTGCTTAAAGGCCACACCACCACTGGCAAAATGAAAAAGGGCAAGAATAAGAAGTCCAAACCCAAACCAGTTCCTTGGTCTTGGGGTGAACCCCAAGAACAAGCGTTCCAAACCATTAAACAGAAACTCACGTCCTCCCCAGTGCTGGCATATGCCGAGTATGACCAACCCTTTGTCTTGCACACTGATGCATCAGGCTTAGGCCTAGGTGCAGTACTGAACCAGGTGCAAGATGGGGTGAGCAAGGTCATTGCCTATGCCAGCCGTGGGTTGAGGCCATCCGAAAGGAAGTACCCAGCACATAAGCTGGAGTTTCTGGCACTCAAATGGGCGGTTACTGAAAAGTTCCATGATTACCTTTTCGGTAACAAGTTTATTGTCCGCACAGTCAATAACCCATTGACCTATGTCACAAGTACAGCCAAACTCGATGCTACAGGTCACCGGTGGCTTGCAGCATTGAGCACATATGAATTCGAAATAAAGTACAAGCCAGGCAAGCTCAACATTGATGCTGATGCCTTGAGCAGACGGCCTCAGAAACAGGTAAGTACAGATATGGTCCAAGCCATCTGCATGGCATCCCATGTGAGGGTACCACTTGCAGACTGTGTGGCCATTGATACCTGTCCTCTTTCTGCAGAAGAGACCAGGTCTCAATTGCCCACTGACCAAAGGACCAACTGGAGGCAGGCCCAAGCTCAAGACAAAACCTTGGTTCGAGTGACTGACCTACTAAAGAGTGGTTCCCGACCCAGGGAGGAGGCACTCCGTAAGGAACCGCTTGAGGTACAGCAATTCTTGAGAGAATGGAAACACCTCGCAATTGAGGATAATGTGCTGTACCGAACCACTACTTTGGATGGTCAATCAGTCAAACAACTGGCTCTACCAAGCAGCTATAAACAACAAGCGCTCAAAGGGGTCCACGATGATGTCGGACACCCAGGTAAACAGAAATCTTTATGGTTAGCCAGACAAAGGTTTTACTGGCCTGGTCTTGAAAAAGACATAGAATCCAAAATACAGAACTGTGATAGGTGTATCCTAAGGAAACACCCATCACAGTCAGCTGGTCTGGTTAACATAACCACCACAAAACCCATGGAACTTGTGTGCATGGACTTCCTTTCACTGGAACAGTCAAAGGGAGGCTATGAACACGTCCTAGTGATCACAGATCATTTGACTAGGTATGCGCAAGCTGTCCCATGCAAGAACCAGACAGATCAAACAACAGCAAAAGCTCTGTATGACCATTTTATTAGGTATTACTCTTTTCCTGAAAGCCTTCACAGCAATCAGGGAAGAAATTTCGAGAGTAAGGTCATACAAGAGCTCTGTAAAATTGCAGGAGTTGAAAAATCCCGCACAACTCCATATCACCCTATGGGTAATCCTGCTGAAAGGTTTAACCAAACCCTATTGAAAATGCTAGGGACTCTAAATCCCGAACAAAAACATGATTGGAAGTCCTTTGTCGGTCCCTTAGTCCAAGCATACAATGCTACAAAAAGTGAGGCTACAGGATATTCCCCACATTACTTAATGTTTGGGTGGAATCCTAGGCTAGCCATTGACACATTTTTGGGTACCGACCCCGGGAATGAAGGACACCCAGATCCTGCTGGTTATGTGCAGAAACTGCAATCTCGCTTGCAACAAGCCCACAAGCTAGCTGCTGAGGCCTCAGTGAAGCAGGGTGCACGCAATAAAGCACTATATGACCGCAAGGCCAGTGCTTCCAGTTTGGAGGTTAACGACAGGGTTTTGGTCCGTCAGACTCATTTTGATGGCAAACATAAACTTGCAGACCGCTGGGAACAACACCCGTACACAATTTTGGATATCCCAAATCCAGAAATTCCTGTATACAGAGTACAGCGTGAAGATGGAATTGGACCAGTAAAAACCTTGCACAGGAATTTATTGTTGCCAATATCCTCACTGCCTAGTGTTAATCCCTTATCACAACCCAAACAAAAAGCCCAAAGCCCTAAAAGGATAACCAGATCCAAGTCAAAATCCAAACATGTGGATACATCTGACAGTGATGATTCTACTGAGTCGGAACCCTATGTAATTCCACAGCATAGAGTTGGATATGTACCCGGTTATCCAGTAACAAGTCAAAGGTCCAACAGTCTGGTTGTAAATACAAATTCTGGCTTGGCTGATACTGAGTCCCAAACTACAATAACTCAGTCACCATCAGTTGATATTGCTGAAAGTTCTCTGACTGAGCAATCAAACAATTCCTCTATTCCTATCTTGGATCAGAGTTCCACTATCTCAAGTGCTAACTCACATGTTCAGTCATTTGTTGATAAACAGTATAGTTCTCAGTTTGAGTCTCAGGCTACAACACAGCCTACATCTCAGGCTACACCACAGCCTACATTACAATCAGAACTTGTTGGCCGGCCCCAAAGAGACAGAAAACCTCCAGATAGATATGGACAGTGGGTTATGCCCATTTATGCTAGTGACTTTAATAATGAATTTAAAAAGGAAGTTCACATTTATTATGTGTAAATTCATTATTATACATTTTTGTACAGATGAAGGTAAAATTATAACAAAAGTCCATATCTAGTGAATATATCACAGATATTTTATATTATCTTAGTGTGTTTTTAACTTGATATTGCATTTCCAGGTTAATATTAAACATATCTAAATTGTTTAATTAAATGCAAGCCAGAGCAATGTCAATTGTTATTTTCATTACATGTATGTTTACATTTTCCAGCCAATGTGTTTTTAGTCTACTATTGTTTACTACAGCTGGTAAGTATCTAGGTCAGTAGATCAGCTGATTCATTCCTAGTAAGGTGACAGCTGAGTAGCTTCTCCCACACTGTCTGGAGAGCTTTACACTACTCCAGTGGAAAGTGTACTGCGGGAATTAACTTGTTGCAGTAAATTACGTGCATGGCCTTTTTCAGTAATATTGAGTATTTTGTTTTATGTTTGGCATTTATAAAATGTCAGGAGCCAATTTTTCCTACAGAGGGAGTATGTAGCAGGGTATTCAATTGTGCTATACTGATTGTAATCCTTTAATATTGGTTTTTAGCAATTGTCCAATTAGTGTAGTGAGAGATGGTCAGCATGAAAGAATTTGTATGAGTGAACTGTTTTTACATGCATTCCATGCTTTTTATTTTGAACACAAATTGATTGATTGTCCAGTGGCCTGATTCATTGGTTATTTTGTATGAGAACACTCTTGGCTTTTGGAAGATAAAGTCATAATATAACTTTATCAGAGTTATATAGGAATATCTGAATATATAGTTTATGCTGTATGCATTATTAAATTAACATCTTTATAGAAGAATATACTGGGTTCCTGGTGAGTCATTTTAATAGTATTGTATTGTTGAATTATTATAAATTTGTAATAATTGTGTTATTACAGGTTTTATTTCATACTATTGTAATTTTGTATTGTTCTGAAATATGGTTACATAATAATTGTTCATACATATAATATGATGTATGTACTATTTCAGGCCATCTATCTATAATATATATATACAATAAAATTGTAAAGAACCTGACTGGCTCGATTCTTCGGTAACCAGACCCCGCTACATTATATTAGCATTTCATGATAAATACTGCAATATTTTGCAAAGAAAAACGGAAGAAAACCTACCTTGTAATGTAACAGGTACTTCTGTGTTTGTTGACAAGGTCAAACGGTCAGTAAAAGATACTCGTTCAAATCGTCCTAGGTTACATAAAACTATTCAATCTGTTATATGAACAACGGCCAGTCTTTTTAATGCAAACCATACTAATTGGCATGTCAGCTCATTATTTATTTAACACTGTTATCGATTAAATATTGCGAGAAAAATATGCACAAAAAAGTGTGACAACTTTATCTCGTATTTTATAGGAAATGACGTCAGCGCCAAATGGGTCAAAATCGCTTGTGCGTCCACATATGATGATCTGTCAATCATAGCATAGGCCCCTATATGTAAAAAGCATATAGATCTTGTTTAAAGACTTTTAAAAGCAGACATTACCGTTTCATTTCCTGAACTATGTCAATTGCCTAGCGAATCGCTGGCATCAGTGTGTCGCAGGCCGGATACTGGGTCGTCATCCTGATGACATTTCTTGACAGGGATTCAATGCGAATCTCGGCATTGAAGATAACAGCTAAACCATTGTCTGTTCTGAGCGTTCGCAACACTGACGAGAGGATGCCTTGGGCTCCATGCAAGAAACCCTCTAAGTTCATAATATAGTTTCAAAATATGATCGAATCACCACAATATTAATCAATATAAAAGTGTGTTCCATTGGTCTTACGCTTACGCCATAAACTTGAAGTTTAAGTAAACATGTCAACGATTGGTCAAAATTCTCAGTGCATTATGGTATTTTGTACGACCCTGTATTCTACTGAACCTGTCAATCAAACTCGAATGTCTGAACCTGGAACAAACGTGTACGACCCTGTAACATACCGAACATACATGTATGATGCTGGAACAAACGCGTACGACCCTGTATGATACTATGTACGACCCTGTATCATACCAAACATACATGTATGATGCTGGAACAGACGTGTACGACCCTGTATCATACTTTGTACGACCCTGTATCATACTGAACAGACATGTATGATGCTGGAACAGACGTGTACGACTCTGTATTATACTATGTACGACCCTGTATCATACCGAACATACATGTATGATGCTGGTACAGACGTGTACGACCCAGTATGATACTATGTACGACCCTGTATAATACTGAACAGACATGTATGATGCTGGAACAGACATGTACGACCCTGTATGATACAATGTACGACCCTGTATCATACTGAACATACATGTATGATGCTGGAACAGACGTGTACGACCCTGTATCATACTTTGTACGACCCTGTATCATACTGAGCATACATGTTTGATTCTGGAATAGACGTGTACGACCCTGCATCATACTTTGTACGACCCTGTATCATACTGAACAGACATGTATTATGCAGACACAGACGTGTACGACCCTGTATTATACTATGTACGACCCTGTATCATACCGAACATACATGTATGATGCTGGAACAGACGTGTACGACCCAGTATGATACTATGTACGACCCTGTATCATACTGAACAGACATGTATGATGCTGGAACAGATGTGTACGACCCTGTATGATACCCAACATACATGTATGATGCTGGAACATACGTGTACGACCCTGTATCATACCGAACATACAAATATGCTGCTGTATCATACGCGTACGACCCTGTATGACACCCAACATACATGTATGATGCTGGAACAGACGTGTACGACCCTGTATCATACTGAACGTTTATGTATGTCCCAGAAACATACCTGTACGACCCTGTATCATACCGAACATACAAGTATGATGCTGTATCATCCAGGGTATTACATTTACGACCCTCGTAGTACGTCATAGATCCCCGTGCTATAATCATACTATTGATTTGTCTCCATGCCATTATAAGAGTTTCCCATTATCCAATTTATGTGTATGAATAAGTAACATTTCTGGCTTTTTTCAGGCATACTGCTGACTTGTGGCCTTTATTTTTTGCACAAAATTGGTATCACCTTTATTATCATGTACTCGTTTTTCTTTGGGAAATCACGTAAAAAAATCTGTGGTTTCTACAGTATGTACTGCATGTTAACAAATACAGTATTTACGACAACAGAACCCCAGTTTAGACTATGACGCACCGTTTGGGTCAAAAGTAAATAGGTATACCTACAGGCACAATTTTGTGCCTACAGGCCTAAATTTATGCCTATAGGCCTATTAAAAAAAATATACCTACAGGTACAATTTATACCTGTAGGTACAATTTAGGCCTGTCGGCATAAATTTAGGCCTGCAGGCTCAATATTTTTCGGTGTGTAGAATTGCCGAAATACCCTTAATTACCGAAATCCCCATAAATACATTCTTATTTTAGTTAAAAGAACCGGTAATATTCAATGCATATTAAAGCTATAAAGGTCACTTAAAGGTAAAATGTATGCGTAAATTTTATTTATTTAAGGGTTATGTTGACCTGCGTTAATTTTATAAAGGGATTTCGGTAATAACGGTAGAATGAATGTGAGTGCTCTCCCTTGTTTTCAGTTTGCAGTTACCGAAATCCCTTTCGTATTTTGGTTTAATGTAATATTAAATGCAAACAAAATCTATACAAGTCATTTAAAGTGAAACTTATGCATAACTTTAATGTTTTCAAGTGTAGAATTACCGAAATCCCCGTAATTAATGAAATCCCCCGAAATCCCTTTATATAATTAACGCAGGTCAACATACCCTTTAAATAATTAAAGTTTATGCATACATTTGACCTTCAAGTGACCTTTATAGCTTAAAAATATTACTTTAAACTAAAATAAAAGGGGATTTCGGGGGATTTCGGTAATTACGGGGATTTCGGCAATTCTACACACAGAAAAGTTTTGAGCCTACAGGCCTTAATTTATGCCGATAGGCATACATATAGGCCTGTAGGCACATAATTGTTTTTTGCAGGCATATTTTTGTACCTGAAGGTATACCTATTTACTTTTGACCCAAACAGCACGTCATATTAGACTGCACTTTATCGCAAATTAAGCCGAACCCATTTGTGTTACAAATACTCAATAATTACTCCTGCGTGGCACCAGCACCACATGCGTGGCACCGGTAATTTTCGGTCATTACTTTGTTTAGGTGTTGTTAATTGCTTGAAAAATTTGCAAATGAGCTTTGAGGCATGTATGGGCCTTACATTTTAAGTATGAGTATTGTTTGTGTACAATATGGATTATTTTAGTGACTTTTCTTCATTATTTGCTTCTTTCTCTATCGGCCATGGGTCAGGATAAAGGATGTAAGCTTTTCAAAACAGAGAATTTCTGGACCATACTTCTCATATATGTTCTTAATTCAATTTAAAGTCGAACGACTGTTTTAGATTTGTCATAAAGTGTCTTAAAACATGAATAAAAACAAAACTTACCTCGCTGTTGTGGTTTCGAAAACAAAACCGGAAACGCACATGCGAGATTTCTCCGAGCCACCGACTGGTGGCACGCAGGAGCGTTTGGTGGCCGTGTATTAGGACCACCTTTATTTTTAATATATGTTAACGATATTTCTGAATCACTTCTTAGCATTAGCCGCTTATTTGCTGACGACAGTTCCATTGCTGTTTTCTCCAGCGACAATGCTCTTATCGAAATAATTTTAAATCATTACCTTAACTGCATTAATCAATGGGCCAAAAAACGGCTTATTGACTTTAACCCTTCTAAGACGGAAGTAATAGTGTTTACCCTTTCAAAAACCCAAAACCGTCCTAACTTAATATTTGACGAAACACAATTATCCTTTGTAAAATTCCATAAGCATCTCGGTCTAACACTTAGCGATGACGGCTCATGGCATGAACAGATTGGAAATATTACACAATTGGCTCAAAACTACTTGGGTCTATGCGAATGTTAAAGTATAAACTCAAACGCGAAACTCTTAATCAAATATACGGTTCATATTTAGACCTATTTTAGAATACGCGTCTATTGTTTCGGATAACTGTACCAAATAGGAAAAAGATTTATTAGATAAAATCCAACTTGATGCAGCCCGAATCGTCACTGGCTTAACACGATCCACTAGAACTACTTTTCTTTTAAAATAAATCGGTTGGGTTTCTCTAAATGACAGACGAAACATACAAAAGCTTATTTTAGTATATAAACACAAAAAATGTGTCTTACCACCTTATTTAAACAATCTTTTTCCAGCGTCATCAAACAACAGTTCTTATTTGCTACGTAATAGTGCCGATTACGCAACAGTTGCCCGCAGACTGGCGATCTACTGAAATTCTACCATTCTTTCGTCGGTTAAACTTTGGAATTATCTACATGTTGATACTCGCTCTATATCTACGCTATCTGACTTTAAAAACACGATCAAACAAATGTTTAATGCTCCGACAGTTCATTCATTTTTTCTTATTGGTGAACGAAAACAACACATTCAACACGCACGATTAAGAAACCAGTGCAGCGACTTAAATGCCGATTTACACACTAATCACCTACGTGAACATCCAAAATGTGCATGTAATAGTCCCGTTGAAGATACCGACCATTTCTTTTTTAAATGTCCGCTTTACACAAAGCAACGACTCGTGCTCTTTACTAACACTCGTTCATTTCATCCCCTTAGTGCAAATAAGCTATTATTTGGTATTCCAGAATTGTCTGACAATCAAAATCAGGTCTTATTTCTGGAAGTTCAACGATATATAAAAAAAACTCGAATAGATTTGGTAATTGATTATAATTAAACACGGCATACAATATCGCTTTTTATTGCTGGAATGATATATTTTCGATGTAAACAATCATGTAAGTAAACAATGTTGAGCTGGATGGTGTGGAGCATTTATTTACATTCGTTGTTTCTTCCGTTTATTCTTGTTTTGTTTTCATTGCAATAATTAAATGGTGTATTATACTCATTTTACCACTAAATATTTTTGTTACACATATTGTCTTATGCCAACATGATCTACATACACATACTAACGTATCTCATTGTACAGTGATTTTGTGCCTATGCATACATATTGTTAAGTTTATCAAACCAGTCCGAAAATTTCGAGAAGTGCCGTCATCTACTGTTCCAAAAACGTGTGACCCAACCCCTTTGCTTTTTGGAAACATGTCAATATTTATTTTTTATTATGTCAACACCATGCTGTATGTGTTTGTCACTTGTTACACGTGAAAAAAAGCAATAAAATAGTATTAAACTAAATACACCCGAATTTTATCTAAATATATTCTGAAATAGATATTAGGCGTGTCGTGGGAAAATCGGGCTTAATGCATGTGCGTAAATGTCATCCTGGATTAGCCTGTGCAGTCTGTTATTCTTAGTTTTGCGTGTTGTTTTATTACGGCTTTTTTGGACTGTTGGCGCTACCTTCTATGAATAGATGACAAGAAATGGATCCGACTTTAAACACTATAAAACAACAATAATAATCCATTTAGTCAACATCTACAAGTGAATTCATGTTCACAAAGATAAATAGCGTATCTGTTTGTGCTGTTTACTGGTTAGCTACCTATTGCATCATATTGCGTAAGTTCAACAACAGTGTATTGACTCAGTACATATTGCGGGGCAATCGTAACCACTCAATTGACGATTGATATTGTTTTTGGCGTATGCATACAAATTGTGGAAAAGCATTGTACTTCTAAAGAGAGTTTTGAGTGTACATTTATTTTACTAAATTAACTTATTTTTAATTCAATTGGTATTTACCGAGCATAGCGCTTGTGACAAAAAGCACTGAACATTGATTCGAACTTATACGGTTCATCGACTATTTTTACCCGTTGTAGATTGACTTATATGCATACAACTCTGTTTGCTTTTTGAATAGTTTGCACATAACATATTTGCCTCCCAAGAATTACAAAAAGACAATGATGAGAGTGTTTTATATTAATAGCATTTAATTAGACGCCCGCTAATATCAGTTTTACTTTGCAAAAGACAGTGGCCTGGATCTCCATCTTCAATTTGGTCAAATACCAGCTTATACCAATGTATTTTAAGTAGAGTGCATACTTTCGAGATTTGTTTTGTAGATGATATAACAAACAGGTGACTTACTTAAATAAATGTTCCTATAAATTATAATATAATAAAAATACTCTCATAATTCATTTTGCTTTTAGTTTCTTTTCTCGCCAACAGTCTTTCATATCTGTCAGCAGTTTGATTACTGTGTGCTATGATACACCGTGTAGTGTTTTTTCGTCATTTGCTTTTAAATGAACTGTTTCTAATAAGGATTGAATTTAACTTTGGTTGCGTTCATGCGATTATGAACGCAATGGTCAAATTGGCAAATCCATGATGCGCGCTAGCACTTCATGGATAATTTGCCAGTTTGACCTTTGCGTTCATAATCGCATGAACGCAACCAAAATTTATTTCAATCCTTATATTGACATTATATTTGGGATGATTTTATAGCATTCCTTTATATTGTTTTTGTTTAACATGCATTTTATTGCCATTCTAAGAGAAATATCACGCACAGCAGTTTTCTTATCGGAACAGCGTAGTACCGCCCCTTGTAACCGAACTACACAAAATAGAATGCAAAATACGATTAATAAAATAGTTCCCTACAAAAATGTCATTTTCTCCTTATTTTACATTCAATTTGCTGCGACAAATGAAATTTAATGTAAACATTATATATTCATTCTACGTATACAGATGCTTGTAACGCAATGTGCCTGTCGGATACCTTTCTACGTAAAAAATTTCCAACTTTGCTTGATATTACTATTTTAAGCATGTTGGGTATACATCTATTTGACGATATTTTCGATTTATCTCTTTGTCACTCGCATTCTATAAAGAATCTTGTGCTGCTAAGATCTTGTAATTTTGCCGAACTGACACGTCGCCAAAATGACATTTTTACCGTACATTTATTCGCACGTTTTCAATTTATGATGACATTGAATATTCCGGGAAACACATTTATAAAAACAATTTTTATGATTTACTTAATACATAATTTTGCGAATTTTTTTTTTATTTTCTTGATTTAACAAACACTATTTATGTCGGAATTTTTGGGAATAGATACGTTACGTTCAAAGGTATATACATTATATGTTCATAAGAAACGTTCATATTGCCAATGAAATCCGTTTTTATATCATAGATAATAGACTATCCATGTATTGCACTTACATTTTAACAATTCAAATATAAAATCGTTCATTTGTCACGATAAAAATATATACTCTGGCTATGGATTAAATAGCTCGACAGATACGTAACGACTAACTTGTGTGATATTTGAAAAGTTTTATTATTAATCTGTCGTATTCCTAGCGTTATATTATGAAGAAACATGATTTTATTGATCGAATAGTAAACAGTTTTAACAGATACGTTATTACAACAGATACGTTATTTTTTTTATTTTCTTGAGCGCGAAAATGTAATTATTGTGGTTGATTGCAAGTGCACGATGCGTTTTTGTGATGTCATTGATGATGTAATATAGGTGACGTAATAATATTGTATTCGAAGACTCCATATTTGTTTTTGAAGCGCGTAGTTTATTTCGACAGAAATTGGTAAACAGATTACGTCCGTTGTCAAAGGTAAATATAAAACCTATTTGTTTATTTTTTGGTTTGCGTGTATTTCAATGATGCAGTAATTATTATTATTTGCTCTGCATTGGGGTTTATTTTATTTAAGAGGAGTATTCATTCCCAATATACGATTGAATGTGATGTAACGTATCTGTCCATGTATTGTAACGTATATGTTTCCATAAGAAATTTTGACTTTAATACATTTCATTAAGTCGATACATACTATACATATTACCTATTCATTTTTAAGTATATGATATAAACATTAATGCATAATATATTTAATAGCAATAAAAAATAAACATGAATTTATGAATATTTTCAAATATGACGTTTAAGTTACTTGTATATTAATTTACTTAAACGCCGTATTTGAAAATATTCATAATTTCAATATATATCAAATATGTCAACGTACAGTCACAATAAGCATTAATAAATTACAAACAGTGTTATATAAATTATTTATCAAAACTTTGACAAACTGTTTAACTCAAATCTATATTAAGAAAACTGTCTTTTTGTTTAGGTCAAGTATGGCCAAGTCCAACGCAGAGCGTCAGCGCGAGTATAGAGAGAGAAAGAAGAAATCTGATAGTCTTTTTTTACAGAACGAGAGACAACGAGCGAAAACATATAGAAAATCTGCACCTGAATTAACAAGAGAGCAACATGCTAAACGATTAGAGATGAACAATGTTTACTGCAAACAATATAGATTAAAAAAGCATTGGAAAAGCAAAAAGCCAACCAACCACAAGTTAATGGTGCCAACCCTGCACAGAATGTCACGCCTGAACAAGTTCCTTCCACATCAGGAATAATACAAACGCGCTCATCTGAAGGTCTGAGGCTAAACGTTTGTCTGCCTTTCAATACCAGGAAAAGTTCAAGCTCACGAAAGTTGAGGTTAAGTGCACTAGCAAAAGTTCGGAAGGAAAAGGCGAAATTACTGAAGAAATTAAAGGATCAACAAAGAGCAAACAAGCGATGGCAAAAGCGATATGAACGACTAAGAAAAAGAAATTTTGTCTACTCGACTCCGCCACGTAAGGTCTCGGGTCAGACTGAAGACGATGAACATCACACACCAAGAACAATGGCTCGAAACGACCTACGAAAAGCAGGAATTAACCATAATAAGGTCTCAAGACAACTGTTTCAAAAGATGAAAGCCAGCAATTGTCTGATTGTAGAAATTAAATTAGCCAGGAAACGAAACAAATCATTGCAAAGTAGAAAACACATAAATGCTATAGCAAGTGGACAGATCGTCAAGAAATACCGATGTATGAATTTCGTTAATAAGGCTATCGGCATAGGAAGAAAGCAATTGGCTAATGTAAATGACGAAACCTGTAAAATACTCTCAAGGCAAGAAATTCACAGAATATCATTTGAACGGCTAAGAATTCCACAAAGTGTCGCACAATTCTTTGATCGTGATGACGTAAGCAGGTGCATGCCAGGAAAGACAGATGCGATAAAAGTTGAAAAAAATGAAAAGAAACAAACCAGAATATTTAATGATTATCTTAATCTGCATGAAAAGTTTGTATCAGAAAACACGGAGACAAAGATTTCATTTTCCCAGTTTTGTAAATTGCGACCAAAACACGTGAAACTTACATCATTGCTATCAAGGAATACTTGCCTCTGTACCACTCATCAAAATATGGCCTTGAAATTGAAATGTTTAAGACAATTGTGGTTTGATATTTCACCCAATCCTGAAGTTGTCTCTCATGAAGTGATCTATGACGATATGGCCAAGAAAATTGAGTCACACACATTCACCGATAACGTTGAGTATGAACAATGGAAACGAGTAGAAGTTGAGTGAAAGAAGAGAATGAAGATAGTGAAAGAAAGCAAGACGCAAGATGAGTTTAAGATGCTGATGATGCAACAATTCTCGCACTTCATTGATCACTGTTCAAACTGTTCAAGAGTAAAGGCACAATACAGCGCTCTACAGAGTCTAAAATCTAATCTTTCGTCAAACAGCGTTATTTTGCAGATGGATTTTGCAGAAAACTTTCTCTGTCAGACTGCTGATGAAATACAGT
The DNA here is from genome assembly GCA_027627225.1 of Congeria kusceri. Taxonomy (NCBI): domain Eukaryota; kingdom Metazoa; phylum Mollusca; class Bivalvia; order Myida; family Dreissenidae; genus Congeria; species Congeria kusceri. Next base: position 62,836,158 of record CM051029.1, on the reverse strand, counting down.
CAGCTTACTGGAATGCCACCATGGTAACAATCCATCCAGTTGTGATGTATTATACCGATGAAAAAGGCGTCCTGAAACACAATAATTTGGCTTTCATATCCGATGTCAATAATCATAACACAACAGCAGTTTTCGCAATTCTGAAGAAACTCGTGCCAATCGTGAAAGAAGCAAAGCCGAACATTGACACAATCCATTACTGGACTGACTCACCTTCTTCCCAGTACAGAAATCGTTTCATATTTCATGTTGTTGCAAATCACCAGAAAATATTCGGGGTTCATGCGCGATGGAATTTTTTTGAAAGCGGCCATGGAAAGGGTCCATGCGATGGCATCGGTGGCACGTGTAAACGGATGGCACGTGAAGCGGTTAAAAAACAGGGAAAGGTGACGATTCAAGACGGAAGAGAATTTTACGAATGGGCGCATAACCATGAAAAATCCATTTCGTATTATTTCTACTCGAGAGAAGAGTACGATCAAGCTAGCATGACCATAGGTGAGATGGACGCGAAGGTCGTTCCAGGAACAATGAAACTACACGCAGTTCGAAGTAATGGGGACGGTAAGTTGTTTGTCCGAAACACGTCATGCTATTGTCCGGAATGTCTCAATGGACAGTGCACAACATGGACATTGAACTTGAGTGCAACTCCATCGGAAGCCGCTCCTACAGACACAGACAGCGATCTAAAGTTAACTGTTGGAAACTCTGTTGCAGCCATACATGAAGTATACAAACATTGGACTATTGGACAGGTCATGCCTATCCATGAGAATAAAACGGTCATGATAACATTTATGAAGAGAACTGAAATGAAAGGAAAAAGCCAGTTCAGTTGGCCATCAAAGAAAGATGTTCAGAATGTCGATCACGGAAGCGTGTTGATGGTCGTCGACGAACCACGTCCAGTAGACCGCTTTAAGCGATTTTATTGCATTTCAATCGACGACCAACAAAAAATAAGTGACCTGTTTGGTTAACAAGATTAATAAATAAAGATACACTGGATAGGTATAACAAATCTAAACAATAGACTAATTGATGTTATGGACAGTTGCACAATAAACTATTAATTCAGCATTTCATATCTTTAATTAGATAATTTTATAGTAAGGTCAAAGTTTGTAACATAATTTTATTGCTGAATAGTGTGCATTTAGATCAACACGCTAATATTTAGATGTTTGATTTGTAATGTTTGTGTTATTATTCTGTATTACATGTGCGTTTCTCAGTAGCGGTATATATTGTCTACATTCGTTATGATTTGTACCTTTATGACGCATACATGTATTATACACAGGGGTATTAATTATAACAAATGAACAGATACGTTTCATTGTAGCTTAGAAATGTTTCGTTTAAGATGGATTTGTTACTTAACATTATTTTGTTCTGCTAAACTTATAAATTTTGAAAGCTAACCTAAATATACGTGGTTAAAATTCATGATGTGGTAAAGTGATGAAGTGCATTCATGTATTAGCACGTGCGTTACGTCAATTAACATTCAAACAGAAAAGTACGTGTTTCACGTTCAATGTTCATAACAGTGAGCATACATATACAATGTGTTCAAATCACTTGTATTGTATTATCGTTATAAATGCAATAACCTGTCGAAAACCGTCATTTTATACAGTCACTACATTATATAACACATACCACGCAAGTAAAATTCCTTGAGTAACGTATCTGTCGGATAGTGTTTGATGGAATAATAAACGGGTAAACATGTTTTTAGTTTTCTGTTAGTAAACGAAAACAACATTGAGAAAATAATTAAGGCATGTGCAATATTCATAAAAATGATATTCAATTTCAGTAGTGTAATGTTAAATACGCATTCAACAATGCGTGTCGAAATTGAGCTGTGATACGTAGAATGAATGTATAAGTCATTACATTTTTATTTTCCTTGCATAAATCATATCGCTACAAAACTAAAAAAGTAACTTAAACAGATGCAAAAATACCTGTGACATCAAGTCAGAAGAACTGCGTTTTCGGCCGGTATAGCCAACAAGCACGAAACATTATTAATGCTTTAGAACGTTTAGTATAAAATAAGAGGTGCTTTGTTAGTAAGACTACAGTAAATCCACATCATGAATACTTCTACTGTATACCACAGTTGAGTTCTGACACTTTAAAATCACACAATTCCTAGGCTGTGAGTTTAAAACAGATCCTTGATAATCCTGTTTAATTATTAACACAACAGACGGAGACTTAAATGCTTTTAAATGCTTTAAAACCACACCATAATATCCAAATTTTCACTCGGCGAGAAAAATGCAAAACAATCCACATATGATATCACTAAACAAGTGATGACGTGTCAGCTACGTCATCGATCAATACTGCAGTAGCATCCCCACGGGCGTATCTAAGCTCTTTGCTTTGCCTGGGCATAACTTGTCTTAGAAATGGTAACATGTTAATATAAATCTCATAATGCATTTTTTCTTATTGTACATGTTAAACAATTCATCATAATTATCTGTTATATAAATGCACAATAAGTTAGACGATCTACATGCATCTAGCAAATAGACGCATCAATGTGAAATCAAATCCATTTTAAAGCTACGTTCGTGAACCGATGTTACGTCATGAAGATTTTCTCTAAGAAAAGTAGATCTAATGTTAACTTAAAATACCATAACATGTACATATTACATGCTAGAGAAATGAAAGCGCTTTGTTTAATAATAACACTTGGTGACCATGCATTATTTAATTCTTTCCAGCAATTCCTTTGTTACCAACAAAATTTAAACCGACTATACATAATTATAATAAATAACACAATCTTTATCAGTGGGTATATTCAATTTGTTCGCAGTGTAAAAGCTGAGAATAATAAAATTGTTATTGCCTTAACAATGTATGTATTCATGTCCTAGCGTGTAATAATACAAATATTTAGATTTTGAAAAATGAATTTTATTTTTATTGCCGTATAATGAAGCCCTGTTAATATATATATGGTTGGTAAAGCATACGATACCCATTAATAAATGACTTCATAAAGTCCGCATTTTTCTATATAGTTCTTGTTCATTATTAAATCTGATTAAAAGTTTTATATGGAGTGTAGACAATATCCATTATTGTTGTTTTAAGGATAACTATGCGCAAAGTCAATATCAAATCTGATTAAAATGTTTGTATGGAGTGTAGACGACATCAATCCTCGTTGTGTTAAGGAAACCTGTACGCAAATCCAATATTTAATCTGATTTAAAGGTCTGCACTTTGCTAATCAATAACACATAGCCAGTGATGGACATTATTCTATACGTACACTGAGCCAAATATTAAAATACACACTATAAAAACTGTCGATTTTATCGTCCGGCTGACAAAACGAGCGTGCAAGTACAAACTGTAGAAACTGTCGTTTTTATCCTGATAAAACTAGCGTGCGACAAACTATACAATGAGAACAGATAGGCGTTGATACCAGATAACGGACACTTGTTGAATACTGAACAAAACAACAGCAACCAAATCATTATTTTCTAAGCAAAACACTCCATAAAAGTAAATAATTAATGTTGCACATAACATTGTCTATAACGTTGTCTTAGCTGCAGATTATGCACATATCATAATTTCACTTACTAGTACTTGAAAATTGGAGTATGATTATATATTATTTAAACAGCAATATAAGTATATGTAAGCTTAATGTATAATAAAACTTTATGGAAATTACAAACAAACAACTATACTGAACAGTTTAAGGGAATCTTAACTTTATTTCAAACAAAACTGTAAAGCAATATTTTATTTTGCCCTCATATAACTCGTATCTTGTAAGGAAAGCAAATGCATTTCTCACAGAGCTTCACGTTGGAGAAGATTAGGGAATGCATACATAAAAATCCTTATGACACTTCGTTTCGCACGTAGTCAAAACAAATATTATCAAATGGAGAAATATAGAATCTGACACGAGTTGTCATTTCATACCATAATTTATTAAACGAGTTAAGGAATTATGTTAGTAAGCGAGCCTTTGGAGAGCTTACTAACGAATTTCCTGGACGAGTTTAATAAAATATGGTATGAAATGACAACGAGTGTCAGATCTTTTTTATCACACGCTTTTAAAGGAAATAAAACCCTTCTAATTTTACCAAAATAAGTTGGTAAATTCTCAAAGTTGTGTACTGACGTGACGTCATTTCATATTGACGACGTCATTTCACCAAAATAACGTCATGCGATTGGTCAGTCAAAGAATACGTAGCCAATGAAAACGCTCAAAATGTTATCTTACACATGTGTGGAATAAAAATATTCATAATGTTTGTATTACACGGTAAACAAGGTACAGCATGTGATAACAGGGTATTTGATATGTTGCATTATTAATCTGGAGACAAATTAAAAACATACACAGTATGGCCGTAGCTCCGGATATTTATCGGCAATACATTTCGGAGCGTCATAATATTTGTTTATTCTACTGATTTCATATTTTGCCACAAACGTTTGACCGGTTTTAACGTCTATTGACGACGTAGCCTCAAATTGTCCTTCACCAGGCATTGTTTCAAGTTTAAGTTGGTAATAATGCAATTCTGGTGTTGTTTTATCGGACAAATCGGCAATGCGACCGTCATGGTCCTTACTTTGCTTGAATTTCAATACGTGATCATTGGATATCAGCTGAACTGAACTTAGAACCCGGTGCAGTTTAAGCTTGTGGCATACACTAGAAACGTTCGCAAGCATACTGTTGAATGATTCCACAACGTGCTCTGCCAGTGCAGTCACATTGCTGGCAGAAGTTGAGACATTTTGCCAATTCAAACAAGCGCACCAGTGCGGTTCGATACCTGCATCAGAACAACTTCTCTCTTTGGGGATCTTAGAGAACAGAGAATATGATTTTCTTTCGGTTGGCACAAAAGTATTCCTCTCTTCCAAAATGTCTATAAATGTCTCATAAATATCAAACGGTGTCGTCAGACGGTTAACACTTTCCAGAAATGTGATGTATTTGTTCGGATGATCTTTTCGGAAATCAGGTGGTACAAATATCCCAAAGTAAGGCATTCGTTCCTCCAGTTTTCCTTGCTCAGTCTGCCTGAACGTACCAAACCTAGCCCCGTGATCGCTCATCAATATGATAAACGTGTTCTTGAAGAGCCCTAGGGTTTTCATGTATTTTAACATGCCAACGATGTCGTTGTCAAGTAGTCCCACACACTCGCATCCGTCGTGAGAATAATCCGAGAAGAAACCAAAGGAAAAAAACGGGAGACCTTGATTAGTTCCCAAACATTCTGTCAGCCAATCCAGAAAAACTTTATGCGTTTCCCTTTTCCCGTGACAGTGTTGTTTGTTTTTTAGCTTTTCGATTTCCACATGATATGGCCGCATATAATGGTGAACAGGCTGTTCTTTAAATCCAAGCATTCTGTAATTAAATGTCCCAATCCCTGACAGATCCTCCCCCCACTGTGTCGCATATCCTTTCTTCTCAAACCGTTTCCAAATAAATTCAAGAACCTCATCAACCGGTTTTGCACCCTTGTGAGATCGCCTAACTTCGTCAATTTCCGTCTCTTTTCTTCCGGTCAAGATCGGCATCAGTGCCTGAGGAGTGCCATCTCCAACGATGTTGTACTCATTTAGAATGTGGCCTTCCATCTGCGTAAAGAATTCATGAGTTTTGGGTAAAAACCGTTTTACCATGTTTCTCGACATTGAATCCATGCCATATTTAAAAACGTTGTATTTTGCATGCTGGAGATTCGGCGAACTTGCATGCGCCTTGGTTGTCTTCGCAATTCCGATGTGAATGTTTGTGTATGTTTGCCCGTTTAAAGATTTACACGATACGTTAAATACATCGGTTGAAAGATCAGTACCATTTGTCATTCCTTTAATTGTATCCAAATATTTAGCTTTGTCCTGATCGTTTACTATTGGAGTTAAATCACACTCAATTTTCCCGACCGCTTGCTCCACCAGTGAGGAAATGTAAAACCGACCATTAGCTGTGTAAATCCAGTTAACATCGTCAGAACATTTTGTGTGGCTGCAAGGATTGAAATATTTCTTAAGAAGGTCCGTCCATAGTGGTAAGTTTGGATGAACACATCCCAATTCTGTGTTTTTACCCCTACTTTCAGAGACTTGTGGACTGCGCAAATTGTCACCTAGTAATGTATCACCCGACAATTTCCAGCTGTTCTCATCGCTTCCTCCAAAAGACACAACATTCCTTACAACATGAAATTTTCTCTTATGTCCATCTGAGAAAGTAACACCGGCTATATAGTATATAATCACAAATATCATGGACGCTGCCAGTATTTTAATCCAGATACTTGTGGTTCGCCGTCTCGTTCGACAGACCCAAAGCGCCATTTTGAGTGGGCTCATTTGAGTAATCTTAGGTATAGCTAATAAAATCTGTCGATAAAACAGCGGTGTTGTTATCAGTCGCTTGTGAGTTATCTCGTTGCATATGCGTTTGTTTGCGCACTTGTATGTCCTGTGCGGCAACGTGCAATCAGCAAACGAGAAAGATAACATATTAGTAATAGCAATAGCTGTGTACACATCGCTTAACAAATGACTTAAGTTTATGTCAATAAGTGTGCATTTAAATTGGCTTTAGGCGACTGATAAAAATTAAATAAGAAATGCATAAGACGCGCGATACTGACTAAATAAAATCGGTTTACTATAAGGTGTATTCATCGCAATAGAGAAAAGAACATTCAATATTGTAAAAATACAACACGTGGATAAGTTGTCTGGTCCAGTTAGAATCGAAATAATGACCGCATTAATCGTTGCTGATCGGCTACTAAACAACGATTAGTCGTTCGGATGCGTGTATATTTAATCAGTTTTACGCCCTCGTGGTTGAAAACCTATGCATCAGAAACTCCAAATCGTTGTTTATTAGCCAATAAACAACTACCGGGTATAAATAGAAAATTATTTCTTAAATAACACGGGTGTTACTGTGCCGATGCTAACAAAGTGCAGCCAAAAAATAAGCAGCCAGTATGTCCCGAAATTTCAAAAAACGACAATTCTTCAATACATTTTCTAATAAATTGCCTGAATTAGTGTTGAAGGTGTAGTCCGCTGAATTGATTTTTAAAAAGTGCAACAATTATTTGTTTCATAGTATATATTAATATAATAGAGTTAAGCTTTGTTTACACTGTACAACCTTCCGAAATCTTATTCCATTAAGTTCATATTAAACTCCTTCGTTTGTAAATTAAACGATCATGGAGTAATATTATACACATAATTATGGTAAGTAAACAAAGTGTAGTAAATCTTTCAAGAAGAAACTGTAGAAAGAGTTAAGGGTCTTCATCTATCCACCTCAGAACCTCAATACATCTATATAATGTGTTGAATCCTGCATTTTTATTAAAGTTACAGTCTACATAAGAAAATTAAATATACAATGATAACTTAATAATGGTTCTTGAACTTCCTTGAACATACTGTATAATGTCATATGAGACTTTGTACAAAGTAGTACAATACTTTAAAAGTTTTGCTCTGGTAAATAACTGGAATAAATAATGGATTTCCATTGCACCCCAGGGGCCATATTCCAGAAAAATATTAAGTAAATCTCAAAATGTTTTCACTTAAGTTACAAATTTCAAAATGTTTTATTTTAAAAAACTTCATATACATTTGTGAATATTTTTATATTTATTTATACAAAAATTAACACTTTAGGTGGTACTGAATACACACTTAGCACAAATCAATGTAAAACAAAATAAACAGTTACAATAAAATGTTGATTTTAAGGTTAAGGATAAGATATTACTGAAGATGTTTCTGATCATTAAACTAAACTAATCATGATCAAGAGAGTCACATTAAAGTGTTGTCTGCTACAATTTCAGTATTTACAATTTTATTTTTCGCACAAGACAATTTAAATACAAAATATCCATCTCAAAGACCATTGTCATTATTTGATGTGTCATATTAATCTAGCCCGTAATACTGGCGTTATGACACACTTTATAAGTATTGTGGTACTTCAGCATATATACATGTTCAAACAATCGGTATTTTTGTCAAATATGAAACATCATTATAGCAAATATAAACAACGTAAAAATCCAGCTGCATCAGCAGGCGAGAACTCTTATTGGCAGCACAATGTCATTTATTTGTGGTAAGTTACCAATTGCCAAACCAACACGTCACAATACAAAAACACATAACAAACACAAAACACAAATAAGAAGAAAACTGGGATCACCACTATGGAACGATCAATGCAAAACATTCGGGGTTTAAACCAAGTCATTTTCCTTAAGTTGCCTTATATATGACAGTTAAACATGTATACATGAAACAAAAAATCCTAAAACACAAATATATATATATATAAATTTATCAAAATAAATGCTCTAAAAAGGTAATTTATTAACATTCTAACCATTATGACGAAATCATAATATATTTCAACGTGTCTCTTATAAAAAAACAAACCAAATATTGGATTTGTTTAAACTTCAATTTTTTAAAGTATAGCAATTTTGGTTGTTCGTTGTTTTGCATGTTAAAAAAAAACGTAAAATTAAAATAATCAAACTCTAGAGTTACTCCATAAAATATAGACAAAGTAATTGATATCTGACCTCTTATCATTGCAGCCTAACTTAATAAAAAGTTTCATCTGAACTGTCAGTAACGCAGGTAAATACTGTAAAAGAAAATTGGATAAATAGAAATTACTCCATTAATATGTAGAAGGGCTCTTTTTGCATTCTGAGACCACAAAAACGTCATACAGGGACTGATCGTACAAACAGACAGACGGACGTACAGACTGACTGACGGACATACAGATAGAAGGACGTACACACAGACGGACATACAGACTGACGGAAATACAAACAGACAGACATAAATATAAACGGACCGGCAGAGAGCCTGGCGAACATACAAACCGACGAAAAGACAAACTTACAGACATATACGAGTAAACAGACGGACATACAAAAAGATGAACATATTTCAAGTGAACACAAATATTATAAATACGTCAATAAACTAATCTCTTACAAAGCTTAACGAAATAATAAAAAAATTATTTGACTACATGTAATATCCCTCATTAGGCCTATAACCCAAACATTGACTTATCAAAATTTTATACCGGAACTACATGCATACGCAGAATGGCCGAAGCTCCGGGTATTTATCGGCAATACATTTCGGAGCGTCATAATATTTGTTTATTCTACTGATTTCATATTTTGCTACAAACATTTGTCTTGTTTTTGCGTCAATGGATGCTGTGGCCTCAAAGTGTCCTTTACCAGGCATTGTTTCAATTTTGAGTTGGTAATAATGTAATTCTGGTTTTGTTTTATCGGACAAATCGGCAATGCGACCGTCATGGTCCTTGCTTTGCTTGAATTTTAATACGTGATCATTAGATATCAGCTGAACTGACCTAAGAACCCGGTTCAGTTTAAGTTTGTGGCAGACATTGGATATATTTGCAAGCATATTGTTGAATGACTCCACAACATGTTCGGCCAGTGCAGTCACGTTGCTATCCGACGTCGAGACGTTTTGCCAGTTCAAACAAGCGCACCAGTGTGGTTCGATATCAGCATCAGAACAACTTCGCTCTTTGGGGATCTTAGAGAACAGAGAATATGATTTTCTGTCGGGTGGCATAAATGTATTCCTCTCTTCCAAAATGTTTATAAATGTCTCATAAATATCAAAAGGTGTCGTCAGACGGTTCACACTTTCCAGAAAAGTGGAGTACTTGTTCGGATGATCTTTTCGGAAATCAGGTGGAACAAAAATTCCAAAGTAAGGCATTCGTTCCTCCAGTTTTCCTTGCTCAGTCTGCCTAAATGTACCAAATCTAGCCCCGTGATCGCTCATCAATATGATAAACGTGTTCTTGAAGAGCCCTAGGGTTTTCATGTATTTTAACATGCCAACGATGTCGTTGTCAAGTAGTCCCACACACTCGCATCCGTTGTGAGAATAATCCGAGAAGAAACCAAAGGAAAAAAACGGGAGACCTTGATTAGTTCCCAAAAATTCCGTCAGCCAATCCAGAAACACTTTATGTGTTTCCCTTTTCCCGTGACAGTGTTGTTTGTTTTTTAGCTTTTCAATTTCCACATGATATGGCCGCATATAGTGGTGAACAGGTTGTTCTTTAAATCCAAGCATTCTGTAATTAAATGTCCCAATATCTGACAGATCCTCCCCCCACAGTGTCACATATCCTTTCTTCTCAAACCGTTTCCAAATAAATTCAAGAACCTCATCAACCGGTTTCGCACCCTTGTGAGATCGCCTAACTTCGTCAATTTCCGTCTCTTTTCTTCCGGTCAAGATCGGCATCAGCGCCTGAGGAGTGCCATCTCCAACGATGTTGTACTCATTCAGAATGTGGCCTTCCATCTGCGTAAAGAATTCATGGGTTTTGGGTAAAAACCGTTTCACCATGTTTCTCGACATTGAATCCATACCAAACATAAAAACGTTGTATTTTGTATGCTGGAGATTCGTCGAACTTGCATGTGCCTTGGTTGTCTTTGTAATTCCGATGTGAATGTTTGTGTATGTTTGCCCGTTTAAAGATTTGCACGATACGTTAAATACATCGGTTGAAAGATCAGTACCATTTGACACTCCTTTAATTGTATCCAAATATTTAGCTTTGTCCTGATCGTTTACTATTGGAGTTAAATCACATTCAATTTTCCCGACCGCTTGCTCCGCCACCGAGGAAATGTAAAACCGACCATCAGCAGTATATATCCAGATAACATCGTCAGAACATTTCTTGTGGCTGCAAGGTTTGAAGTAGGTCTTTAAAGCGTCTGTCCAAAGCGGTAGAGTGGGGTGAATACATGCGGATTCAGTCACCTCACCTGATTTCTCAGAAATGTATGGATCTCTCATATCGACTGTGTTGGCAAGGGATTTATCAGCATTGTTCGACAATAGCCAACTTTTCTCGACGCTTCGATCAAAGGCTATAATTTTACCTATAGCAAAATATGTTCTAGCTCCAGAGAGCACTACACAGGAGATAAAGTATAGACCCACAAGTAATACGGACGCAATAAGCAGTTTTAAGCAGAACCTTGCGAGTCGACCCCTCGTTCGGCAACGCAAAAGCGGCATCTCGGTTTTGTTAGGTTGTGTTAGTTGTGCGATTCAGCTCGACCATCTGTCAGTTGTGCTTCATTGGGTTGCGCATGCATGGCTTTTACAACATTCTTGAAAGTTTCAGCAATGTAGAACCTGTAAATGAGAGAAAAAAACAACAGAATACAGGCGCTGATACAGGATTTTGGAGTTAGAGGGGTTGGAAAAAATTAGAACCTGTAAACCTATACATTTCTTATGATATATTTTGAAACAAATATGAGATTTACATTGGGATTATCTTTGTTTTTTTTTAGCTTTTTGAAGAGATTCTGTACGTGTGCAAGGCTTCTGTGCTTCTATGTAATATTATACTATAAAATTATTGTATGGTTTAAATAATCGAATCTTAGACACAATCATAGACCCCCCCCCCACCCACCCCCGCTCTACAACAGCCTATGAAAAAAAGGATTGTGAAACGTGTGATTTGTTACTTAATTATTTATTTTAATAATTCAACTAGTCTGCGTTTTAATCTGCTACACAATTACATTAATTGACTGATTCCATTCATTGACAAAAGAAACTCATTCCACTAATGTACCTAGTAAATAGATGCGACTACATAATAATTCAAACGGATCTGAAGTGTCAAACATTAGAGTGGAAAATTTAATAAATGGCAAAAGAACAACAACAAATATTGTAACATTATTTAACGAAAACAATATAATTCCAATCCATATGTATGCAATTATTCAGGTAACTGTTGTTACTGGTACATATCTACCGGTGATTACTCAGAACTGTAGTAAGTAGTAGTGTACACAACAGTAGCCCCGAAAATGGTAATATTGTGTCAACATGTGTGTATTGAAATACGGTAAAATCACATATATATATGATATGAAATAAATCGAGTTGCCTGAAAAGTATTGGAGATTTGAGCTTAAAATTCAATAGTTTTAACATATAACATATTTTTAATTTAAACAAATGCACAATGAACACCTTTAAGGTTCCGTGTGAATTATTTTGCTGTTTAAATATTTTTGTTTTTGTTTTTTTCCACTCATAATAAAAACATGTCAATTAAAGTCAGACAATGGCGTAGCTACATGTAGGCCTTGTAGGCCCGGGCCTACAACTTTTTCTCAAAAGTGAAAAAAAAAAAAATGGCCTAAAAATGCAATAAAAATCGAATGCTAAGGGGGGTTAAGGGTAGTACGATTTAATTCCTTATTAAGAGATCGATTATAAGACGATCTAAATATAAAACATTTTCATTTACGAAATGTGCCTTTTGACACAAATAGAAATAGACTTAAGCGGATAATTAAAGTAAGCATCTGAATATTTTTGCTTTCGAGGTATCGCAAAACGGTAAAAACTGGATAAATATGCTTTTTTTTTCTCGCTCATATTCGTACAATAAAAAAAAAAGTCTTTAGTAAAACAGATCCGTTCTAGCTCGCTACCAATTCTTAAGTAAATAAATCCACACCGTAGTACCTGCGCCAAGGTTCAGTGAAAATGATAAAATATAGACAGTTGGTATATATGCCTTTGTTCGGGGATGGTATATTATTGTTTTGTTTTCTAAATATTTCAGATTATATATATAAAGATGTCAGCAACAATAAAGATTTGGAACAGGAATTACCACATTAAAGACATTTATACTAAATATATGTGAGCTAAAGTTGAAATTAAAAGTCAAATCAATGACCATGTTCGAGCTTAAACAGAATTGTTTCAATATATAGTTTAGTTTCCAAAGATCTAAATTGACAAACCTTTCGTTCAATGTTACATTAGCAATCACACCAAATGTCATACATTTATAAGAAAGATATTTAATACGTGATAAAGTAGAGGGGTGCCCCAAACGTTGGGACCATTTCCAAACCATTTAATACTTTCCAGACACCACATGTCAGCACAACGTACGTGACACAATGTCGGCATTACGTGCCTTATTGGTTCGCAACGCAATCATAAGAGTATCGTTCACATTAGTTGGTGTAAAAGACATGTCTGTCTGTTCGTCCATTCGTTCGTAATGGAGAAAATAAACAGTGCATAGTTGCATAGTACATTTAAAAATACAACCGATAAGTATATGTGAGTTATTTAATGACATTCACTTTAAAAGGAGACAATGACACTTCGGTAAATAAATAGTATATATAATTCTTGATGTGAATGTGTGTGTGTGTGTGTGTGTGTGCGTGCGTGCGTGCGTGCGTGCGTGCGTGCGTGCGTGTGTGTGTGTGTGTGTGTGTGTTTGAATGTAGTCAGCTATAAATTTCACTCGTTTAAAGACTTTTCTTAAATATATAACATTGAATAGTGGATAGGCACATCAAACAATGCCAACGTGCAACGTGTGAAGAGGCTGAAAACGTACCTGCGATCAACCATGTACAAACAGGCGTTCCAGCCTTGCAATGATGCACATACATATGAAGAAAGCTGTTGACATTGAAAAGGTCATTAATACATTTGCGGCCGTCAACAGTTATAAAATGGAGTTCTATTAAAAGGAATGACAGACATCATTGAAACATAAATTATCTAGCAGTGAGCCAGTTTAAGCAGCGAACGTGAAGCCCTATAGTTAAAGCCCATGTTATACGCACTACATGTATATGTGTTTATAACTATATAGTTTAAAGGACCTGTTTAGTAAATTAATCCAATGAAGGTTAGAGCAAGAACGTGTTGTTTTATATTTTATCGGTTTATACTTTCACATATATCCGCATAATTCATGTCGTCATATAAATTTATAAATTTTAAAGCATAAATGTCTTTGACGAATTTCTGACTTCGTATCTTGACCTTATGCCCGGGCCTAAAAAATGAAAATGGCATAGCTACGCCACTGAAGCCAGGTGATTTAAAACATTCCAACCTTTCAAGACGTTTTCTTTAACTTCTTTAGCTATAAGGCTTCTAAGTAAATTCATTGAATGAGTAAAACTTAAGTTGTTAGGAAGTACAAATGTTCGATATGTCATGTCTATAAAGTAATTTATATTCACACACTGCTAAAAAAAAGAAACACTTGTTCGATTTATACTAGAATAAACCCCTTTGCTTGAACAATAAAAGAACAGGCCTCTCTTAAAATAGTTTATACCATTATATAGCGAAAAACAAACATTATTGCGTTTAATTCTTCTCTAGTTGCTTCCTTTTATATTTCGGTATAACTAATTTAAGAAATAATTTTCGATTTATCGTTGTTTATCGGCCAATAAACAACGATTTGGAGTTATGATGCGTAGGAGTTAAACCACGAGGGCGTTAGCCCGAGTTGTTAAATAGCTACGCATCAGAACGACAAAGAGTTGTTTATTGTTCGAGTCTAACATTATTTGACATATATTTTTGCAATTGTTATTCGAACTCCTTTTAACTGTGCTTAGCTCAGAATCGAGCTTCTTTTTGCGTTGTTTATTGGGTAGTTTAACAACGATAATTTTGTTCTTTGTCTACAGAAATGTTAGCAAGTATCATGTTAGAATAAAGCATACACGCAACTAGTTACAATTAAGAATAATTTAAATGTAAACAACTATGTATTTTCTTCTTCCTAATGTGATTTCTTTACAAACATCGTAGATGCATCGCCATTACAGATGTTATAATCGGATATCTATCAGAGTTCTACTTTCTAGATGAAATTGTAACCTAGTTTCTATTTGGTAGTAGTAGTCATTAAGTTTCACGAAACGAATTTAACTAATTTATATGCAAAACAACAAAAAATAAGAGGTTCCACACTGTAGAAAAAACAACAGTTGTTATCCAGTTTATTTATACTGTGTAGTTCCGTCAAACTTAAATAATGAACTGTAAATATGCACATAACTTGTGTGGGGAATGGTCATGAAATAATTTCTAGGGCCATTCTCTCCCCTACCTCTGATTCAAGTAGAGCAGTTGTCATTTACTGGCATAGGTATGTGCACTTGGTACTGGTAAACTGCTTAGATCGGCTAAGCTTGCCCAGGAAAAGCGTGAGTAGGTTAACTGACCGCCGTGATATGACTGAAATACTGTTACAAACGGCGTAAAAATTCAAACAAACATAACACACAAAAAAAAGCATTTGTTTTAGGTCCAACGCTAACTAGTTTTCCGGAATTTATTTGTTAACGATTATTTTTCTAATGTTAATAGAATATCACCACAAGTATCTGTTAACGTCTTTTATCCTACCACTAAATGATTTTATAGAAGGAAACTCTACCTGTCAGATAAACTTTTGCTTTATCCGACAGGCAAGGTTTATCTGACACCCTCATGTATATACCTTTGACGGACTACTTTTTCCAGGAATGTGAGTGACGTCATAAACAAGTAATTTTAAAGGTTACGAAATGGGCGGTATTTAACAGTTCATCTATTGGTGGAAATAAGACACTAAACATTCAATAATTACATTTTATTATATACCTTACAATAAATACTACATTACAATAAATTAAACAGTAACAAATTTGTAGAGGAAAAAGAATCAATAACAGTTAGCTATCGACACAATACAGGTAGTTTCTGTTTAAAATAACTCGCCAAAATTCGCGTGCGCGCGTAGTGACGAAATCAAATGTTTTACATCATTCAGATGAGTTTTAAGTTTACACAGTGTTGGAATTTAAAAAGAGCAATCAGAATACAATCTTTAGTGTTTCTGTGTTTTTTTTATGGATTATGATAATAAGATTTATATCAAAATGTGTATCCATGGAATATATGGCTCGAATGGAACCGGTGAGATTAATTCCATTTCAATTTTCTATAAGTCGAGTGTATTCCGAGCTGGATTGTTGTGGGTGGAGAACAGAGTTGCCATCATAAGGTCTTAGATCTAGTAATTTGGATGCAGTCTTCGATTAGTTTACTTTTGAAAGGGTATTTACATAAAGGGTTGTTTCTTTGATGAATAAACCGTTTCTTTGTTGGTTGATCAAAGAAAGTCTATCCACAAAGAATTACCCGCTTACACCAACTCTTTTAAAAGGAATAGAAGGATTATGTTTGCACCTTTATCGATCATGCCATGTGCGGATTAACAACTTACTATGGAAGCTAGAACCTCTGTAAAACTGGACTACACGACGTTTTTATCAATGAAAAAATCGGGTGAGTAGGGTGTATTTCATTTTTAATTTTATGCTGTGCCATTCTGGAATAATTGAGTCACACGAGTTGTGTGTATATTTTGAAAGATAATAGAAATGGTATATAATAAATATCTCGACGAAGATAAATCCTGCATATACACTTTGGAAAGTTAAAATTGCCAGCCATTTTGGTCTTTTGTTGTTGAACAGTTTGGTCGAAACACGGACTTGCATTTGAATAAAACCTTCTTTTATCTACTGTAGTGTGTAGCATTTGGCATGGTGAACATATTTTAAACGAAGCTTATGGCGATAGTTTATCTTGTTACACTGCGTTTTGCATTGAATTGTTTCGGACTATTTCGAGTGGCGGAAACATCATGAATATATTCCATATTACTACGCAAGGTTAGATTCAGTAAATTTAATGCGTTTTTGAGTATTGTTTCAAATAATTAAACGTTTATAGTGTGTTTGTTAAACATAAAATATAGAGAATATTAGGTTAGTGTCTTTGTGTACTTGAATTTATCCGATGAGTTAAAGAAAGGTTTACACGGGGAGGCTTGCCGAGCCGTGTAAGCCTTTCGGAGACGAGTCGGATAAATTCAAGTACACAAAGACACTAACCTAATATTCTATTTATCCTACCATATTTGTATTTATTTATTTTATGTTTAACAAACACACTATTAACGTTTAATTATTTGAAACAATACCCCAAAACGCATTAAATTTACTGAATCTAACCTTGCGTAGTAATATGGAATATATTCATGATGTTTCCGCCGCTCGAAATAGTCCGAAACAATTCAATGCAAAACGCAGTGTAACAAGATAAACTATCGCCATAAGCTTCGTTTCAAATATGTTCACCATGCCAAATGCTACACACTACAGTAGATAAAAGAAGGTTTTATTCAAATGCAAGTCCGTGTTTCGACCAAACTGTTCAACAACAAAAGACCAAAATGGCTGGCAATTTTAACTTTCCAAAAGTGTATATGCAGGATTTATCTTCGTCGAGATGCTTATTATATACCATTTCTATTATCTTTCAAAATATACACACAACTCGTGCGACTCAATTATTCCAGAATGACACAGCATAAAATTAAAAATGAAATACACCCTACTCACCCGATTTTTTCATTGATAAAAACGTCGTGTAGTCCAGTTTTACAGAGGTTCTAGCTTCCATAGTGAGTTGTTAATCAGCACATGGCATGATCGATAAAGGTGCAAACATAATCCTTCTATTCCTTTTAAAACAGTTGGTGTAAGCGGGTAATTCTTTGTGGATAGACTTTCTTTGATCAACCAACAAAGAAACGGTTTATTCATCAAAGAAATAACCCTTTATGTAAATATCCTTTCAAAAGTAAACTAATCGAAGACTGCATCCAAATTACTAGATCTAAGACCTTATGATGGCAACTCTGTTCTCCACCCACAACAATCCAGCTCGGAATACACTCGACTTATAGAAAATTGAAATGGAATTAATCTCACCGGTTCCATTCGAGCCATATATTCCATGGATACACTTTTTGATATAAATCTTATTATCATAATCCATCCAAAAAACACAGAAACACTAAAGATTGTATTCTGATTGCTCTTTTTAAATTCCAACACTGTGTAAACTTAAAACTCATCTGAATGATGTAAAACATTTGATTTCGTCATTACGCGCGCACGCGAATTTTGGCGAGTTATTTTAAACAGAAACTACCTGTATTGTGTCGATAGCTAACTGTTATTGATTCTTTTTCCTCTACAACTTTGTTACTATTTAATTTATTGTAATGTAGTATTCATTGTAAGGTATATAATAAAATGTAATTATTGAATGTTTAGTGTCTTATTTCCACCAATAGATGAACTGTTAAATATCGCCCCATTTCGTAACCTTTAAAATTACTTGTTTGTGACGTCACTCACATTCCTGGAAAAAGTAGTCCGTCAAAAGTATATACATGAGGGTGTCAGATAAACCTTGCCTGTCGGATAAAGCAAAAGTTTATCTGACAGGTAGAGTTTCCTTCCATAAAATAATTTAGTGGTAGGATAAAAATAATTTCAAATATGGTAGGATAAATAGAATATTAGGTTAGTGTCTTTGTGTACTTGAATTTATCCGACTCGTCTCCGAAAGGCTTACACGGCTCGGCAAGCCTCCCCGTGTAAACCTTTCTTTAACTCGTCGGATAAATTCAAGTACACAAAGACACTAACCTAATATTCTCTATATCTAGAGCACTGTACACGTATAAACAATGAACTTTTCAATCTTACACAAACATACAATAATCAGCATACTCTGTAGTCAAGTATATTCCATGTTAAATTGACTTCATTAAATCCTTTAAAATGAAAGTCAAATAACAAAAATATTCCAACAACGAAACGTTGCTTATAAAAGACGAAAAAGAAATTCGGTGATTTCTAAGATTTGTATTATGGCTGTAGTGAAAGACAGTATTGGATCTCATATCGATTTCGGCGCATATAAAGCGGGACACATAGCAGTGGAATAAAATGCTTTTCGTTGCCATGGTGACATTATTTCTCATGATTTGTAAGTCTTCTTGACACGAGAACACGGATCGTTAGAGCAGAAACGCCTGGATCTATTTTTGAAATAATTATTATTATGATGTTTCAAGGCAATAATGAAGTATAGTAAGTAAAACATGTCTATAAGAAATCTTAAACAATAAAGAAAAAAATCATGATAATACTTTTCACTTTAAGTTAGCTGCTTTATGTAGTTTTTAGCAAAAATAAAAATATTACACCTTTCTTCCACATGTTTCCGGTCAATGTCATTACACGGTGATTTCAATACATGCAGAATCCTGCTTTTTGATGCCAGAAAAATGCAATTAACTCATTTTTGACTGAAGCTATAATTATTTGTATGTCCCCGGCATCTTGATGCAGGAGGCATATAGTGATTGTCCTGTCCGTCCTTTCGTCTTTCCGTCCGTCCGTGACAAGTTTAAGTAGATTTAACCGTTTCGTCTTGCACCAACACCGCTTACTACAACACTTTGATAGTTACACAGTTGTCGCTGATGACCATTCCCTATCCACTCATATCACCCAACCTCACTTTGACCTTGACATTGACCTTGACCTTATTTGGACTTATAATCATTCAAAAGTGCCATTTCTTGGTTAACTAGATTTTACCGTTTCGTCTAGCACCAACACCGCTTACTACAACACTTGAATATTTACACAGTTGTTACTTATGATCGTTCCCAATCCATCGATATCACCCAACCTAACTTTGACCTTGACCTTGACCTAATTTGCACGTAGAATAATTCAAATGGGCTGTTTCTTGGTTAACTAGATTTTACCATTTCGTCTAGCACCAACACAGAATCTTGTTACGCACTGGTTTTCTGTTTGCCAACTTCAGAAGCACTAGAAAATAATATTTGTATCATGCTGAGGGATTTTGTTTTGGGTAATGTTCTTATCATTCATTATCGTCAATTTAAGGCTGCACATTTTTTTGGCGATAATGAAGGATTAACTACATTAACAAGATCAGTCTTAGCTGATCTTGATCTTCTAGCTCAACTGAGCAGATTCTCAAAAACAATTTATATTTGCAATAACTTTTTGTCTAGATAAAATAACATGAAATATTGTGAGGTTTTGATGAAAATCTTTATATCAGATTGCAAATGTACGCTAAATGGAGTCCAGAATTGTGTACAATGTATGTTTGACAAACAATTAAAATTGATCCAGATTTTTGGGAACGCCATTTTTGAGCCTGATCCTGAAATATCTAGCTCAAGTTCATCTTGAACCAGAAAATCAAGATATAACTTGCTTTGTGAACACGGCGCCAAATCTCCTAACCTTTGTTTATAAGCCAAGTAACAACGATAAAATTCTTTCTAAAACCTATAACTGGGATAAGTTCTACAATGCTTTAAATTCAGGCATCTATATATGTTTCACTACATTTTACCCCCGGATTTAATTTAAAATAAAATTTCTTGCAAAAATAACTAACCTTACTTGTTGAAAAACTGTTGATACTGCAATGTCAATCCAAATACAGCAATACACAGGTTAATTGAATAACACGTTTAAAGAGAGATTTTTACAACATGTAAATGTTTCTTTAGCATAAGTGGTTATGTATTTCTCGTTTTAGTTCAGACTGTGAAATAATAGCCCATGAATTGTGATTCAACACGATACCGTCGGTTTTGATAATTTGCATTCCTTTGTGTAAGTGGAGATGTCATTTAAAGGGACTTGTTCGAAGATCTTCGCATTTTTTAAGTATGCCATTAAATGTTTTAACTTGACAGAGTTAAGCATCGGAACTGAAAAGCTTAAGTATAGTTACAATACATGTAACTAGAAAAGAAAAGAAAAGAACCCCGTTAGGACCATATCTTTTCTTTT
The DNA here is from genome assembly GCA_027627225.1 of Congeria kusceri. NCBI lineage: Eukaryota > Metazoa > Mollusca > Bivalvia > Myida > Dreissenidae > Congeria > Congeria kusceri. The sequence goes on along the minus strand of CM051029.1, from coordinate 62,815,417 downwards.
CTTTTCTTTTCTAGTTACAAGGACCAATCTAACATGCGTAAACGGTGCAGATAGGCACTTGTAATAATAGTAAAGAGGCGTTATGCCCTTTAACCACCCTTTGGGTGTATAGGCTATGATTGATTTGTTAGAATAACCATTAGAGCAACCAATTTAAACATTACTCGGAAGAAATGCTTGTAATGAACGAGATACAATTGAAAAAATGAAATTCGGTTTTGAAATGACAATACATTTCCGTTTCAAAATGTTATTTTACTGAAAAACATAGCCCAAGATCCGGTTTAATACATAACATTGTTTGATACACAGTTATACAAAAATAATCTCAAAAATTCTTCCGAACGTTCAAATTCCTTTACAAGTTTTATAATGAATTAAGAATACTACGTAAATGTCGTACAATTGTCTAATGCATAGCTATACGGCTGCAATTTCAAATGTGTGTTTTCTTGAAGAAATAATTGTGTGTTGTTTTCAGACCGTGTATTTATCCCATAGTTTCCTATAGTTTTGTTATAAACTAAGCATAATCTTGGTACATGTACTGGGTAAACGTGTATATGACGTAGTCGTTGCCAGCATCTACCTAGGAGTAGTACTACAGAGTGGGGTGACTTCCTGTTTAACCTTCGTAGTATACAGACAATAAACATGTAAACCACTACACGATCTTGAGTTGCCAATTAGAGGTAGTAACACAGGGAGGTGTTACGTATACAAAGGGAGAGCAAGCAAATATCCAAACAAACCTATGGTCGAGCCGAATTCATGGCCCCAGCTTCATGAATAGATCAAAAACTGGTTAAAAAGCACGGGGAAAAATACGTTAAAAATTAACCGTTTGAAGCATTAAATGTCTGAACAAAATCAGTAGAGGTTGTTTGTTGTTGTTTCGGGGTTTATAGTTCTTCCGCGCCTGAGGCTGCATTATGTGAGGACTTCAAATCAGTAGAGGTAAATTATGTTTGAGTAATATACTAATCCAAACTCCGAACGCATCACATATTCAAAGCTCATTAAATACATAACAAAGATAGTAACCTATAATTACAGGTAATCAAAACATGATAAAGTAATATAAAGCAAACATGCTCCAAGGGAAAAATTGCGCCGGACGGTGTACTCAATGAGGAATGGCTACATAAAGCGCACAAGGGACATAATAAAAATCACACACATCAATAACGGTTATGTTCCTTTCTTGCTAAATGAACCGCAGTGCATCTCCAACGCATGTAAAGAACAAAGTGGTTAACGGATCCAAAGGAATGGTGACCACTCTTGTTCTTTCCATGCGTTATCCTATGTATTTAAAGGAACTTTGAATATGTGAAGCGTTAAGAGTGTTGATTAGTATACATTGCATTAGTTTTTAGTATACATTATACAGATAACGGACTTACAACTATCTGTATTTGCATATGATTGTCTATTTACTATATATTTTATTCACTAATTTGTTCTTATTTTGTTTTCAAATGTCATTATTATTATTATTATTATTATTATTATTATTATTATTATTGTTGTTGTTATTATTATTATTATTATCATAATTTACTTTTGATATCCTACATGGCAACAATTGTTCAAAGTACGCTCGTCACCATTACAATATGTAACTAACACTCCCAGGGAAAGACCCTCGATAACGTTGTAGAACTTTAGGTCTAACCCCTTTTCCAATATGTACTTATGGTAAATCGTGATTGTTCGTAATTTTGTCAATATTGTGGAAATAAAATATGTTTAAACCAACAGATAACGGTAAATTGTGTAACAAGTTTTAGGAGAGAAAACAAAATTTATTTGTTTCTTTAACATAAGTGGTTATGCT